>CM042476.1:63341982-63748083 GCA_023621385.1 Quercus gilva | reverse complement strand
TAGCAAAAAAATTAAAAAAAATTAAAAAACATCATTCTAGCATTCTTTCAAGCCAAAACGGGACGGGACAGGCCGAGAAAGAGGAAAAAAAAAAAACAAAAAAAACAAAAAAAAAACAAAATTCGTTCCGATCCGTTCCAACCCGACCTAAAGTAGAGAATATCAGAAAAAATAGAAAAAAAATTAAAAAACATGATTCTGACATTATTTCAAGCCAAAACAGGTCAGGAAAACCCTAGAAAGAGAGCAAAAAAAAATTTCGTTTCATTTCGGTCTGTTCCTACCCGACCCAATGATGTGAACCCCGTCAAGAATAACGAGACCCAACAACGAAAGGGAACCCAAGATCGTTCTATGGACAAATTCGAATAGAAGACCTCGACCCGTTGTTTATGACAAATAAGAACCTTGGTATAAGGAAGATGCCACAAATGGTGGTGGAAACTCCGTTTGATAAGTCAAGATGAACGCCACAGGAAATCTCGATAAGTTCGAATAGTTCTTCAAAGAACCAAAGAGAATAAACCTCACAAGTTTTATGACTATTCAAAATGTCATCCAAAAACGTTTACAGACTTAAGAGCCTATTTAAGGGCTCTATAAAACTTGACAGACATGAAAATATATTCTAAAAAACTCCTAATTGATACCTAACCATATCAGGAATCAAATTTGACCTAAAAAGCATTAAATGCACCTAAAAATAAGGAAATAAATCACCTAAACCTAAAATAACGTTTTTTAACATAAAAATACCAAAAATAATAAATTGCAATAATTAAATAGTAAATTGTGTCGTGCATCACAATCCTTCTAAAATAGGCTGAAAATATTTCTTGCCAATTCTTAGCCCACATGGATCATGCTCAATGGGCCTCCACGAATTTGCTTGAGCCCAAAACACTTGGATAAGTCCGTTGAGTACATCCTTGAGCTTCTTTGCTTGTGCTCTCGTAACCGGCCTAATTGGTACTTGAACGAGATCCTTCGAAGCGGTGCCTTGGTCTCCATCATTCCCCTCCTCTTGAAAAGGATTTGCCCTCAAATCATCACCTACATCAAAAGGACTCAAATCAGTAACATTAAAAGTGGCACTTACATTGTACTCACCAGGTAAATCTAGCTTGTAAGCGTTGTCATTGATATGCTCGAGGACTTGGAAAGGACCATCTCCTCTTGGGAGCAATTTGGAACGTCTTTTTGCCAAGAATCTTTCTTTTCTCATATGCAGCCAAACCCAATCTCTGGGTTCAAAAACCAGATTGCGACGTCCCTTGTTGGCTTCTGTGGCATATTGCTCCGTTCTACGCTCAATGTTGAGTCTTGCTTTTTCATGAATCTGCTTCACAAAATCAGCTTTCTTTTTGCCATCTAAATTAATGTGCTCCGTTAAAGGTAAAGGAGATAAATCCAATGGAGTTAAAGGATTAAACCCATACACAATTTCAAATGGCGAAAATTTGGTAGCAGAGAATGAACAGCTCTATTACATGCAAACTCAACATGTGGTAAACATTCTTCCCATGTCTTAATATTCTTTCTAATGATTGACCTCAATAAAGTAGACAAAGTCATATTTACTACTTCAGTTTGACCATCAGTTTGTGGATGACAAGTAGTGGAAAACAATAACTTAGTACCTAACTTACACCACAAAGTCTTCTAAAAATAGCTCAAGAACTTAGCATCTCTATCTGAAACAATTGTCCTAGGCATGCCATGTAATCTCACAATCTCTCTAAAGAACAAATCAGCAACATGTGAAGCGTCATCCGTTTTGTGACATGGAATAAAATGTGCCATTTTAGAAAATCTATCCACGACTACAAAAATTGAATCTCTTCCATGTTTAGTCCTAGGCAATCCTAACACAAAATCCATTGAAATATCAATCCAAGGCTCACTAGGAATTAGTAAAGGAGTATACAAACCGTTGGGCTGCACTTTGGATTTAGCTTGCTTACATGTGACACATCGACCACAAATTCATTCGACATCTCGTTTCATGTGAGGCCAATAGAAGTGTTCCTGCAAAATAGCTAAAGTCTTTGCAACTCCAAAATGTCCCATTAATCCCCCACCATGTGATTCCTGCACTAATAACTCTCTCATAGAACAATTAGGCACACATAGCTTATTTTCTCGAAATAGGAATCCATCAAGCCTAAAGAACTTACCAGAGGCGATTTTCTCACAAACTCGATATTCCTCACAAAATTTGTGGTCTTCAGCATATAATTCTTTAATGTGTTCAAAACCAAGCAATTTCGCATCAAGTGTGGAGAGTAAGGCATACCTGCGAGAAAGTGCATCGGCGACTACGTTCTCCTTACCTTGCTTGTATCGAATGACGTATGGAAACGTCTCTATGAACTCCACCCATCGCGCATGCCTTTTGTTTAGCTTGTGTTGGCCCTTCAAGTGTTTCAAGGACTCATGATCGGTGTGAATCACGAACATTAGCCACATCTCTAAAGCCCGAACCAATGCATATAACTCCTTGTCATAAGTTGGGTAGTTTAAGGCTGCCCCATTGAGTTTCTCACTGAAGTAAGCAATTGGTCGTCCTTCTTGCATAAGAACGACGCCTATACCAATACCTGAAGCATCACATTCAATTTCAAACGTTTTAGAAAAGTTAGGTAAAGACAACAAATGTGTGTTAGTCAGCTTCTCTTTGATTAATTGAAATGCCTTCTCTTGTTCTTCTCCCCACCGAAACCCAACGTTCTTCTTGATTACTTCGGTAAGCGGTGCGGCTAAGTTACTGAAGTCCTTCACGAACCGCCGGTAGAAACTAGCAAGTCCATGAAAACTACGAACATTAGCTACACTTGTGGGGCTCGGCCATTCTTGGATTGCACGTACCTTCTCTTCATCGACTTGTATACCTTGTGCACTAACAACAAATCCCAAAAATACAAGCTTATCGGTGTAAAAAGTGCACTTCTTTAAATTAGCAAACAACCTTTCTTTCCTTAGCACATCTAAAACGGATTTTAAATGTACTACATGACCGTCTATGTTTTTGCTATAAATGAGTATATCATCAAAATAGACAACAACAAATCTGCCTATAAATGCACGCAAAACATGGTTCATAAGTCTCATAAAGGTGCTCGGAGCATTAGTCAAACCAAAAGGCATAACTAACCATTCATACAAACCATATTTTGTTTTGAAGGCAGTTTTCCATTCATCTCCTTCTTTTATCCTAATTTGATGATAACCACTTTTTAAGTTAATCTTAGAAAATATGCAAGAACCATACAGCTCATCTGACATATCATTTAAGCGTGGGATAGGGTGACAATACTTTACCATTATGTTGTTGATGGCTAGGCAATCAACGCACATTCTCCACGTCCCATCCTTCTTAGGCACAAGTAAGACTGGAACCGCACATGGGCTCATGCTCTTCCTCACGTGCCCTTTCTCCAACAATTCACTTACCTGCCATTGAAGCTCCTTTGTCTCCTCAGGATTGCTCCTATAAGCTGGTCGGTTTGGAATGGTTGCACCGGGAACAAAATCAATTTGATGTTCAATCCCTCCGATTGGAGGTAACCCATGTGGTGTTTCCTCGGGGAAGACATCATCGTACTCCTGCAAAAGAGAAACAATAGAACTAGGCAAAGCAAGGTCAAGTTCGTTAGTGTTTAAAAGTGCCTCTTTGTACAAAGGTACAATCATCGGTTGATTTGAAAACATTGCTCGCTTAATCTCACTCATTTTTGCATAGAAATTCTTTTGTTTTCTCTCTGATTTTCTCTCAAGGGCCGAACTTTGATTTTCTTTTTCTCTCTCATTTTTCTTGGCCTCTCTTTGATTTTCACTCTTTTTCTTTTGCTCACTTTCTTTTGATCACTCTCCTTTTGTAATCTCCCTTGATCCTCGTATACTTGCTGCGGTGTCAATGGTACAAGAGTGATTGATCGTTGATTAAGTACAAAAGAGTACTTGTTCGTAAAGCCATCATGCTTCACTTGCCTATCGAACTGCCATGGACGCCCTAGCAATAAGTGTCCCGCTTGCATCGGTACTACATCACACAACACTTCATCTTCGTATTTACCGATTCGAAATGCAACTAACACTTGCTTGTTCACCCTTATCTCATCACTATCATTTAGCCATTGCAACTTGTATGGCATATAGTGCTTTACCATGGGCAATCCCAATTTCTCTACCATAATTGTGCTTGCAACATTAGTACAACTATCACCATCAATAATCACACTACATACCTTGTCTTTAACGTAGCACCTAGTGTGAAAGATATTCTCCCGCCATACTTCATCAACTCCTTTTACTTGCAAGCTCAATGCTCTCCTTGCCACCAATGTCAATGCGTTAGGGGCTAAATACTCCTCCTCGGAAACATCCTCCAATGGCGGCATGTCGTCAGTGTCGAAATCTTCATCATCGGTCACAATTTCACCATTGGCTTGCAACACCATGACTTGCTTGTTTGGACATTGACTTGCTATGAGGCTCCTGCCTTGACATTTAAAACATTTAATATCACGATTCTTAGAGGTAGAGGCTTCAGTTTTACCTTGCGGAACGTGGTTGGTGGCCGCGGACTTGGGCTCAAGTTTGGGCGTTTGTGACTTGTCCAGCGGCTTGGCATGACTTGATTTCCAAAAGGTAGAACTAAAGTTATGGCCTACACGTGTCCCACTCCCTCTCTTGAGTTGTTGTTCCACTTTGATAGCCATATGCACCATATCTTCCAATTCCACATAATGCTGCATCTCTACCTTATCATGGGTCTCCCGGTTTAAGCCAAGTAAAAATCTAGCCATTGTAGCCTCCCGATCCTCCTCCACATTAGCGCGGATCATAGCAATCTCCATCTCCTTGTAGTAGTCCTCTACGCTTCGACTCCCTTGTCTAAAACCTTGTAGCTTTTTGTACAACTCTCAGTAGTAGTAACTTGGAACGAACTGCTTTCTCATCACTACTTTCATCTCCTCCCATGTGTCTATTGGGTGTTCTCTATTCCGCCTCCTATTTTTATCACAAGCTGATCCCACCAAGTAATAGCATATTCAGAAAATTCAATCACGACTAATTTTACCTTCTTTGCCTCAGAGTAGTTGTGGCAATCAAACACGAACTCCATCTTTTTTTCCCACTCAAGATATGCCTCAGGATCAGATCTACCTTGAAAGGACGGAATTTTCATCTTAATACCACCCAAGTTGTTATCTTCGCGATTCCTAACTCCTCTATATCTTCCTCCAGGTCTCCTATTGTTAACAATGGAATCTCGATCTTCTTCTTCATCAAAACCAGACCCATAAAGCTCTTCATACTCCTCCCTCGATGGATATCTTTCCCTTCTACGCAAATTACGACCTTTTTGTGGTTGCTCCTCACGTCTATTCTCCATTTGATCTATTCGTTCATGAACCTGCTCCATCTCCATCTTCATCACACGCCTCATCTCACTCATCATGGCCTCCATAAATACCTTTGGATCAACCAATTTTGTTTCATCTTCGGTAATGCTCTTACCACTATCGTGAGATATGATTTCTACAAAACAAAGGTTAGAAAAAAAAAAAAAAGAAAAAAAATAAAAAAAGGACCTCACGAATCACTCCCTTACGTGTTTACACTCAAGAATGTGGATCACTCTCCACTCGTGTTTCACTCAAAATAATATGGCTTTTACCCTCTGATGTTCTCACCACTCTTGCCTTTTTTCCCTCGATAATTCTCTTTCAGTTCTTTTGAAACTAAACAAACAACTTAAAAATTTACAGCAACAATTTACCAAGAACTAATCAAGGAATTTCAGATTTGAATACAAGGAATATGGAAATTTTCAGAATAGAATTGGAAGGAATATGGCAGATTGGAATTTCCACTTGTTTTTTTTTTTTTTTTTTTTTTTTTTTTTTTTAAACGATCAGCAACTAGCTTTTGAGAATAATGAAATAAAATTCCGAAATAACTAAGAGATGTGAGACCAGACCAAGAGTTCAGATATCAACAAGAACAAACAAAGATTGAACAGATAGGGTAAAGAAAATTCGGCCAAGAAGAAACAAAGGAATGAAAGATATTAAAGGATAGGCAAACCTGAACTAGAAACCGTGCTCTGATACCAAATGATGTGAACCCCGTCAAGAATAACGAGACCCAACAACGAAAGGGAACCCAAGATCGTTCTATGGACAGATTCGAATGGAAGACCTCGACCCGTTGTTTAGGACAAACAAGAACCTTGGTATAAGGAAGACGCCACAAATGGTGGTAGAAACTCCGTTTGATAAGTCAAGATGAACGCCACGGGAAATCCCGATAAGTTCGAATAATTCTTCAAAGAACCAAAGAGAATAAACCTCACAAGTTTTATGAATATTCAAAATGTCATCCAAAAACGTTTACAGACTTAGGAGCCTATTCAAGGGCTCTATAAAATTTGACAAATAAGAAAATATATTCTAAAAAAACTCCTAATTGATACCTAACCATATCAGGAATCAAATTTGACCTAAAAAGTATTAAATGCACCTAAAAACAAGGAAATAAATCACCTAAACCTAAAATAACGTTTTTTAACATAAAAATACCAAAAATAATAAATTGCAATAATTAAATAGTAAATTGTGTCGTGCATCACGATCCTTCTAGAATAGACCGAAAATATTTCTTGCCAATTCTTAGCCTTGACCGGATCCTTCTAGAACTTGAATCAACGTGACGATTCTTTGCTGCCCACGTGGATCATGCTCAATGGGCCTCCACGAATTTGCTTAAGCCCAAAACTCTTGGATGAGTCCGTTGAGTACATCCTTGAACTTCTCTGCTTGTGCTCTCGTAACCGGCCCAACTGGTACTTGAACGAGATCCTTCGAAGCGGTGTCTTGGTCTCCATCACCCAAACTAGAGAATTTCGAAAAAAATTAGCAAAAAAAATTAAAAAAATATCATTCAAGCATGATTTCAAGCCAAAACAAGTCAGAACAGGCCGAGAAAGAGGAAAAAAAAAATTTCATTCCATTCCGGTCCGTTCCTATCCAACCCAAAATAGAGAATTCTGAAAAAAAAATAGCAAAAAATTAGAAAACATCATTCTAGTATTATTTCAAGCCAAAACAGGATGGGACAAGCCAAGAAAGAGAAAAAAAAAATTTTGTTCTGGTCCGTTCCAACCTGACCCAAACTAGAGAATTCCATAAAAAAAATACCAAAAAAATTCAAAAAATTTAAAAACACAATTCTGGCATTATTTCAAGACAAAACAGGTCAAGACAAGCCAAGAAAGAGAGCAAAAAACTTTTTCCTTTCAGCCCGTTCCAACCGACCCAAACTAGAGAATTCTAAAAAAAAAATAGCAAAAATTTCAAAAAATTAAAGAATATCATTCAAAAAAATTTCGTTCTGGTCCATTCCAACCCGACCCAAACTAGAGAATTTGAAAAAAAAAAAAAAAAAACTGCAAAAAGATTAAAAAAATTTAAAAAACATAATTCTAACATTATTTAAAGCAAAATAAGTTCTAGACAGGCCAAGAAATAGAGAAAAAAAAATTTTCGTTCCGGTCTGTTCCCACCTGACCCAAACGAGAGAATTCCGAAAAAAAAATAGCAAAAAAATTCAAAAAATTAAAAAACATCATTTTCGCAATATTTCAAGCCAAAACGGGTCGGGACAATCCAAGAAAGAGAGCAAAAAAAATTTTCTTTTCAATCAGTTTCTACCCGAATCAAACCAGAGAAGTCCAAAAAAAAAAAAAAATAATAACAAAAAAAAAAAAATTAAAAAATATCATTCAGGAATAATTTCAAGACAAAACGGGTCGGGACAAGCCGAGAAAGGGAGAAAAGGTTTTTTTTTTTCTTTTCGGTTCGTTCCTACCCGACCCAATGTAAAGAATTCCGAAAAAAAATAGAAAATTTTTTTTTGAAAGATTAAAAACATTATTTTTGGCATTATTTTGAACCAAAACGAGTTGGGACAGGCCGAGAAAGAAAAAAAAAATTCGTTTCAATCCACTCCTACCCGACCCAAACTATAGGATTCCCAAAAACAAAATTAACAAAAAACTTCAAAAAACTAAAAAAAAAAACATCATTCTGGCATTATTTCTAGCTAAAACGGGTTGAGGCAAGCCGAGAAAGAGAGACAAAAGAAAATTTCCATTGCGGTCAGTTCCTAGCCGATCCAAACTAAAGAATTCCAAAAAAAAATAGCATAAAAATTAAAAAACATCATTCTGACATTACTTCAAGCCAAAATAGGTCGGGACAGGCCGAGAAATAGAGAAAATTTTTTTTTCGTTCCGGTCCGTTCTAACCTGACCCAAAATAGAGAATTCCGAAAAAAAAATAGCAAAAATATCAGAAAAATTAAAAAAAGATCATTCTAGCATTATTTCAAGCAAAAACGGGTTGGAACAGACCGAGATAGAGAAAAAAAAAAAAAAATCATTTCATTCCAGTCCTTTCCACAAAAAAAATTCAAAAAATTAAGAAATATCATTCTGGCATTATTTCAAGACAAAACGGGACGGGACAAGTTGAGAAAGAGAGAAAATTTTTTTTTTCTTTCCGGTCCGTTCCTACCCGACCCAAAGTAGAGAATTCCGCAGAAAAATTAAAAAAAAAAAAAAAAAACTAAAAAACGTCATTTTCGCAATATTTTAAGCCAAAACTCCCAGGACAGGTCGAGAAAAAGAAGAAAAAAAAAATTTCGTTCTGGTCCGTTCCTACCTAACCCAAACTAGAGAATTATGGAAAAAAAAAAAAAAAAAAAAAAAAAAATCATTCTTGCATTATTTCAAGCAAAAAGGGGTCGGGACAGGCTGAGAAAGAGAGAAAATAAGAAATTCATTCCGGTCCATTGCTACCGACCCAAGCTAGAGAATTTCAAAAAAAAAAAAGCAAAAAAATTGAAAAAAATAAAAAAAAAACATCATTCAGGCAATATTTCAAGACAAAACGGGTTGAGGCAGGCTGAGAAAGAGAGAAAAAAGAAAATTTTTGTTCCGGTCCGTTCCTAGCCGATCCAAACTAGAGAATTCCAAAAAAAAAAAAAAAAAGCATAAAAATTAAAAAAAAAAAAATTAAAAACATCATTCTAACATTACTTCACACCAAAATGGGTCGGGACAGCCCGAGAAATAGAGAAAAAAAAATTTCGTTCTGGTCCGTTCGAAACTGACCCAAAACAGAGAATTCCGAAAAAAAATAGCAAAAATATCCAATAAATTAAAAAACATCATTCTAGCATTATTTCAAGCAAAAAAGTGTTGGAACGGGCCGAGAAAGAGAAAAAAAAAAAAAAAAATTGTTCCAGTCCTTTCCAACCCGACCCAAACAAGAGTATTCTGGAAAAAATAGCAAAAAAAATTCAAAAAATTCAAAAACATCACTCTGGCATTATTTCAAGCCAAAACGGGTCAGGATAGGCCTAGAAATAGAGAAAAAAAAATTTTCGCTCCTGTCTGTTCCAACCCGACACAAATTTGAGAATTCCGGAAAAAATAGAAAAAAACTTTAAAACATCATTTTGGCATTATTTCAAGTCAAAACGGGTGTGGACAATCCGAGAAAGACAAAAAAAAAAATTTCATTTCGGTCTATTCCTACCCGACCTAAACTAGAGAATTCCGCAAAAAAAATCAAAAAATTAAAAAATATCATTCTAGCATTATTTCAAGACAAAACGGGTCGGGTCAAGCTGAGAAAGAGAGAAGTTTTTTTTTTCGGTCCGTTCCTACCCAACCCAAAGTAGAGAATTCCGCAAAAAAAATTAAAAAAAAACTAAAAAAACATCATTTTCGCAATATTTTAAGCCAAAACGGGACAGGACAGGTCGAGAAAGAGAAAAAAAAAATTTCTTTCTAGTCCATTCCTACCTGACCGAAACTAGAGAATTCCGAAAAAAAATAATAATAATAAAATAAAAAAATAATTAAAAATGAAAAAAAAAAAAAAAAAAAAAAAAAAAAAAAAAAAACATCATTCTGGCATTATTACAAGCAAAAACGGGTTGGGATAGGCTGAGAAAGAGAGAAAATAAGAATTTCGTTCCGGTCCGTTGCTACTCGACCCAAGCTAGAGAATTTCGAAAAAAAATTGCAAAAAAATAAAAAAAAAACATCATTCTGTAATTATTTAAAGCCAAAACGGGTTTGGAAAGGCCGAGAAAGAGTGGAAAAAAAAAAATTTCTTTCCGGTCCATTCCTACCCGACCCAAACTAGAGAATACCGAAAAAAATTGCAAAAAAATTCCAAAAGAGTAAAAAACATCATTCTGGCAATATTTCAAACCAAAACAAGAAGGGACAGGCAGAGAAAGAAAGAAAAAAAAAATCGTTCCGGTCCGTTCCTACACAACCCAAAGTAGTGAATTCCGAAAAAGAATAGCAAAAAAATTCATAAAACCAAAAAACATAGTTTCGGCATTATTTCAAGCCAAAACGGACTGGGACAATCTGAGAAAGAGATAAAAAAAAAAAAAAAAAAATTCTGTTCTGGTCCCTTCCTACCGACCCAAACTAGAGAATACCGAAAAAATTGCAAAAACATTCCAAAAAAGTAAAAAAACATCATTATATGGTAATATCTCAAACCTAATCCAGCCGGGACAGGCAGAGAAAGAGAGAAAAAAACAAAAATTTTGTTCCGGTCCGTTCCAACCTCATCCAAACTAGTGAATTCCGAAAAAAAAAAGTCGCAAAAAAATTCAAAAAATTAAAAAACATAGTTTTGGCATTATTTCAAGCCAAAACGGATCAGGACAATCTGAGAAAGAGAAAAAAAAAAATTTCGTACCGCTCCGTTCCTACCCGACCCGAACAAGAGAATTCGGAATAAAAATAGGAAAAAAATTCAAAAAATTAAAAAATATCACTCTGGCATTATTTCCAGACAAAACGGGTTGGGATTTCGTTCCGGTTCGTTCCTACCTGACCTAAAGTAGAGAATTCCGAAATAAAAATAGTAAAAAAATGCAAAAAATTTAAAAAAAAAAAAAAAAAAACATCATTTTAACATTATATCAAGCCAAAACAAGTCGGGACAGGCCGAGAAATAAAGAAAAAAAAAATTTCGTTTCAATCTGGTCCTACCCGACTTAAAATAGAGAATTCATAAAAACATAGCAAAAAAAATTCAAAAAATTAAAAAACATCATTCTAGCATTATTTTAAGCCAAAATGGGATGGGATAGGCTGAGAAAGAGAAAAAAAAAAAAAAAAATTCGTTCTGGTCCGTTCCAACCTGACCCAGACTAGAGAATTTTGGCAAAATATCAAAAAAATTAAAAAAAAGATCATTCTGGCATTATTTCAAGCCAAAACGGGTCAGGACAATCCGAGAAAGAGATCAAAAATAATTTTCGTTTCGGTCCGTTCCTACCCGACCCAAACTAGAGAATTTCGAAAAAAATTAGCAAAAAAATTTCAAAAAATTAAAAAAATATCATTCTAGCATTATTTCAAGCCAAAATAGGTCGGAATTGGCTGAAAAAAAAAAAAAAAAAAAAAAATTCATTCCTGTCCGTTCTTACCCAACCCAAAATAGAGAATTCTGAAAGATTTAGCAAAAAAATTCAAAAAATTAAAAAACGTCATTCTAGTATTATTTCAATCCAAAACGGGATGGGACAGGCCAAGAAAGAGAGCAAAAAAATTTTTCCTTTCGGTCCATTCCGACCAGACCTAAACTAGAGAATTCTGAAAAAAAAAATAGCAAAAAAAATTTTAAAAATGAAAGAATATCATTCTGGCATTATTTTAAGTTAAAACGAATTGAGACAGACCGAGAAAGAGGGAAAAAAAAATTTCGTGCCGGTCCGTTCCTACCCGACCCAAACGAGAGAATTCCGGAAAAAATAGAAAAAAATTCAAAAAATTAAAGAAGATCGTTCTAGCATTATTTCAAGCCAAAACTGGTGCAACAGGCCGAGAAAGAAAAAAAAAAAAAAAAATTTCATTCCAGTCCTTTCCAACCCAACCCAAACTGGAGAATTCTAAAAAAATAGCAAAAAAAATTCGAAAAATCAAAACACATTATTTTGGTTTTTTTTTTTTTTTTTTTTTTTTTTTTTTTTTTCATGTCAAATGGCTCTGGACAATACGAGAAAGAAAAAAAAAAAATTCATTTCAGTCCATTCCTACCTGATCAAAACTAAAGAATTTCGCAAAAAATTTCAAAAAATTAAAAAAATATCATTCTGCCATTATTTCAAGACAAAACGGGTCGGGACAGGCTGAGAAAGAGAAAACTTTTTTTTTTACTCTTTCCAGTCCGTTCCTACCGTACCCAAAGTAGAGAATTGTCAAAAAAATTGCAAAAAAGTAAAAAACATCATTCTGGCAATATTTCAAACCAAAACGGGTCGGGACAGGCAAAGAAAGAGGGAAAAAATAATTCGTTCCGGACCATTCCTACCCGACCCAAACTAGTGAATTCCGAAAAAGAATGGCAAAAAAAATCATAAAATTAAAAAACATAGTTTTGGCAATATTTCAAGCCAAAACGGATTGGGACAGTCTAAGAAAGAGAGAAAAAAAACAATCTCATTCCGGTCCGTTCCAACCCGATCCAAACTAGAGAATTCCGGAAAAAAAAAAAAAAAATTCTGGCATTATTTCAAGCTAAAACGGGTTTAGACAAGTCGGCAAAGTGAGAAAAAAAAAATTTCGTGCTGGTCCGTTCCTACCCGACCCAAACGAGAGAATTCCAAAAAAAAAAAATTGCAAAAAAATTAAAAAAACATCATTCTAACATTATTTCAAGCCAAAATAGGTCAAGACAGGCCGAGAAATAGAGAAAAAAAAAATTTTTCATTCTAGTCCGTTTCAATCCGACGTAAACGAGAGAATTCCGGAAAAAAAAGAAAAAAAATTTTAAAAACTAAAAAATATCATTCTGGCATTATTTCAAGCCAAAACAGGTCGGGACAATCCGAGAAAGAGATCAAAAATAATTTTCGTTTCGGTCTGTTCCTACCCGACCCAAACTAGAGAATTTCGAAAAGAATTAGCAAAAAATTTTCAAAAAATTAAAAAAAAAAATCATTCTAGCAATATTTCAAGCCAAAATAGGTTGGAATTGGCTGAAAAAAAAAAAAAAAAAAAAAAATTTCATTCCTGTCCGTTCTTACCCAACCCTAAATAGAGAATTCCGAAAAATTTAGCACAAAAATTCAAAAAATTAAAAAACATCATTCTAGTATTATTTCAATCCAAAATGGGACGGGACAGGCCGAGAAAGAGAGCAAAAATTTTTTTCCTTTCGGTCCGTTCCGACCAGACCTAAACTAGACAATTCTGAAAAAGAAAATAGCAAAAAAATTTAAAAAATGAAAGAATATCATTCCGGCACTATTTTAAGTTAAAATAAATTGAGACAGACTGAGAAAGAGAAAAAAAAATTTCGTGCCGCTCCATTCCTACCCGACCCAAACTAAAGAATTCCAAAAAAAAGTTGCAAAAAAATTAAAAAAATATCATTCTAACATTATTTCAAGCCAAAACAGGTCGAGACAGGCTGAGAAATAGAGAAAAAAAAAATTTACGTTCCGGTCCGTTCCCACCCGACCCAAACGAGAGAATTCCGGAGAAAATAGAAAAAAATTCAAAAAATTAAAGAAGATCATTCTAGCATTATTTCAAGCCAAAACGGATTGGGACAGTCTGAGAAAGAGAGAAAAAAAAAGAATTTAATTTCCGGTCCGTTCCAACCCGATCCAAACTAGAGAATTCCGAAAAAATATATATATATATATATATATATATATATAATTCTGGCATTATTTCAAGCTAAAACGGGTTGAGACAGGCCAAGAAGGTGAGAGAAAAAAAAAATTTCATTCCGGTCCTTCCTAGCCGACCCAAACTATAGAATTCCGAAAAAAAAAAAAAAAAAAAAATTAAAAGCCATCATCCTGGCATTATTTCAAGCTAAAATGGGTTGAGACAAGTCGAGAAAGTGAGGAAAAAAAAATTTTGTGCCGGTCCGTTCCTACCCGACCCAAACGAGGGAATTCCAAAAAAAAAAATTTGCAAAAAAATTAAAAAAAAAACGTCATTCTAACATTATTTCAAGCCAAAATAGGTCAAGACAGGCCGCGAAATAGAGAAAAAAAAAATTTCGTTCCAGTCTGTTTCCATCCGACCTTAACGAGTGAATTCCGGAAAAAAAAGCAAAAAAATTTTAAAAATTAAAAAACATCATTCTGGCATTATTTCAAGCCAAAACAGGTCGGGACAATCCGAGAAAGAGATCAAAAATAATTTTCGTTTCGGTCCGTTCCTACCCGACCCAAACTAGAGAATTTCGAAAAAGATTAGCAAGAAAATAAAAAAAATATCATTCTAGCATTATTTCAAGCCAAAATAGGTCGGAATTGGCTGAGAAAGAGAAAAAAAAAAAAAAAAATTCATTCCTATCCGTTCTTACCCAACCCAAAATAGAGAATTCCGAAAAATTTAGCAAAAAAATTCAAAAAATTAAAAAACATCATTCTAGTATTATTTCAATCCAAAACGGGACGGGACAGGCCGACAAAGAGAGCAAAAAAAATTTTCCTTTCGGTCCGTTCCGACCAGACCTAAACTAGAGAATTCTGAAAAAAAAAATAGCAAAAAAATTTAAAAAAAATGAAAGAATATCATTCTGGCATTATTTTAAGTTAAAACGAATTGAGACAGACCGAGAAAGAGGGAAAAAAAAATTTTGTGCCGGTCCGTTCCTACCCGACCCAAACTAGAGAATTCCAAAAAAAAGTTGCAAAAAAATTAAAAAATATCATTCTAACATTATTTCAAGCCAAAACGGGTCGGGACAGGTAGAGAAAGAGGAAAAAAAAAATTCGTTCCGGACCGTTCCTAGCCGACCCAAACTAGTGAATTCCGAAAAAGAATGGCAAAAAAAATCATAAAATTAAAAAACATAGTTTTGGCAATATTTCAAGCCAAAACGGATTGGGACAATCTGAGAAAGAGAGAAAAAAAACAATTTCATTCCGGTCCGTTCCAACCCGATCCAAACTAGAGAATTCCAAAAAAAAAAAAAAAATCATTCTGGCATTATTTCAAGCTAAAACGGGTTGAGACAGCCCAAGAAGGTGAGAGAAAAAAAAATTTTCGTTCCGGTCCATTCCTAGCTGACCTAAACTATAGAATTCCGAAAAAAAAAAAAAATAAATAAATAAAGGCCATCATTCTGGCATTATTTCAAGCTAAAACGGGTTGAGACAAGTCGACAAAGAGAGCAAAAAAATTTTTCCTTTCGGTCCGTTCCGACCAGACCTAAACTAGAGAATTCTGAAAAAAAAAATAGCAAAAAAATTTAAAAAAAATGAAAGAATATCATTCTGGCATTATTTTAAGTTAAAACGAATTGAGACAGACCGAGAAAGAGGGAAAAAAAAATTTTGTGCCGGTCCGTTCCTACCCGACCCAAACTAGAGAATTCCAAAAAAAAGTTGCAAAAAAATTAAAAAATATCATTCTAACATTATTTCAAGCCAAAACGGGTCGGGACAGGTAGAGAAAGAGGAAAAAAAAAATTCGTTCCGGACCGTTCCTAGCCGACCCAAACTAGTGAATTCCGAAAAAGAATGGCAAAAAAAATCATAAAATTAAAAAACATAGTTTTGGCAATATTTCAAGCCAAAACGGATTGGGACAATCTGAGAAAGAGAGAAAAAAAACAATTTCATTCCGGTCCGTTCCAACCCGATCCAAACTAGAGAATTCCAAAAAAAAAAAAAAAAAATCATTCTGGCATTATTTCAAGCTAAAACGGGTTGAGACAGCCCAAGAAGGTGAGAGAAAAAAAAATTTTCGTTCCGGTCCATTCCTAGCTGACCTAAACTATAGAATTCCGAAAAAAAAAATAAATAAATAAATAAAGGCCATCATTCTGGCATTATTTCAAGCTAAAACGGGTTGAGACAAGTCGACAAAGTGAGAAAAAAAAAATTTCGTGCCGGTCCGTTCGTACTCGACCCAAATGAGAGAATTCCAAAAAAAAAAAAATTGCAAAAAAATTAAAAAAACATCATTCTAACATTATTTCAAGCCAAAATAGGTCAAGACAGGCCGAGAAATAGAGAAAAATTTTTTTTTTCGTTCCAGTCCGTTTCCATCCGACCTAAACGAGAAAATACCGGAAAAAAAAAAAGCAAAAAAAATTTAAAAATTAAAAAACATCATTCTAGCATTATTTCCAGCCAAAATGAGTAGGGAAAATCTAAGAAAGAGAGCAAAAAGAAATTTCAATTCGATCTGTTTCTACCCGACCCAAACAAGAGAATTCTGAGAAAAAAATAACAAAAAAAATCAAAAAATATCATTCTGGCATTATTTCAAGACAAAACGAGTCAGGACAAGTGAAGAAAGGAAGAAATTTTTTTTTTTCTTTCCGGTTTGTTACTGCCCGACCCAAAGTAAACAATTCCGGAAAAAAAAAAAAAGCAAAAAAAATTAAAAAATTAATAAAACATTATTTTGGCATTATTTCAAACCAAAACATGTCGGGACAGGCCGAGAAAGAAAAAAAAATTCATTCTGGTCCGTTCCTACCTGACCCAAACTTGAGTATTCCGAAAAAAAAAAAAAAAAAATAGCAAAACGGGTTGAGGCAGGCCAAGAAAGAGAGAAAAAAGAAAATTTTTGTTCCGGTCCGTTCCTAGCCGATCCAAACTAGAGAATTCCAAAAACAAAATAGCATAAAAATTAAAAAAAAAAAAATTTAAAAACATCATTCTAACATTACTTCATGCCAAAACGGGTCAGGACAGCCAGAGAAATAGAGAAAAAAAATTTTAGTTCCGGTCCGTTCTAACCTGACCCAAAACAGAGAATTCCGAAAAAAAAAAATAGCAAAAATATCCAATAAATTAAAAAACATCATTCTAGCATTATTTCAAGTGAAAAAGGCTTGGAACAGGACGAGAAAGAGAAAAAAAAAAAAAAAAATTTCGTTCCTGTCCTTTCCAACCCGACCCAAACAAGAGTATTCTGGAAAAAATAGCAAAAAAAATTCAAAAAATTAAAAAACATCACTCTGGCATTATTTCAAGCCAAAACGGGTCAGGATAGGCCTAGAAATAGAGAAAAAAAAATTTTCATTCTTGTCCGTTCCAACCCAACCCAAATTAGAGAATTCCGGAAAAAATAGAAAAAAAAAACTTAAAAACATCATTTTGGCATTTTTTTTTCAAGTCAAAACGGGTGTGGACAATCCGAGAAAGACAAAAAAAAAATTTCATTTCGGTCTGTTCCTACCCGACCTAAACTAGAGAATTCCGCAAAAAAATTCAAAAAATATCATTCTGGCATTATTTCAAGACAAAACGGGTCGGGTCAAGCTGAGAAAGAGAGAAGTTTTTTTTTTTTTTTTTTTTTTTCTTCTTTCCGGTCCATTCCTACCCGACCCAAAGTAGAGAATTCCGCAAAAAAATTAAAAAAACTAAAAAAAACATCATTTTCGCAATATTTTAAGCCAAAACGGGACAGGACAGGACGAGAAAGAGAAAAAAAAATTTTCTTTCTAGTCCGTTCCTACCTGACCCAAACTAGAGAATTCCGAAAAAATAATAATAATAAAATAAAAAAATAATTAAAAATGAAAAAAAAAAAAAAAAAAAAAACATCATTCTGGCATTATTACAAGCAAAAACGGGTTGGGATAGGCTGAGAAAGAGAGAAAATAAGAATTTCATTCCGGTCCATTGCTACTCGACCCAAGCTAGAGAATTTCGAAAAAAAAATTGAAAAAAAAAAAAAAAAACATCATTCTGTAATTATTTAAAGCCAAAATAGGTTTGGAAAGGCCGAGAAAGAGTGAAAAAAAAAAAAAAAAATTTCATTCCGGTCCGTTCCTACCCGACCCAAACTAGAGAATTTCGAAAAAAAAAAAAAAAAAAAGCAAAAAAAAAAAAAAAAACATCATTCTGGCAATATTTCTAAGCAAAATGGGTCGGGACAGGCCAGGAAAGAGAGAAAAAAAAAATTCTGTTGTGGTCCGTTCCTACGCAACCCAAACTAGAGAATACCGAAAAAAATTTCAAAAAAATTTCAAAAGAGTAAAAAACATCATTCTGGCAATATTTCAAACCAAAACAAGTCGGGACAGGCAGAGAAAGTGACAAAAAAAAAAAAATCGTTCCGGTCCGTTCCTACCCGACCCAAAGTAGTGAATTCCGAAAAAGAATAGCAAAAAAATTCATAAAATTAAAAAACATAGTCTCAGCATTAGTTCAAGCCAAAACAGACTGGGACAACCTGAGAAAGAGATTAAAAAAAAAAAAAAAAAATCTGTTATGGTCCGTTCCGACCGACCCAAACTAGAGAATACCGAAAAAAATTGCAAAAACATTCCAAAAAAGTAAAAAACATCATTATATGGCAATATTTCAAACCTGATCCGGTCAGGACAGCCGGAGAAAGTGAAAAAAAAAAAAAATTTCGTTCCGGTCCGTTCCAACCTGATCCAAACTAGTGAATTCCGAAAAAAAAAAAAAAAAAAAAAAAAAATTAAAAAACATAGTTTTGGCATTATTTCAAGCCAAAACGGATCGGTACGATCTAAGAAAGAGAGAAAAAAAAAATTTTCGTTCCAGTCCATTCCTACCCGACCCAAACTAGAGAATTTCTTAAAAAAAGCAACAAAGTTCAAAAAATTAAAAAACATCATTCTGGCATTATTTCAAGCCAAAACGAGTCAGGACAGTCTGAGAAAGAGAAAAAAAAAAAAAAAAATTCGTTCCGCTCCGTTCCTACCCGACCTGAACAAGAGAATTCGGAATAAAAATAGGAAAAAAATTCAAAAAATTAAAAAAATTGAAAAATATCATTCTGGCATTATTTCAAGACAAAACGGGTTGGGACAGGCTGAGAAAGAGGAAAAAAAAAAATTTCATTCCGGTTCGTACCTACCTGACCTAAAGTAGAGAATTCCGAAATAAAAATAGCAAAAAAAATTCAAAAATTAAAAAAAAAAAAAAAAAAAAAACATCATTTTAACATTATATCAAGCCAAAACAAGTCGGGACAGGCCGAGAAATAGACAAAAAAAAAAAAAAATTCATTTCAATCCGGTCCTACCCAACCCAAAATAGAGAATTCATAAAAATATAGCAAAAAAATTCAAAAAATTAAAAAACATCATTCTAGCATTATTTTAAGCCAAAATAGGATGGGATAGGACGAGAAAGAGAAAAAAAAAAAAAATTTCATTCTGGTCCATTCCAACCCAACCCAACCTAGATCATTTCGGAAAAAATAGCAAAAAAATTAAAAAAAAAAAAAAAAAAAAAACATCATTCTGGCATTATTTCAAGCCAAAACGGGTCGGGACAATCCGAGAAAGAGATCAAAAATAATTTTCGTTTCGGTCCGTTCCTACCCGGCCCAAAATAGAGAATTCCGAAAATTTTAGCAAAAAAATTCAAAAACATCATTCTAGTATTATTTCAATCCAAAATGGGACGGGACTGGCCGAGAAAGAGAGCAAAAAAACTTTTCCTTTTGGTCCGTTCCAACCAGACCTAAACTAGAGAATTCTGAAAAAAAAAAAAAAAAAAAAAAAAAAAAAAAAAAAAAAAAAGCAAAAAAATTTAAAAAATGAAAAATATCATTTTGGCATTATTTTAAGTTAAAACGAATTGAGACAGACCGAGAAAGAGGGAAAAAAAAATTTCGTGCCGGTCCATTCCTACCCGACCCAAACTAGAGAATTCCAAAAAAAAATTGCAAAAAAATTAAAAAATATCATTATAACATTATTTCAAGCCAAAACAGGTCGAGACAGGCTGAGAAATAGAGAAAAAAAAAATTTATGTTCCAGTCCGTTCCCACCCAACCCAAACGAGAGAATTCCGGAAAAAATAGAAAAAAATTCAAAAAATTAAAGAAGATCATTCTAGCATTATTTCAAGCCAAAACGGGTGCAACAGGCTGAAAAAAATAATAATAATAATAAAATAAAATTCATTCCAGTCCTTTCCAACCCGACCCAAACTGGAGAATTCTGAAAACACATTATTTTGGTATTTTTTTTTTTCAAGTCAAAACGGCTAGAGAATTTCAAAAAAAAAATAGCAAGAAAATTCAAAAAATTAAAATACATCATTCTAGCATTATTTCAAGACAAAACGAATCGGGGGACGGGCCGAGAAAGGGAGAAATTTTTTTTTTTTTTTTTCTTTCTGGTTCGTTCCTGCCCGACTCAAAGTAAAGAATTCCGAAAAAAACAATAGCAAAAATTTTTTTTAAAAAAAGAAAAAAAAAAAAGAAAAAAACATCATTTTGGCATTATTTCAAACCAAAACGTGTCGGGACAGGCCGAGAAAGAAAATTTTTTTTTTCGTTCCGGTCCGTTCCTACCCGACCCAAACTTGAGTAGTCCGAAAAAAAAAAAAATAGCAAAAACTTCAAAAAATTAAAAAACAACATTCTGGCATTATTTCAAGCTAAAACGAGTTGAGGCAGGCCAAGCAAGAGAGAAAAAAGAAAATTTTCATTCCAGTCCATTGCTAGCCGACCGAAACTAGAGAATTCCAAAAACAAATTGCAAAAAAATTAAAAAAAAAAAAATTAAAAAACATCATTCTGACATTACTTCAAGCCAAAACAGGTTTGGACAGCCTAGAAATAGAGATTTTTTTTTTTTTTTTTTTCATTCCAGTCCATTCCAGCCTTACCCAAAATAGAGAATTCCGAAAAAAAAAATAATAATAAAAAAAAAAAAAAAAAAAAAGCAAAAAAAAATCCTATAAATTGAAAAACAACATTCTCGCATAATTTCAAGCCAAAACAGGTCGGGACGGGCCGAGAAATACAGAAAAAAAAAAATTTTTCGTTCCTGTCCGTTCCAACCCAACCCAAACTAGAGAATTCTGAAAAAAAAAATAAATAATAAACAATAAAAAATAAAATAAAAAAAATTAAAAATTAAAAAATTAAAAAATATCATTCTAGCATTATTTCAAGACAAAACAGGTCAGGAAAGGCCGAGAAAGGGAGATTTTTTTTTCTTTTTTTTCCTGCCCAATCCATTGTAAAGAATTCCGAAAAAAAAAATTTGCAAAAGAATTTTTAAAAATTAAAAAAATATCATTTTGGCGTTATTTCATACGGTCGGGACAGGCCGAGATTGAAAAAAATAAAATTTAATTTTGGTCCGTTCTTACTCGACCCAAACAAGACTATTCCGAAAAAAAAAAAAAAAAAAAAAAAAAAAAAAAAAAAAAAAATCATCCCGGTCTGCTCCTAGCCGACCCAAACTAGAGAATTCCAAAAAAAAATAGCAAAAAAATTTTAAAAAAATTAAAAAACATCATTCTGACATTACTTCAAGCCAAAACGAGTCGGGACAGGCCGAGAAATAGAGAAAATTTTTTTTTCATTCCAGTCCGTTCCAACTCGACCCAAAATAGAGAATTCTGAAAAAAATTCCAAAAAAGTAAAAAACATCATTCTAGCAATACTTCAAACCAAAACGGGTCGGGACGGGCAGAGAGAGGGAGAAAAAAATTTTGTTCCGGTCCGTTCCAATCCGATCTAAGCTAGAGAATTCTGAAAAAAAAAAAAAAAAAAAAAAAAAAAAAAAAAAAAAAAAAAAAAAAAAATTAAACACCATTATTCGGGCATTATTTCAAGATAAAACGGGTTGAGACAGTCCTAGAAAGCGAGAAAAAAAAAGTTCGTTCCGTTCTGGTCCGTTCCTAGCCGACCCAAAGTTGAGAATTTAAAATAAAAAATAAAAAGAATAAAAAAAAATTAAAAATTAAAAATTAAAGAGCAAAAAAATTCAAAAAAAAATTAAAAACCATCATTCTAGCATTATTTCAAGCTAAAACGGGTTGAGACAAGCCGAGAAAGTGAGAAAAAAAAAATTTCATGTCAGTCCTTTGCTACCCGACTCAAACTAAAGAATTCCAAAAAAAACTTGAAAAAAAAATAAAAAAAAACATCATTCCAACATTCTTTCAAGCCAAAACAGGTCGAGACAGGCCGAGAAATAGAGAAAGAAAAAATTCATTCTGGTTCGTTCCAACCAGACTAAAACGAGAGAATTCCGGGAAAAATAGCAAAAAAATTCAAAAATTAAAAAACATCATTCTGGCATTATTTTAGGACAAAACGAGTCGGGACATGCTTAGAAAGAGAGAAATTTTTTTTTTCTTTCCGGTCCGTTCCTACTCGACCCAATGTGGAGAATTCCGCAAAAAAAAAAAAATAAAAAACATCATTTTCGCAATATTTTAAGCCAAAACAGGATAGGACAGGACGAGAAAGAGAAAAAAAAGAATTTGTTCCTGTCCCTTCCAACCCGATTCAAACTAGTCAATTTCAAAAAAAAACAGCAAAAAAAATACCAAAAAAAAAAAAAAAAAACCCATCATTCTGGCATTATTTCATGCCAAAACAGGTCAGGATAGGCTGGGAAAGAGAGAAAAAAAAAATTATTCTCTGGTCCGTTCCTACCCGACCCAAACTAGAGAATACCGATTGGGACAATCTGAGAAAGTGAGAAAAAACATAGTTTTGGCATTATTTCAAGCCAAAACAGATTGGGACAATCTCAGAAAGTGAGAAAAAACATATTTCGTTCTGGTCCATTCCTACCTGACCCAAACTAGACAATTCCAAAAAAAAAAAGCAAAAAAAATTTGAAAAATTAAAGAACATCATTCTCGCATTATTTCATGCTAAAAAGGGTTGAGAGAGGCCGAGAAAGAGAAAAAAAAAAATCGTTCCGGTCCATTCCAACCCAATCGAAACTACAGAATTCCAAAAAAAAAAAAAAAAAATTTCGTTCTGGCATTAAAAACCATCATTCTGGCATTATTTCAAGCTAAACGGGTTTAGACAGGCCAAGAAAGTGAGAAAAGAAAATTTCGTTCCGTTCCGTTCTAAACCGAACCAAACTAGAGAATTCCGAAAAAACAGAGTTTTGGCATTGTTTCAAGCCAAAACGGATTGGGACAATCTGAGAATGGGAGAAAAAAAATTTTCTATTTTGGTCCGTTCTTACCCGACCCAAACTAGAGAATACCGAAAAAAATTCCAAAAAAGTAAAAAACATCATTCTGGCAATATTTCAAACCAAAACGGGTCGGGACAAGCTAAGAAAGGGAGAAAAAAAAAATTTCTTTCCGATCCACCCCAACCCGATCCAAACTAGTCAATTTCGAAAAAAAAATTCAAAAAATAAAAAATATTAGTTTGGCATTATTTCAAGCCAAAACGGATTGGGACAATCTAAGAAAGAGAGAAAAAAAAATATTTCGTTCTGGTCCATTCCTAACCGACCCAAACTAGACAATTCGAAAAAAAAAAAAAGCTAACAAAATTTGAAAAATTAAAGAACATCATTCTCGCAATATTTCATGGTAAAACGAGTTGAGAGAGGCCGAGAAAGAGAAAAAAAAAAAAAAATCGTTTCGATCCATTTCAACCCGAGCCAAACTAGAGAATTCCGAAAAAAAAAAAAAAAAAAAAAAACAAAAACAAAAAATAAATAAATAAAAATTAAAAACCATCATTCTGGCATTATTTCAAGCTAAACGGGTTTAGACAGGCCGAGAAAGTGAGAAAAAAAAAATTTGTTCCGGTCTGTTCCAAACCGAACCAAACTAGAGAATTCCGAAAAAAAAAAAAAAAAAAAAAAAAAAAAAAAAAAAAAAAAAGAAGCAAAAATATTCTAAAAATAAAAAACATCATTCTGTGATTATTTCAAGCCAAAACGGGTTTGGAAAGGCCGAGAAAGAGTGAAAAAAAAATTTCGTTCCATTCCGTTCCTACCCAACCCATACTAGAGAATTCCAAAAAAAAAAAAAAAAAGCAAAAAAAACATCATTCTGGCATTATGTCAAACCAAAACGGGTTGGGATAGGCCGGGAAAGAGAGAAAACAAAATTCTATTCTGGTCCATTCCTACCTGACCCAAAATAGAGAATACCAAAAAAAATTGCAAAAAAATTCCAAAAAAGTAAAAAACATCATTCTGGCAATATTTGAAACCAAAATGGGTCAGGACAGGCAGAGAAAGAGAAAAAAAAAATATTCGTTCCAATCCGTTCCAAACTAGTCAATTCTGAAAAAAGATAGCAAAAAAATTAAAAAACATAGTTTTGGCATTATTTCAAAGTAAAACGGATTGGGGCAATCTGAGAAAGAGAGAAAAAAAAAAATTGTTTTGGTTCATTCCATCCCGACCCCAACTAGACAATTCCAAAAAAAAATAGCAAAAAAAATTTTAAAAACTAAAGAACATTATTCTCGCCTTATTTCATGCTAAAACGGGTTGTGTGTGGCCGAGAAAGGGAGAAAAAAAAAAGTTCGTTCCGGTCCGTTCCAACCCAATCCAAACTAGAGAATTTCGAAAAAAAAAAATGCAAAAAAACTCAAAAAAAGTAAAAACCATTATTCTGGCATTATTTCAAGCCGAAACGGATTGGGACAATCTGAGAGAGAGAGAAAAAAAAAATTATGTTCTGGTCTGTTCCTACCCGACCTAAACTAGAGAATACCGAAAAAATTCCAAAAAAGTAAAAAACATCATCCTAGCAATATTTCAAACCAAAACAGGTCGGGACAGGCAGAGAAAGTGAGAAAAAAAAAATTCTGATCCTGTCCTGATGGAGACCAAGGCACCGCTTCGAAGGATCTCGTTCAAGTACCAATTGGGCCGGTTACGAGAGCACAAGCAAAGAAGTTCAAGGATGTACTCAGCGGACTCATCCAAGAGTTTTGGGCTCAAGCAAATTCGTGGAGGCCCATTGAGTATGATCCACGTGGGCAGCAAAGAATCGTCACCTTGATTCAAGTTCTAGAAGGATCCGGTCAAGGCTAAGAATTGGCAAGAAATATTTTGGGCTTATTCTAGAAGGATCGTGATGCATGACACATTTACTATTTAATTATTGTAATTTATTATTTTTGGTATTTTTATGTAAAAAAAAACGTTATTTTAGGTTTAGGTGATTTATATCCTTGTTTTTAGGTGCATTTAATGCTTTTTAGGTCAAATTTGATTCCTGATATGGTCAGGTATCAATTATGAGTTTTTTTAGAATATAATTTCTTGTCTGTCAAGTTTTATGGAGCCCTTAAATAGGCTCCTAAGTCTGTAAATGTTTTTGGATGACATTTTTTTAATATTCATAAAAACTTGTGAGGTTTATTCTCTTTGGTTCTTTGAAGAACTATTCGAACTTATCGGGATTTCCCGTGGCGTTCATCTTGACTTATCAAACGGAGTTTCCACCACCGTTTGTGGCGTCTTCCTTATACCGAGGTTCTTGTTTGTCATAAACAACGGGTCGAGGTCTTCCATTCAAATTTGTCCATAGAACGATCTTGGGTTCCCTTTCGTTGTTGGGTCTCGTTATTCTTGACGGGGTTCACATCATTTGGTATCAGAGCACGGTTTCTAGTTTAGGTTTGCCTATCCTTTAACATCTTTCGTTCCTTTGTTTCTCCTTAGCCGAATTTCCTTTACCCTATCTGTTCAATCTTTGTTTGTTCTTGTTGATATCTGAACTCTTGGTTTGGTCTCACATCTCTTAGTTATTTCGAAATTTTATTTCATTATTCTCAAAAGCTAATTGTTGATCGTAAAAAAAAAAAAAAAAAAAAAAAAAACGAGTGGAAATTCCAATCTGCCATATTCCTTCTAATTCTATTCTGAAAATTTCCATATTCCTTGTATTCAAATATGAAATTCCTTGATTAGTTCTTGGTAAATTGTTGCTGGAAATTTTTGAGTTGTTTGTTTAGTTTCAAAAGAATTGAAAGAGAATTATCGAGGGGAAAAAGGCAAGAGTGATGAGAACATCAGAGGGTAAAAGCCATATTATTTTGAGTGAAACACGAGTAAAGAGTGATCCACATTCTTGAGTGTAAACACGTAAGGGAGTGATTCGTGAGGTCCTTTTTTTTTTTTTTTCTTTTTTTTTTTTTCTAACCTTTGTTTTGTAGAAATCATGTCTCATGATAGTGGTAAGAGCATTACCGAAGATGAAACAAAATTGGTTGATCCGAAGGTATTTATGGAGGCCATGATGAGTGAGATGAGGCGTGTGATGAAGATAGAGATGGAGCAGGTTCATGAACGAATAGATCAAATGGAGAATAGACGTGAGGAGCAACCACAAAAAGGTCGTAATTTGCGTAGAAGGGAAAGATATCCATCGAGGGAGGAGGATGAAGAGCGTTATGGGTCTGGTTTTGATGAAGAAGAAGATCGAGATTCCATTGTTAACAATAGGAGACCTGGAGGAAGATATAGAGGAGCTAGGAATCGTGAAGATAACAACTTGGGTGGTATTAAGATGAAAATTCCGTCCTTTCAAGGTAGATCTGATCCTGAGGCATATCTTGAGTGGGAAAAAAAAATGGAGTTCATGTTTGATTGCCACAACTACTTCGAGGCAAAGAAGGTAAAATTAGCCGTGATTGAATTTTCTGAATATGCTATTACTTGGTGGGATCAGCTTGTGATAAACAGGAGGCGGAATAAAGAACACCCAATAGACACATGGGAAGAGATGAAAGTAGTGATGAGAAAGCGGTTTGTTCCAAGTTACTACTACCCAGAGTTGTACAAAAAGCTACAAGGTCTTAGACAAGGGAGTCGAAGCGTAGAGGATTACTACAAGGAGATGGAGATTGCTATGATCCGCGCTAATGTGGAGGAGGATTGGGAGGCTACAATGGCTAGATTTTTACTTGGCTTCAACCGGGAGATCCATGATAAGGTAGAGATGCAGCATTATGTGGAATTGGAAGATATGGTGCATATGGCTATCAAAGTGGAACAACAACTCAAGAGAGGGAGTGGGACACGTGCAGGCCATAACTTTAGTTCTACCTCTTGGAAATCAAGTCATGCCAAGCCGCTGGACAAGTCACAAACGCCCAAACCTGAGCCCAATTTCGCGACCACCAGCCACGTTCCTCAAGGTAAAACTGAAGCCTCTACCTCTAGGAATCGTGATATTAAATGTTTTAGATGTCAAGGCAGGGGCCACATAGCAAGTCAATGTCCAAACAAGCAAGTCATGGTGTTGCAAGCCAATGGTGAAATTGTGACCGATGATGAAGATTCCGACACTGACGACATGCCGCCATTGGAGGATGTTTCCGAGGAGGAGTATTTAGCCCCTGACGCATTGACATTGGTGCCAAGGAAAGCATTGAGCTTGCAAGTAAAAGGAGTTGATGAAGTACAGTGGGAGAATATCTTTCACACTAGGTGCTACGTTAAAGACAAGGTATGTAGTGTGATTATTGATGGTGGTAGTTGTACTAATGTTGCAAGCACAATTATGGTAGAGAAATTGGGATTGCCAATGGTAAAGCACCCTAGGCCATACAAGTTGCAATGGCTAAATGATAGTGGTGAGATAAGGGTGAACAAGCAAGTGTTAGTTGCATTTCGAATCAGTAAATACGAAGATGAAGTGTTGTGTGATGTAGTACCGATGCAAGCGGGACACTTATTGCTAGGGCGTCCATGGCAGTTCGATAGGCAAGTGAAGCATGATGGCTTTACGAACAAGTACTCTTTTGTACTTCATCAACGATCAATCACTGTTGTACCATTGACACCGCAGCAAGTATACGAGGATCAAGTGAGATTACAAAAGGAGAGTGATCAAAAGAAAGAGAGTGAGAAAAAGAAAAAGAGTGAAAGTCAGAGAGAGGCCGAGAAAAATGAGAGAGAAAAAGAAAAACAAAGTTCGGCCCTTGAGAGAAAATCAGAGAAAAAACAAAAGAATTTCTATGCAAAAGTGAGTGAGATCAAGCAAGCAATGTTTTCAAATCAGCCGATGATTGTACTTTAGTACAAAGAGGCACTTTTAAACACTAACGAACTTGACCTTGCTTTGCCTAGTTCTATTGTTTCTCTTTTGCAGGAGTACGAGGATGTCTTCCCCGAGGAAACACCACATGGGTTACCTCAAATCCGAGGGATTGAACATCAAATTGATTTTGTTCCCGGTGCAACCATTCCAAACCGACCAGCTTATAGGAGCAATCCTGAGGACACAAAGGAGCTTCAACGGCAGGTAAGTGAATTGTTGGAGAAAGGGCATGTGAGGGAGAGCATGAGCCCATGTGCGGTTCCGGTCTTACTTGTACCTAAGAAGGATGGGACATGGAGAATGTGCGTTGATTGCCGAGCCATCAACAACATAACGGTAAAGTATCGTCACCCTATCCCACGCTTAGATGATATGTTAGATGAGCTGCATAGTTCTTGCATATTTTCTAAGATTGACTTAAAAAGTGGTTATCATCAAATTAGGATAAAAGAAGGGGATGAATGGAAAACTGCTTTCAAAACAAAATATGGTTTGTATGAATGGTTAGTTATGCCTTTTGGTTTGACTAATGCTCCGAGCACCTTTATGAGACTTATGAACCATGTTTTGCGTGCATTTATAGGCAGATTTGTTGTTGTCTATTTTGATGATATACTTATTTATAGCAAAAACATAGACGATCATGTAGTACATTTGAAATCCGTTTTAGATGTGCTAAGGAAAGAAAGGTTGTTTGCTAATTTAAAGAAGTGCACTTTTTACACCGATAAGCTTGTATTTTGGGATTTGTTGTTAGTGCACAAGGTATACAGGTCGATGAAGAGAAGGTACGTGCAATCCAAGAATGGCTGAGCCCCACAAGTGTAGCTAATGTTCGTAGTTTTCATGAACTTGCTAGTTTCTACCGGCGATTCGTGAAGGACTTCAGTAGCTTAGCCGCACCGCTTACCGAAGTGATCAAGAAGAACGTTGGGTTTCGGTGGGGAGAAGAACAAGAGAAGGCATTTCAATTAATCAAAGAGAAGCTGACTAATGCACCTTTGTTGTCTTTACCTAACTTTTCTAAAACATTTGAAATTGAATGTGATGCTTCAGGTATTGGTATAGGCGCCGTTCTTATGCAAGAAGGACAACCAATTGCTTACTTCAGCGAGAAACTCAATGGGGCAGCCTTAAACTACCCAACTTATGACAAGGAGTTGTATGCATTGGTTCGGGCCTTAGAGACGTGGCAGCACTACCTATGGCCTAAGGAGTTCGTGATTCACACCGATCATGAGTCCTTGAAACACTTGAAGGGCCAACACAAGCTAAACAAAAGGCATGCGCGATGGGTAGAGTTCATAGAGACATTTCCATACGTCATTCGGTACAAGCAAGGTAAGGAGAACGTAGTCGCCGATGCACTTTCTCGCAGGTATGCCTTACTCTCCACACTTGATGCAAAATTGCTTGGTTTTGAACACATTAAGGAATTATATGCTGAAAACCACGAATTTTGTGAGGAATATCGAGCTTGTGAGAAAATCGCCTCTGGTAAGTTCTTTAGGCTTGATGGATTCCTATTTCAAGAAAATAAGCTATGTGTGCCTAACTGTTCTATGAGGGAGTTATTAGTGCAGGAATCACATGGTGGGGGATTAATGGGACATTTTGGAGTTGCAAAGACTTTAGCTATTTTGCAGGAACACTTCTATTGGCCTCACATGAAACGAGATGTCGAACAGATTTGTGGTCGATGTGTCACATGTAAGCAAGCTAAATCCAAAGTGCAGTCCAACGGTTTGTATACTCCTTTACCAATTCCTAGTGAGCCTTGGATTGATATTTCAATGGATTTTGTGTTAGAATCGCTTAGGACTAAACATAGAAGAGATTCAATTTTTGTGGTCGTGGATAGATTTTCTAAAATGGCACATTTTATTCCATATCACAAAACGGATGACGCTTCACATGTTACTGATTTGTTCTTTAGAGAGATTGTGAGATTACATGGCATGCCTAGGACAATTGTTTCAGATAGAGATGCTAAGTTCTTGAGCTATTTTTGGAAGGCTTTGTGGTGTAAGTTAGGTACTAAGCTATTGTTTTCCACTACTTGTCATCCACAAACTGATGGTCAAACTGAAGTAGTAAATAGGACTTTGTCTACTCTATTGAGGTCAAACATTAGAAAGAACATCAAGACATGGGAAGAATGTTTACCACATGTTGAGTTTGCATATAATAGAGCTGTTCATTTTGCTACCAAATTTTCGCCATTTGAAATTGTGTATGGGTTTAATCCTTTAACTCCATTGGATTTATCTCCTTTACCTTTGACGGAGCACATTAATTTAGATGGCAAAAAGAAAGCTGATTTTGTGAAGCAGATTCATGAGAAAGCAAGACTCAACATTGAGCGTAGAACGGAGCAATATGCCACACAAGCCAACCAGGGACGTTGCAATCTGGTTTTTGAACCCAGAGATTGGGTTTGGCTGCATATGAGAAAAGAAAGATTTCCAGCAAAAAGACGTTCCAAATTGCTCCCAAGAGGAGATGATCCTTTCTAAGTCCTCGAGCGTATCAATGACAACGCTTACAAGCTAGATTTACCTGGTGAGTACAATGTAAGTGCCACTTTTAATGTTACTGATTTGAGTCCTTTTGATGTAGGTGATGATTTGAGGGCAAATCCTTTTCAAGAGGAGGGGAATGATGGAGACCAAGGCACCGCTTCGAATGATCTCATTCAAGTACCAATTGGGCTGGTTACGAGAGCACAAGCAAAGAAGTTCAAGGATGTACTCAGCGCACTCATCCAAGAGTTTTGGGCTCAAGCAAATTCGTGGAGGCCCATTGAGTATGATCCACGTGGGCAGCAAAGAATCGTCACCTTGATTCAAGTTCTAAAAGGATCCGGTCAAGGCTAAGAATTGGCAAGAAATATTTTGGGCTTATTCTAGAAGGATCGTGATGCACGACACAATTTACTATTTAATTATTGTAATTTATTATTTTTGGTATTTTTATGTAAAAAAACGTTATTTTAGGTTTAGGTGATTTATTTCCTTATTTTTAGGTGCATTTAATGCTTTTTAGGTCAAATTTGATTCCTGATATGGTTAGGTATCAATTAGGAGTTTTTTTAGAATATAATTTCTTGTCTGTCAAGTTTTATGGAGCCCTTAAATAGGCTCCTAAGTCTGTAAACGTTTTTGGATGACATTTTTTGAATATTCATAAAAACTTGTGAGGTTTATTCTCTTTGGTTCTTTGAAGAACTATTCGAACTTATCGGGATTTCCCGTGGCGTTCATCTTGACTTATCAAACGGAATTTCCACCACCGTTTGTGGCGTCTTCCTTATACCGAGGTTCTTGTTTGTCATAAACAACGGGTTGAGGTCTTCCATTCAAATCTGTCCATAGAACGATCTTGGGTTCCCTTTCGTTGTTGGGTCTCGTTATTCTTGACGGGGTTCACATCAGGTCCATCCCAACTTGATCCAAACTAGTCAATTTCAAAAAAAAAATAGCAAAAAAATTCAAAAAATAATAAAAATATAGTTTTGGCATTATTTCAAGCCAAAACAGATTGGGACAATCTGAGAAAGAGAGAAAAAAAAATTTTCAATTTTTTTTTCTCTATCTCGGCCTGTCCAGACACATTTTGGCTTAAAATATTGCGAAAATGATGTTTTTAAAATTTTTAATTCTTTTGTGGAATTCTCTACTTTGGGTTGGGTAGGAACGGACCGAAATGAAATTTTTTTTTCTCTTTCTCGGATTGTCCAGACCCGTATTGACTTGAAATACTACCAAAATGATGTTTTGAATTTTTTTGAGGAATTCTTTAGTTTGGGTCGGGTAGGAATGGATCGAAATGAAAATTTTTTTTCTCTTTCTCAGACTGTCCAGACCCGTATTGACTTGAAATACTGCCAAAATGATGTTTTTTATTTTTTTGAATTTTTTTGCTATTTTTTCCGAAATTCTCTGATTTGGGTCGGGTTGGAACGGACATGAACAAAATTTTTTTTTTCTCTATTTCTCGGCCGGTCCCGACTTCTTTTGGCTTGAAATAATGCTAGAATGATGTTTTTTAATTTTTTTCAATTTTTTTTGCTATTTTTTTCGGAATTCTCTAGTTTGGGTCGTGTTGGAAAGGACTGGAACGAAATTTTTTTTTTCTTCCTCGGCCTGTTCCAACTCGTTTTGGCTGGAAATAACGCTAGAATAATGTTTTTTAATTTTTTTTTGGAATTCTCTAGTTTGGGTCGGCTAGGAATGGACTGGAACGAAAATTTTCTTTTTTCTCTCTTTCTCGGCCTGCCTCAACCCATTTTAGCATGAAATAATACCAGAATGATGTATTTTAATTTTTTGAAGTTTTTTTCATTTTTTTTTTCCGAAATACTCAAGTTTGGGTCAGGTAGGAACAGACCGGAACAATTTTTTTTTCTTTCTCGGCCACTCCCGACACGTTTTGGTTCGAAATAATGCCAAAATGATGTTTTTTTTTTTTTTTTTTTAAATTTTTTTGCTATTTTTTTTTTCGGAATTCTTTACTTTGGGTTGGGCAGGAACGAACCTGAAAGAAAAAAAAAAATTTTCTCCCTTTCTCGGCCTATATCGACCCGTTTTGTCTTGAAATAATGTCAGAATGATATTTTTAAATTTTTTGAATTTTTTTGCAGAATTCTCAAGTTTGGGTCGGGTAGGAAGGGACCGAAATGAAATTTTTTTTTTTTTTTTTTTCTCTTTCTCAGATTGTCCAGACCCATATTGACTTGACATACTGCCAAAATGATGTTTTTTTATTTTTTTTTAATTCTTTTGCTATTTTTTCCGGAATTCTCTAATTTTGGTCGAGTTGGAACGGAGAGGAACAAAATTTTTTTTTTTCTCTATTTCTTGGCCTGTCCCGACTTGTTTTGGCTTGAAATAATACTAGAATTTTGTTTTTTTAATTTTTTTCAATTTTTTTTGCTATTTGTGTTTGGAATTCTCTAGTTTGGGTCGGGTTGGAAAGGACTGGAATGAAATTTTTTTTTTTTCTCTTTCTCAGCCTTTTCCAACTCGTTTTGGCTGGAAATAATGCTAGAATAATGTTTTTTTTTTTTTTTTAATTTTTTTGCTATTTGTTTTTGGAATTCTCTAGTTTGGGTCGGGCAGGAACGAACCTGAAAGGGGGAAAAAAAAAAAATTCTCCATTTCTCGGCCTGTATCGACCCGTTTTGTCTTGAAATAATGCCAGAATGATATTTCTTAATTTTTTGAATTTTTTTTCGGAATTATCTAGTTTAGGTTGGGTAGGAACGGACTGAAAAGAAAAATTTTTTTTTTCTCTTTCTTGGATTTTCCAGACCCGTTTTGACTTAAAATAATGCCAAAATGATGTTTTTTTAATTTTTTTGCTATTTTTTCCGAAATTCTCTAATTTGGTTCGGGTTGGAACAGAAAGGAACGAAATTTTTTTTTTCTCTATTTCTGGGTCTGCCCGACTTATTTTGGCTTGAAATAATGCTAGAATGATGTTTTTTTAATTTTTTTCAGTTTTTTTCGGAATTCTCTAGTTTGGGTTGGGTTGGAAAGGACTGGAACGAAATATTTTTTTTCTCTTTCTCGGCCTGTTCCAACTCGTTTTGGCTGGAAATAATGCTGGAATAATGTTTTTTAATTTTTTAGCTATTTGTTTTTGGAATTCTCTAGTTTGGGTCAGCTAGGAATGGACCGGAATGAAAATTTTCTTTTTTCTCCCTTTCTCGGCCTGACTTAACCCGTTTTAGCATGAAATAATGCCAGAATGATGCTTTTTTTTTTTTTTTTCTCGGAATACTCAAGTTTGGGTCAGGTAGGTTCGGACCGGAACAATTTTTTTTTTCTTGCTCGGCCTGTCCCGACATGTTTTGGTTCGAAATAATGCCAAAATGATGTTTTTTTTAATTTTTTAAAATTTTTTTGCTATTTTTTTTCAGAATTCTTTACTTTGGGTCGGGCAGGAACGAACCTGAAAGAAAAAAAAATTCAACCTTTCTCGGCCAGTATCGACCCGTTTTGTGTTGAAATAATGCCAGAATGATATTTTTTTAATTTTTTTACGGAATTCTCTAGTTTGGGTCAGGTAGGAACGGACCGGAACAGATTTTTTTTTTTTTCACTCTTTCTCGGCCTTTCCATAACCATTTTGGCTTGAAATAATCACATAATGATGTTTTTTTTTTTTTTTTTTTTTTTTTTTTTTTTTTTTTTTCAATTTTTTTGTTCGAAATTCTCTAGTTTGGGTCAGGTATGAACGGACCAGAACGAAATTTTTTTTTTCTCTATCTCGACCTATTCTGTCCCGTTTTGGCTTAAAATATTACGAAAATGATGTTTTTAATTATTTTAATTCTTTTGCAGAATTCTCTACTTTGGGTTGGGTAGGAACGGACCGGGAAAAAAAAAATTCTCTCTTTCTCAGCCAGTCCCGACCTGTTTTGTTTTGAAATAATGCCAGAATGATATTTTTTTAATTTTTTTAATTTTTTTGCGGGATTATCTAGTTTGGGTCGGGTAGGAATGGACCGAAATGAAATTTTTTTTTCCCTTTCTCAGATTGTCCAGACCCGTTTTGACTTGAAATAATGCCAAAATGATTTTTTTTTTTAATTTTTTAATTTTTCTGCTATTTTTTCCGGAATTCTCTAATTTGGGTCGGGTTGGAACGGAAAAGAATGAAAATTTTTTTTTCTCTATTTCTCAGCCTGTCCCGACTCGTTTTGGCTTGAAATAATGCAAGAATGATGTTGTTTAATTTTTTCAGTTTTTTTTACTATTTTTCTTGGAATTCTCTAGTTTGGGTCGGGTTGGAAAGGACTGGAACGATTTTTTTTTTTTTTTTTTTTTTCTCTTTCTCCGCCTGTTCCAATTTGTTTTGGCTGGAGATAACGCTAGAGTAATGTTTTCAAATTTTTTTGCTATTTGTTTTTGGAATTCTCTAGTTTTGGTCGACTAGGAATGGACCGGAATGAAAATTTTCTTTTTTCTCTCTTTCTCGGCCTGCCTCATCCCGTTTCAGCATGAAATAATGCCAGAATGATGTTTTTTAGTTTTTTTAAAGTTTTTAGCTCTTTTTTTTTTTTTTTTTTTTTTTTTTTTTTTTTTTTTTTTTTGGAATACTCAAGTTTGGGTCGGGTAGGAACGGACCGGGAAGATTTTTTTTTTCTTTCTTGGCCACTCCTGACCCGTTTTGGTTCAAAAAAAAATGCCAAAATGATGTTTTTTTTTTAAAAAAAAATTTTTTGCTATTTTTTTCGGAATTCTTTACTTTGGGTCGGGAAGGAACGAAACTGGAAGAAAAAAAAATAAAAATTCTCCCTTTCTAGGCCTGTATCGACCCGTTTTGTCATGAAATAATGTCAGAATGATTTTTTTTTTTTTTTTTTTTTTTTTTTTTTTTTTTTTTTTTGCGGAATTCTCTAATTTGGGTCGGGTAGGGTCGGACTGAAATGAAATTTTTTTTTCTCTTTCTCGGATTGTCCAGACCCATATTTACTTGAAATATTGTCAAAATGATGTTTTTTATTTTTTTGAATTTTTTTGCTAGTTTTTTCCAGAGTTCTTTAATTTGGGTCGGGTTGGAACGGACAGGAATAAAATTTTTTTTTTCTCTATTTCTCGGCCTGCCCTGGCTTGTTTTGGCTTCAAATAATGGTAGAATGATGTTTTTTAATTTTTTCAATTTTTTTTTGTGATTTTTTTTTTCAGAATTCTCTAGTTTGGGTCGGGTTGGAAAGGACTGGAACGAAATATTTTTTTTCTCTTTCTCGGCCTGTTCCAACTGTTTTTTGCTGGAAATAACGCTAGAATAATGTTTTTTAATTTTTTTGCTATTGTTTTTGGAATTCTCTAGTTTGGGTCGGCTAGGAATGACCAGAATGAAAATTTTCTTTTTTCTCTCTTTCTCGGCTTGCCTTAACCCGTTTTAGCATGAAATAATGCCAGAATGATGTTTTTTTTTTTTTTTAATTTTTTGAAGTATTTGCTTTTTTTTTTTTTTTTTTTTTTTTCTAAATACTCAAGTTTGGGTCGGGTAGGATCAGACCGGAACGATTTTTTTTTCCTTTCTCGGCCTGTCTCAACACGTTTTGGTTCGAAATAATGCCAAAATGATGTTTTTTTTTTTAATTTTTAAAAATTTTTTTGCTATTTTTTTTTTTTTTTCAGAATTCTTTACTTTGGGTTGGGCAAGAACGAATCTGAAAGAAAAAAAAAAAAAAAAAAAAAAATCAACCTTTCTTGGCCAGTATCGATCCGTTTTGTGTTGAAATAATGCCAGAATGATACTTTTTTAATTTTTTGAATTTTTTTGCAGAATTCTGTAGTTTGGGTCTGGTAGGAACGGACCAGAACTGATTTTTTTTTTTTTTTTTTCACTCTTTCTCGGCCTTTCCATACCCCGTTTTGGCTTGAAATAATCACAGAATGATTTTTTTTTTTTTCAATTTTTTTGCTATTTTTTTTTTTTCAAAATTCTCTAGTTTGGGTCAGGTACGAACAGACCGGAACGAAAATTTTTTTTTCTCTTTCTCGACCTATTCTGTCCCGTTTTGGCTTCAAATATTATGAAAATGATGTTTTTTATTATTTTAATTCTTTTGCGGAATTCTGTACTTTGGGTTAGGTAGGAACGGACTGGGAAAAAAAAAAAAATTTCTCTCTTTCTCAGCCTGTCTCGACCCGTTTTGTCTTGAAATAATGCAAGAATGATATTTTTTAATTTTTTGAATGTTTTTTGCGAGATATCCTCTAGTTTGGGTCAGGTAGGAACGGACCGAAATGAAAATTTTTTTTCTCTTTCTCAGATTGTCCAGACCCGTTTTGACTTGAAATAAAGCCAAAATTATGTTTTTTAATTTTTTAACTTTTTTTTTCTATTTTTTTCTGGAATTCTCTAATTTGGGTCGGGTTGGAACAGAAAAGAATGAAAATTTTTTTTTCTCTATTTCTCAGCCTGTCCCGACTCATTTTGGCTTGAAATAATGCCAGAATGATGTTTTTTAATTTCTTTTGCTATTTTTTCAGAATTCTCTAGTTTGGGTCGGGTTGGAAAGGACTGGAACAAATTTTTTTTTTTTTCCTCTTTCTCGGCCTGTTCCAACTCGTTTTGGCTGGAAATAACGCTAGAATAATGTTTTTAAATTTTTTTGCTTTTTGTTTTTGGAATTCTCAAGTTTGGGTCGACTAGGAATGGACCGGAATGAAAATTTTCTTTTTCTCTCTCTTTCTCGGCCTACCTCAACCCGTTTTAGCATGAAATAATGCCAAAATGATGTTTTTTAGTTTTTTGAAGTTTTTTGCTTTTTTTTTTTTTTTTTTTTTTTTTTTTTTTTTTTTTTTTCGGAATACTCAAGTTTGGGTCGGGTAGGAACAGACCGGAACAATTTTTTTTTTCTTTCTTGGCCACTCCCGACCCGTTTTGGTTCGAAATACTGCCAAAATGATGTTTTTTTTTTTTTTTTTAATAAATTTTTTTTGCTATTTTTTTTCGGAATTCTTTACTTTTGGTCGGGAAGGAGTGAACCTGAAAGAAAAAAAAAAAAAAAAAAAATTCTCCCCTTCTCAGCCTGTATCGACCCGTTTTGTCTTGAAATAATGTCAGAATGATACTTTTTTTCATTTTTTTGCAGAATTCTCTAGTTTGGGTTGGGTAGGAACGGACTGAAATGAAATTTTTTTTCTCTTTCTCAGATTGTCCAGACCCGTATTGACTTGAAGTAATGTGAAAATGATGTTTTTTATTTTTTTGAATTTTTTTGCTATTTTTTTTTCGGAATACTCAAGTTTGGGTTGGGTAGGAACGGACCGGAATGATTTTTTTTTTTTTGCTATTTTTTTTTTTTTTTTCAGAATTCTTTACTTTGGGTCGGGATGGAATGAACCTGAAAGAAAAAAAAATAAAAATTCTCCCTTTCTCGGCCTGTATCGACCCGTTTTGTCTTGAAATAATGTCAGAATGATATTTTTTAATTTTTTTTAATTTTTTTGCAGAATTCTCTAATTTGGGTCGGGTAGGAACGGACTGAAATGAAATTTTTTTTTTCTCTTTCTCGGATTGTCCAGACCCATATTGACTTGAAATAATGTCAAAATGGTGTTTTTTATTTGTTTTGAATTTTTTGCTATTTTTTCCAGAGTTCTCTAATTTGGGTCAGGTTGGAACGGACAGGAATAAATTTTTTTTTTCTCTATTTCTCGGCCTGTCCCGACTTGTTTTGGCTTGAAATAATGCTAGAATGATGTTTTTTAATTTTTTCAATTTTTTTTGCTATTTTTTTTCAGAATACTCAAGTTTGGGTCGAGTAGGAATGGACCAGAACGATTTTTTTTTTTTTCTCTTTCTTGGCCAGTCCCGACACGTTTTGGTTCGAAATAATGCCAAAATGATTTTTTTTTTAATTTTTTTAAAATATTTTTGTTATTTTTTTTTCGGAATTCTTTACTTGGGTCGGACAGGAACGAACCTGAAAGAAAAAAAAAAAAAAAAAATTTCTCCCTTTCTCGGCCTTTATCGACCCGTTTTGTCTTGAAATAATGCCATAATGATATTTTTTAATTTTTTGAATTTTTTTTTTCGGAATTCTCCAGTTTAGGTCGGGTACGAACGGACTGAAATTAAATTTTTTTTTTCTCTTTCTTGGATTGTCCAGACCCGTTTTGACTTGAAATAACGCCAAAATGATGTTTTTTAATTTTTTTGCCATTTTTTTCCGAAATTCTCTAATTTGGTTTGGGTTGGAACGGAAAGGAACGAAATTTTTTTTTTCTCTATTTCTCGGCCTGCCCGACTTGTTTTGGCTTGAAATAATGCTAGAATGATGTTTTTTAATTTTTTTTCAATTTTTTTTGCTATTTTTTTCGGAATTCTCTAGTTTGGGTCGGGTTGGAAAGGACTAGAACGAAATTTTTTTTTTTCTCTTTCTCGGCCTGTTCCAACTAGTTTTGGCTGGAAATAACGCTAGAATAATGTTTTTTTAACTTTTTTGCTATTTGTTTTTGGAATTCTCTAGTTTGGGTCAACTAGGAATGGACTGGAATGAAAATTTTCTTTTTTCTTTCTTTCTCGGCCTGCCTTAACCCGTTTTAGCATAAAATAATGCCAGAATGATTTTTTTTTTTTTTTTTTTTTTTTTTTTTCGGAATACTCAAGTTTGGGTCGGGTAGGATCGGACCGGAATGATTTTTTTTTTCTTTCTCGGCTTGCCCTGACACGTTTTGGTTCGAAGTAATGCCAAATTGATGTTTTTCTAATTTTTTAAAATTTTTTTGCTATTTTTTTTTCAGAATTCTTTACTATGGGTCGGGCAGGAACGAACCTGAAAGAAAAAAAAAAAAAAAATTTCCCTTTCTCGTCCAGTATCGACCCGTTTTGTGTTGAAATAATGCCAGAATGATATTTTTAAATTTTTTAAATTTTTTTGCGGAATTCTCTAGTTCGGTCAGGTAGGAACAGACCGGAACAGATTTTTTTTCACTCTTTCTCAGCCTTTCCATAGCCGTTTTGGCTTGAAATAATCACAGAATGATGTTTTTTTTATAGTTTTTTTTCTATTTTTTTGCTATTTTTTTTTCGAAATTCTCAAGTTTGGGTCAGGTACGAACGGACCGGAATGAAATTTTTTTTTTCTCTTTCTCGACCTATTCTATCCCGTTTTGGCTTAAAATATTACAAAAATGATGTTTTTAATTCTTTTGCGGAATTCTCTACTTTGGGTTGGGTAGGAACGGACCGGGAAAAAAAAAATTTCTCTCTTTCTCAGCCTGTCCCGAACCGTTTTGTCTTGGAATAATGCCAAAATGATATTTTTTAATTTTTTGAATTTTTTTGCAGGATTCTCTAGTTTGGGTCAGGTAGGAACGGACCAAAATGAAAATTTTTTTTTCTCTTTCTCAGATTGTCCAGACCCGTTTTGACTTGAAATAATGCCAAAATGATGTTTTTTAATGTTTTAACTTTTGTTGCTATTTTTTCCGGAATTCTCTAATATGGGTCGGGTTGGAACGGACAGGAATAAATTTTATTTTTCTCTATTTCTCGGCCTGTCCCGACTTGTTTTGCCTTGAAATAATGCTAGAATGATGTTTTTTAATTTTTTCAATTTTTTTTGCTATTTTTTTTTTTTCGGAATTCTCTAGTTTGGGTCGGGTTGGAAAGGACTGGAACGAATTTTTTTTTTTTTTTCTCTTTCTAGGCCTGTTCCAACTGGTTTTTGCTGGAAATAACGTTAGAATAATGTTTTTTTTTTTTTTTTTAAATTTTTTTGCTATTTGTTTTTGGAATTCTCTAGTTTGGGTCGGCTAGGAATGGACTGGAATGAAAAAAAAATTTTCTCCCTTTCTTGGCCTGCGTCAACCCGTTTTAGCATGAAATAATGCCAGAATGATGTTTTTTTTTTTTTTTTTTTTCTTTTTTTTTTCTTCGGAATACTCAAGTTTGGGTCGAGTAGGAACAGACCGAAACGATTTTTTTTTTCTTTCACGGCCAGTCCCGACACGTTTGTGTTCGAAATAATGCCAAAATGATGTTTTTTAAATTTTTAAAAAATTTTTTTGTTATTTTTTTTCGGAATTCTTTACTTTGGGCCGGACAGGAACGAACCTGGAACGAAAAAAAAGAAAAAAAGAAAAAGAAATTTCTCCCTTTCTCGGCCTGTATCGACCCGTTTTGTCTTAACATAATGCCAGAATGATATTTTTGAATTTTTTACCAGAATTCACTAGTTTGGAGTCGGGTAGGAACGGACGAGAAAGAAAAAAAAAATTTCTCTGTCTCAGCCTCTCCCGACCCGTTTTGTCTTGAAACAATGCCAGAATGATATTTTTTTAGTTTTTTGAATTTTTTTTCGGAAGTCTCTAGTTTAGGTCGGGTAGGAACGGACAGAAATGAATTTTTTTTTTTTCTCTTTCTTGGACTATCCAGACCCGTTTTGACTTGAAATAATGCCAAAATGATGTTTTTTAATTTTTTAACTTTTTTTGCTATTTTTTCCGGAATTCTCTAATTTGGGTCGGGTTGGAACAGAAAAGAATGAAAATTTTTTTTCTCTATTTCTTAGCCTTCCCGACTCGTTTTGGCTTGAAATAATGCCAGAATGATTTTTTTTTTTTTTTTCCGTTTTTTTTTGCTATTTTTCTCGTAATTCTCTAGTTTCGGTCGGGTTGGAAAGGACCGGAATGAATTTTTTTTTTTCTTTTTCTCGTTCTCGGCCTGTTCCAACTCGTTTTGGCTGCAAATAATGCTAGAATAATGCTTTCAAATTTTTTTGCGGTTTGTTTTTGGAATTCTCTAGTTTGGGTCGACTAGGAATGGACCGGAATGAAAATTTTCTTTTTTCTCTCTTTCTCGGCCTGCCTCAACCCGTTTTAGCATGAAATAATGCCAGAATGATGTTTTTTAGTTTTTTGAAGTTTTTTGCTTTTTTTTTTTTTTTTTTTTGGGAATACTCAAGTTTGGGTCGGGTAGGAACGGACCGGAATAATTTTTTTTTTCTTTCTTGGCCACTCCTGACCCGTTTTGGTTCGAAATAATGCCAAAATGATGTTTTTTTTTTTTTTTTTATAATTTTTTTTGCTATTTTTTTTCGGAATTCTTTACTTTGGGTCGGGAAGGAACAAACCTGAAAGAAAAAAATAAAAAAATTCTCCCTTTCTTGGCCTGTATCGATCCGTTTTGTCATGAAATAATGTCAGAATGATATTTTTTTAATTTTTTTTAATTTTTTTGCAGAATTCAGTTTGGGTTGGGTAGGAACAGACAGAAATGAAAAATTTTTTTTCTCTTTCTCAGATTGTCCAGACACGTATTGACTTGAAATAATGTGAAAATTATGTTTTTTATTTTTTTGAATTTTTTTGCTATTTTTTCCGGAATTCTCTAATTTGGGTCGGGTTGGAACGGACAGGAATAAATTTTATTTTTCTCTATTTCTCGGCCTGTCCCGACTTATTTTGCCTTGAAATAATGCTAGAATGATGTTTTTTAATTTTTTCAATTTTTTTTGCTATTTTTTTTCGGAATTCTCTAGTTTGGGTCGGGTTGGAAAGGACTGGAACGAAATTTTTTTTTTTCTCTTTCTCGGCCTGTTCCAACTGGTTTTTGCTTGAAATAACACTAGAATAATGTTTTTTTAATTTTTTTGCTATTTGTTTTTGGAATTCTCTAGTTTGGGTCGGCTAGGAATGGACTGGAATGAAAAAAAAAAAAATTCTCCCTTTCTCGGCATGCAGGAACGAACCTGAAAGGAAAAAAAAAAAAAAAAAAAAAATCTCCCTTTCTCAGCCTGTATCGACCCGTTTTGTCTCAAAATAATGCCAGAATTATATTTTTTAATTTTTTGAATTTTTTACCAGAATTCACTAGTTTGGGTCGGGTAGGAACGGACCAGAAGGAAAAAAAATTTTCTCTGTCTCAGCCTGTCCCGTTTTGTCTTGAAATAATGCAAGAATGATATTTTTTAATTTTTTTTAATTTTTTTTCGGAAATCTCTAGTTTAGGTCGGGTAGGAACGGATTGAAATGAAAATTTTTTTTTCTCTTTCTTGGGTTATCCAGACCCGTTTTGACTTGAAATAATGCCAAAATGATGTTTTTTAATTTTTTTGCTATTTTTTCCAGAATTCTCTAATTTGGTTTGGGTTGGAACGGAAAGGAACGAATTTTTTTTTTTCTCTATTTCTCGGCCTGACCGACTTGTTTTGGCTTGAAATAATGCTAGAATGATGCTTTTTAATTTTTTCAATTTTTTTTACTATTTTTTTCGGAATTCTGGAAAGGACTGTACTGAAATTTTTTTTTTTTTTTTCCTCTTTCTCGGCCTGTTCCAACTCGTTTTGGCTGGAAATAACGCTGGAATAATGTTTTTTAATATTTTTGCTATTTGTTGTTGGAATTCTCTAGTTTGGGTCGGCTGGGAATGGACTGGAATGAAAATTTTCATTTTTCTCCCTTTCTCGTCCTGCCTTCACCCGTTTTAGCAAGAAACAATGCCAGAATGATGTTTTTTTTAAAAAAAAAATTTTGAAGTATTTGCTTTTTTTTTTTTTTTTTCGGAATACTCAAGTTTGGGTCGGGGAGGATTGGACCGGAACGAATTTTTTTTTTTTTGCTTTCTCTGCCTGTCCCGACACGTTTTGGTTCGAAATAATGCCAAAATTATATATTTTTAATTTTTTTAAAATTTTAAAATTTTAAAATTTTTTTTGCTATTTTGTTTTCAGAATTCTTTACTATGGGTCAGGCAGGAACGAACCTGAAAGGAAAAAAAAATTTTCAACCTTTCTCGGCCAGTATCGATCAGTTTTGTGTTGAAATAATGCCAGAATGATATTTTTTTTAATTTTTTTGCGGAATTCTCTACTTTGGGCTGGGTAGGAGGGGACTAGGAAAAAAAAAATTTCTCTCTTTCTCAGCCTATCCCGACCCGTTTTGTCTTGAAATAATACAAGAATGATATTTTTTAATTTTTTGAATTTTTTTGCGGGATTCTCTAGTTTGGGTCGAGTAGGAACGGACTGAAATGAAATTTTTTTTTTCTCTTTCTCAGATTGTCCAGACCCGTTTTCACTTGAAATAATGCCAAAATGATGTTTTTTAATTTTTTAATTTTTTTTTGCTATTTTTTCCAGAATTCTCTAATTTTGGGTTGGGTTGGAACGAAATAGAATGAAATTTTTTTTTTCTCTATTTCCCAGCCTGTCCAGACTCGTTTTGGCTTGAAATAATGCCAGAATGATGTTTTTTAATTTTTTCAGTTTTTTTTGCTATTTTCCTCGGAATTCTCTAGGTTTGTGTCGGGTTGGAAAGGATTGGAACGAATTTTTTTTTTTCTCTTACTCGGCCTGTTCCAACTCGTTTTGGCTGGAAAAAAACGCTAGAATAATGTTTTCAAATTTTTTTGCTATTTGTTTTTGGAATTCTCTAGTTTGAGTCGACTAGGCAACCAGAATGAAAATTTTCTTTTTTCTCTCTTTCTCGGCCTGCCTCAACCCGTTTTAGCATGAAATAATGCCAGAATAATGTTTTTTTTTTTTTTTTTTTCTTTTTTTCGGAATACTCAAGTTTGGGTTGGGTAGGAACGGACCGGAATGATTTTTTTTTTCTTTCTTGGCTACTCCTGACCCGTTTTGGTTCGTAATAATGCCAAAATGATTTTTATTTTTTAAGTTTTTTTGCTTTTTTATTTTTATTTTTATTTTTTTTTCAGAATTCTTTACTTTGGGTCGGGAAGGAACGAACCTGAAAGGAAAAAAAAAAAAAAAAAAAAAAAAATTCTCCCTTTCTCGGCCTGTATCGACCCGTTTTGTCTTGAAATAATGTCAGAATGATATTTTTTAATTTTTTTTGCAGAATTCTCTAATTTGGGTCGGGTAGGAACGAACTGAAATGAAATTTTTTTTTCTCTTTCTCGGATTGTCCAGACCCATATTGACTTGAAATAATGTCAAAATGGTGTTTTTTAATTTTTTTTAATTTTTTGCTATTTTTTCCAGAGTTCTCTAATTTGGGTCGGGTTGGAACGGACCCAAATTAGAGAAACAATAGAACTAGGCAAAGCAAGGTTAAGTTCGTTAGTGTTTAAAAGTGCCTCTTTGTACAAAAGTACAATCATCGGCTGATTTGAAAACATTGCTCGCTTAATCTCACTCACTTTTGCATTGAAATTCTTTTGTTTTCTCTCTGATTTTCTCTCAAGGGCCGAACTTTGATTTTCTTTTCCTCTCTCATTTTTCTTGGCCTCTCTCTAATTTTCACTCTTTTTCCTTTGCTCACTCTCTTTCTTTTGATCACTCTCCTTTTGTAATCTCACTTGATCCTCGTATACTTGCTGCGGTGTCAATGGTACAAGAGTGATTGATCGTTGATTAAGTACAAAAGAGTACTTGTTTGTAAAGCCATCATGCTTCACTTGCCTATCGAACTGCCATGGACGCCCTAGAATTAAGTGTCCCGCTTGCATCGGTACTACATCACACAACACTTCATCTTCGTATTTACCGATTCGAAATGCAACTAACACTTGCTCGTTCACCCTTATCTCACCACTATCATTTAGCCATTGCAACTTGTATGGCCTAGGGTGCTTTAACATGGGCAATCCCAATTTCTCTACCATAATTGTGCTTGCAACATTAGTACAACTACCACCATCAATAATCACACTACATACCTTGTCTTTAACGTAGCATCTAGTGTGAAAGATATTCTCCCGCTGTACTTCATCAACTCCTTTTACTTGCAAGCTCAATGCTCTCCTTGCCACCAATGTCAATGCGTCAGGGGCTAAATACTCCTCCTCGGAAACATCCTCCAATGGCGGCATGTCGTCAGTGTCAGAATCTTCATCATCGGTCACAATTTCACCATTGGCTTGCAACACCATGACTTGCTTGTTTGGACATTGACTTGCTATGTGGCCCCTGTCTTGACATTTAAAACATTTAATATCACGATTCCTAGAGGTAGAGGCTTCAGTTTTACCTTGAGGAACGTGGTTGGTGGTCGCGGACTTGGGCTCGGGTTTGGGCGTTTGTGACTTGTCCAGCGGCTTGGCATGACTTGATTTCCAAGAGGTAGAACTAAAGTTATGGCCTGCACGTGTCCCACTCCCTCTCTTGAGTTGTTGTTCCACTTTGATAGCCATATGCACCATATCTTCCAATTTCATATAATGCTGCATCTCTACCTTATCATGGATCTCCTGGTTTAAGCCAAGTAAAAATCTAGCCATTGTAGCCTCCCGATCCTCCTCCACATTAGCGCGGATCATAGCAATTTCCATCTCCTTGTAATAATCCTCTACGCTTCGACTCCCTTGTCTAAGACCTTGTAGCTTTTTGTACAACTCTCGGTAGTAGTAACTTGGAACGAACCGCTTTCTCATCACTACTTTCATCTCCTCCCATGTGTTTATTGGGTGTTCTCTATTTCGCCTCCTGTTTATCACAAGCTGATCCCACCAAGTAATAGCATATTCAGAAAATTCAATCACGGCTAATTTTACCTTCTTTGCCTCGGAGTAGTTGTGGCAATCAAACACGAACTCCATCTTCTTTTCCCACTCAAGATATGCCTCAGGATCAGATTTACCTTGAAATGATGTGAACCCCGTCAAGAATAACGAGACCCAACAACGAAAGGGAACCCAAGATCGTTCTATGGACAGATTTGAATGGAAGACCTCGACCCGTTGTTTATGACAAACAAGAACCTCGGTATAAGGAAGACGCCACAAACGGTGGTGGAAACTCCGTTTGATAAGTCAAGGTGAACGCCACGGGAAATCCCGATAAGTTCGAATAGTTCTTCAAAGAACCAAAGAGAATAAACCTCACAAGTTTTTATGAATATAAAAAAATGTCATCCAAAAACGTTTACAGACTTAGGAGCCTATTTAAGGGCTCCATAAAACTTGACAGACAAGAAAATATATTCTAAAAAAACTCCTAATTGATACCTAACCATATTAGGAATCAAATTTGACCTAAAAATCATTAAATGCACCTAAAAACAAGGAAATAAATCACCTAAACCTAAAATAACGTTTTTCAACATAAAAATACCAAAAATAATAAATTGCAATAATTAAATATTAAATTGTGTCGTGCATCACGATCCTTCTAGAATAGGCCCAAAATATTTCTTGCCAATTCTTAGCTTTGACCAGATCCTTCTAGAACTTGAATCAATGTGACGATTCTTTGCTGTCCACGTGGATCATGCTCAATGGGCCTCCACGAATTTGCTTGAGCCCAAAACTCTTGGATGAGTCCGTTGAGTACATCCTTGAATTTCTTTGCTTATGCTCTCGTAACCGGCCCAATTGGTATTTGAACGAGATCCTTCGAAGCGATGCTTTGGTCTCCATCATGAAAGGACGGAATTTTCATCTTAATACCACCCAAGTTGTTATCTTCGCGATTCCTGGCTCCTCCAGGTCTCCTATTGTTAACAATGGAATCTCGATCTTCTTCTTCATCAAAACCAGACCCATAACGCTCTTCATCCTTCTCCCTCGATGGATATCTTTCCCTTCTACGCAAATTACGACCTTTTTGTGGTTGCTCCTCACGTCTATTCTCCATTTGATCTATTCGTTCATGAACCTGCTCCATCTCTATCTTCATCACACGCCTCATCTCACTCATCATGGCCTCCATAAATACCTTCGGATCAACCAATTTTGTTTCATCTTTGGTAATGCTTTTACCACTATCATGAGACATGGTTTCTACAAAACAAAGGTTAGAAAAAAAGAAAAAAGAAAAAAAGAACCTCACGAATCACTCCCTTACGTGTTTACACTCAAGAATGTGGATCACTCTCCACTCGTGTTTCACTCAAAATAATATGGCTTTTACCCTCTGATGTTCTCACCACTCTTGCCTTTTTCCCCTCGATAATTCTCTTTCAGTTCTTTTGAAACTAACCAAACAACTCAAAAATTTCCAGCAACAATTTACCAAGAACTAATCAAGGAATTTCAGATTTGAATACAAGGAATATGGAAATTTTCAGAATAGAATTAGAAGGAATATGGCAGATTGGAATTTCCACACTTTTTTTTTTTTTTTTTTTTTTTTTTAACGATCAACAATTAGCTTTTAAGAATAATGAAATAAAATTTCAGAATTTCCACTTGTTTTTTTTTTTTTTTTTTTTTTTTTTTTTTTTTAACGATCAACAACTAACTTTTGAGAATAATGAAATAAAATTCCGAAATAAATAAGAGATGAGAGACCAGACCAATAGTTCAGATATCAACAAGAACAAACAAAATTGAACAGATAGGGTAAAGGAAATTCGGCTAAGAAGAAACAAAGGAATGAAAGATGTTAAAGGACAGGGGCAAACCTGAACTAGAACCTGGCTCTGATACCAAATGATGTGAACCCCGTCAAGAATAACGAGACCCAACAACGAAAGGGAACCCAAGATCGTTCTATGGACAGATTTGAATGGAAGACCTCGACCCGTTGTTTATGACAAACAAGAACCTCGTTATAAGGAAGACGCCATAAACGGTGGTGGAAACTCCGTTTGATAAGTCAAGATGAACGCCACGGGAAATCCCGATAAGTTCGAATAGTTCTTCAAAGAACCAAAGAGAATAAACCTCACAAGTTTTTATGAATATTAAAAAAAAAATGTCCTCTAAAAACGTTTACAGACTTAGGAGCCTATTTAAGGGCTCCATAAAACTTGACAGACAAGAAAATATATTCTAAAAAAACTCCTAATTGATACCTAACCATATCAGGAATTAAATTTGACCTAAAAAGCATTAAATGCACCTAAAAACAAGGAAATAAATCACCTAAACCTAAACTAACGTTTTTTTTAACATAAAAATAACAAATTGCAATAATTAAATATTAAATTGTGTCGTGCATCACGATCCTTCTAGAATAGACCCAAAATATTTCTTGCCAATTCTTAGCCTTGACTGAATCCTTCTAGAACTTGAATCAAGATGACAATTCTTTGCTACCCACGTGGATCATGCTCAATGGGCTTCCACAATTTTGCTTGAGCCCATAACTCTTGAATGAGTCCGTTGAGTACATCCTTGAACTTCTTTGCTTGTGCTCTCGTAACCGGCCCAGTTGGTACTTGAACGAGATCCTTCAAAGCGGTGCCTTGGTCTCCATCATTCGGAATTCTTTACTTTGGGTCGGGAAGGAACGAACCTGAAAGAAAAAAATAAAAAAAAATTCTCCCTTTCTTGGCCTGTATCGATCCGTTTTGTCTTGAAATAATGTCAGAATGATATTTTTTTTTAATTTTCTGAATTTTTTTGCGGAATTCTCTAGTTTGGGTTGAGTAGGAACGGACTGAAATGAAATTTTTTTTTTCTCTTTCTCGGATTGTCCAGACATGTATTGACTTGAAATAATGTCAAAATGATGTTTTTTATTTTTTTGCTATTTTTTCCGGAATTCTCTAATTCGGGTCGGGTTGGAACGAACAGGAATAAATTTTATTTTTCTTTATTTCTCAGCCTGTCCCGACTTGTTTTGCCTTGAAATAATGCTAGAATGATGTTTTTTAATTTTTTCAATTTTTTTTGCTATTTTTTTTCGGAATTCTCTAGTTTGGGTCGGGTTGGAAAGGACTGGAACGAAATTTTTTTTTTCTCTTTCTCGGCCTGTTCCAACTCGTTTTGGCTGGAAATAACGCTAGAATAATGTTTTTTTTTAATTTTTTTGCTATTTTTTTTTGGAATTCTCTAGTTTGGGTCAGCTAGGAATTTTTTTTCTCCCTTTCTTGGCCTGCATCAACCCGTTTTAGCCTGAAATAATGCCAGAATGATGTTTTTTTTTTTTTTTTTTTTTTTTTTTTTGAAGTTTTTTGAAGTTTTTTGCTCTTTTTTTTTTCAGAATACTCAAGTTTGGGCCGAGTACTAACGGACCGAAACGATTTTTTTTTTCTTTCTCGGCCAGTCCCGACACGTTTGTGTTCGAAATAATGCCAAAATGATGTTTTTTTTTTTTTTTTTTTTTAGTTTTTTAAAATTTTTTTGCTATTTTTTTTTTTTTTTTCAGAATTCTTTACTTTGGGTCGGGCAAGAATGAACTTGAAAGAAAAAAAAATTTTCATCCCTTTCTCAGCCGGTATCGATCCATTTTGTCTTGAAATAATGCTAGAATGATATTTTTTAATTTTTTGAATTTTTTTGCGGAATTCTCTATTTTGGGTCTGGTTGGAACGAACCGGAACAAAAAATTTTTTTTTCTCTTTCTCGACCTATTCTGTCCCGTTTTGGCTTAAAATATTGCAATAATGATGTTTTTAATTTTTTTAATTCTTTTGTGGAATTCTCTACTTTGGGTTGGGTAGTAATAGACCGGAAAAAAAAAAAAAAAAAATTCTCTCTTTCTCAGCCTGTCCCGACCCGTTTTGTCTTAAAATAATGCCAGAATGATTTTTTAATTTTTTTTAATTTTTTTGCGGAATTCTCTACTTTGGGTCGGGCAGGAACGAACCTGAAAGAAAAAAAAAAAATTTTCTCCCTCCCTCGTCCTGTATTGACCCGTTTTGGCTTGAAATAATGCCAGAGTGATGTTTTTTAATTTTTTGAATTTTTTTTTTGCTATTTTTTCCAGAATACTCTTGTTTGGGTCGGGTTGGAAAGGACTGGAACGAATTTTTTTTTTCTCTTTCTCGGCCTGTTCCAACCCTTTTTCGCTTGAATTAATGCTAGAATGATGTTTTTTAATTTATTGGATATTTTTGCTATTTTTTTTCGGAATTCTCTGTTTTGGGTCAGGTTAGAACGGACTGGAACGAAATTTTTTTTTCTCTATTTCTCGGGCTGTCCCGACCCGTTTTGGCGTGAAGTAATGTTAGAATGATGTTTTTAAATTTTTTTTCTTAATTTTTATGCTATTTTTTTTTTTGGAATTCTCTAGTTTGGATTGGCTATGAACGGACCGGAACAAAAATTTTCTTTTTTCTCTCTTTCTTGGCCTGCCTCAACCCGTTTGGCTATTTTTTTTTTCGGAATACTCAAGTTTGGGTCAGGTAGGAACAGACCGGAATGAATTTTTTTTTCTTTCTTGGCTTGTCCCGACATGTTTTGGTTTGAAAAAATGCCAAAATAATGTTTTTTTAATTTTTTAATTTTTTTTGCTTTTTTTTTTTTTTTTTTTTTTTTTTTCGGAATTCTTTACTTTGGGTCGGGCAGTAACAAACCGGAAAGAAAAAAAAAATTTCTTCCTTTCTTCACTTGTCCCGACCCGTTTTGTCTTGAAATAATGCCAGAATGATATTTTTTGATTTTTTTTGTTATTTTTTTCTCGGAATTCTCTTGTTTGGGTCGTGTAGAAACAGATCGAATTGAAATTTCTTTTTGCTCTATTCCTCAGATTTTCCCTACTCATTTTGGCTTGAAATAATGCCAGAATGATGTTTTTTAATTTTTAAAATTTTTTTGTTTTTTTTTTCCGGAATTCTCTCGTTTAGGTCGGATGGAAACGGACTGGAACGAAAATTTTTTTTTTCTCTATTTCTCGGCCTGTCTTGACCTATTTTGGCCTGAAATAACGTTAGAATGATGTTTTTTTAATTTTTTTTGCAACTTTTTTTTTTGGAATTCTCTCGTTTGGGTCGGGTAGGAACGGACCGGCACGAAAAAATTTTTTTCTCACTTTCTCGACTTGTCTCAACCCGTTTTAGCTTGAAATAATGCCAGAATCATGGCTTTTAATTTTTTTTTTTTTTTTTTCGGAATTCTATAGTTTAGGTCGGCTAGGAATGGACCGGAACGAAATTTTTTTTTTCTCTCACCTTCTTGGCCTGTCTCAACCCATTTTAGCTTGAAATAATGCCAGAATGATGCTTTTTTTTTTTTTTTTTTTTTTTTTGGAATTCTCTAGTTTGGATCGGTTTGGAACGGACTGGAATGAAATTGTTTTTTTTCTCTCTTTCTCAGACTGTCCCAATCCGTTTTGGCTTGAAATATTGCCAAAACTATGTTTTTTAATTTTATGAATTTTTTTGCCATTCTTTTTCGGAATTCACTAGTTTGGGTCAGGTAGGAACGGTCCGGAACGATTTTTTTTTTTTTTTTTTCCGCTTTCTCTGCCTTTCCCAACCCGTTTTGGTTTGAAATATTGCCAGAATGATGTGTTTTACTTTTTTGCAATTTTTTTCTGTCTCAGACTGTGCCAATCCGTTTTGGCTTGAAATATTGCCAAAACTATGTTTTTTAATTTTATGAATTTTTTTGCCATTCTTTTTCGGAATTCACTAGTTTGGGTCAGGTAGGAACAGTCCGGAACGAATTTTTTTTTTTTCCTCTTTCTCTGCCTGTCCCAACCCGTTTTGGTTTGAAATGTTGCCAGAATGATGTGTTTTACTTTTTTGCAATTTTTTTCACAATTCTCTACTTTGGGTATGGTTGCAACGGACTGGAAAGAGAAAAAAAAAGTTCTCTCTTTCTCAGTCTGTCCCGACCCGTTTTGTCTTGAAATAATGGCAGAATGATATTTTTTAATTTTTTGATTTTTTTTGCGAAATTCTTTAGTTTTGGTCGGGTAGGAATGGACTGAAATGAAAATTTTTTTTTCTTTCCCGGATTGTCCATGGGCAGAAACGGATCAAATGAAAATTTTTTCTGCTCGCTTTCTCGGATTTTCCCAACCCGTTTTGTCTTGAAATACTGCCAGAATGATGTTTTTTTAATTTTTTGAATTTTTTTGTTATTTTTTCCGGAATCCTCTCATTTGGGTCGGGTGGGAACGGACTGGGATGAATTTTTTTTTTTTTTTTTTTTTCTGTATTTCTCAGTCTGTCTCGATCTGTTTGGCTTGAAATAATGTTAGAATGATGTTTTCAAATTTTTTTGCAATTTTTTTTTGGAATTCTTTAGTTTGGGTCGGATAGGAACAGACCGGCTCGAAATTTTTTTTTCTCACTTTCTCGACCTGTCTCCACCCCGTTTTTGCTTGAAATAATGCCAAAATGATGGTTTTTAATTTTGTTGAATTTTTTTGCTATTTTTTTTTTCGAAATTCTTTAGTTTGGATCGGCTAGGAAAGGACCGGAATGGAACAAAATTTTTTTTCTCACTTTCTCGGCCTTTCTCAAGCCGTTGTTGCTTGAAATAATGCCAGAATGATGGTTTTTAATTTTTTGATTTTTTGATTTTTTGATTTTTTTTTGGGGGGCGGAATTCTCTAGTTTGGATCGGGTTGGAATGGACCGGAACGAAATTTTTTTTTTCTCTCTTTCACTGCTTGTCGCGACCTGTTTTGGTTTGAAATATTGCCAGAATGACGTTTTTTACTTTTTTGCAATTTTTTTCGGTGTTCTCTAGTTTGGGTCGGGTAGGAACAGACTAAAACATAATTTTTTTTTCTCTCTTTCCCGGCCTGTCCCGACCCGTTTTGGTTTGAAATAATGCTAAATTGATGTTTATTTATTTATTTATTTTTGCTATTTTTTTCGCAATTCTCTAGTTTGGGTTGGGTAGGAACGGAGCGGAACGAATTTCTTATTTTCTCTCCTTCTCGGCTTATCTCGACCCGTGTTTGCTTGAAATAATGCCAGAATGATATTTTTTATTTGTTTCAATTTTTTTGCTATTTTTTTTTTTTTTTTGGAATTCTCTAGTTTGGGTCAGGTATGATGGGACAGGAACAATTTTTTTTTTTTTTTTTTTTATTTCTCGACCTGTCCTGTTGTGTTTTCGCTTAAAATATTGCGAAAATGATGTTTTTTAATTTTTTTTAATTTTTTTTGCTGAATTCTCCACATTGGGTCGAGTAGGAACAGACCGGAAAGAAAAAAAAAAAAATTTTCTCTCTTTCTAAGCATGTCCCGACCCGTTTTTCCTTGAAATAATGCCAAAATGATTTTTTTAATTTTTGAATTTTTTTGCTATTTTTTCCGGAATTCTCTCATTTGGGTCTGGTTGGAACGGACCGGAATGAATTTTTTTTTTTCTCTATTTCTCGGCTTGTCTCGCCCTGTTTTGGTTTGAAAGAATGTTAGAATGACGTTTTTTAATTTTTTTTTCAAATTTTTTTTGGAATTCTTTAGTTTGAGTTGGGTAGGAAAGGACTGGCATGAAATTTTTTTTTCTCACTTTTTCGGCCTGTCTCAACCCATTTTAGCTTTAAATAATGCTAGAATGATGGTTTTTAATTTTTTAATTTTAATTTTAATTTTTTTATTTTTTATTTTTTGGAATTGTCAACTTTGGTTCGGCTAGGAACGGACCGGAACGGAACAAAATTTTTTTTTCTTGCTTTCTAGGACTGTCTCAACCCGTTTTATGTTGAAATAATGCCAGAATAATGGTGGTTAATTTTTTGAATTTTTTTGCTCTTTAATTTTTTTTTTTTCAGAATTCTCTAGCTTGGATCGGGTTGGAACGAACCGGAACGAAAAATTTTTTTCTCTCTCTTTCTCTACCTGTCCCGACCCATTTTGGTTTGAAATATTGCTAGAATGATGTTTTTTACTTTTTTGGAATTTTTTTCAGAATTCTGTATTTTGGGTCGGGTTGGAACGGACTGGAACGAAAAAAAATTTTCTCCATTTCTCGGCCTGTCTCGACCGGTTTTGGCTTGAAGTAATGTCAGAATGATGTTTTTTTAATTTTTAAAAATTATTTTGCTATTTCTTTTCGGAATTCTTTACTTTGGGTCGGGCAGGAAAAAAAAAAAAAAATTCTCCCTTTCTTGACCCATTTTGTCTTGAGATAGTGCCAGAATGATATTTTTTAATTTTTTTTGAATTTTTTACCTTTTTTTTTTTTTTTTTTTTTTTAAATTCTCTAGTTTGGGTTGGGTTGAAACGGACATGAATGAAAATTTTTTTTCTCTATTTCCCGGCCTTTCCTAACCCGTTCTGGCTTGAAATAATGCATGAATGATGTTTTTCAATTTTTGAGATTTTTTTACTATTTTTTTTTTCGGAATTCTCTATTTTGGGTCAGGTTGGAATGGACCGGAACGAAAAAAAAGTTTTCTCTATATCTCAGCCTGTCCCGACCTGTTTTGGCTTGAAGTAATGACAGAATGTTGTTTTTCAATTTTTTTGTTATTTATTTTTTAAATTCTCTAGTTTGGGTCGGCTTGGAACGGACTGGAACGAAAATTTTCTTTTTTCTCTCTTTCTCGGCCTGCGTCAACCCGTTTTGGCTTGAAATAATGCCAGAATGTTGTTTTTTACTTTTTTGAAGTTTTTAGCTTTTTTTTTTTTTTTTTTTTTTTGGACTACTCAAGTTTGGGTTGGGAAGGAACGGACTAGAACGATTGTTTTTTTTTCCCCTTTATCGGCCTGTCCCTACATGTTTTGTTTCGAAATATTGCCAAAATGATGTTTTTTTAACATCTAAAAATTTTTTTGCAATTTTTTTTCGGAATTCTTTACTTTGTGTCAGGTAGGAACGAATCGGAAAGAAAATTTTTTTTTCTCCCTTTCTAGGCCTGCTCGACCCTTTTCTCGGCCTACCTCAGCCTGTTTTAGCTTGTGCTAGAATGATGTTTTTTTAATTTTTTCAATTTTTTTTGCTATTTTTTTCGGAATACTCAAGTTTGGGTCGGGTGCGAAAAAAAATAGCAAAAAAAAAAAAAAAAAAAAAAAAAAAAAGATCACTCTGGGATTATTTCAAACCAAAACAAGTCGGGAAAGGTAGAGAAAGAGAGAAACAAAAATTTTCGTTCCGGCCCGTTCCAACCTGATCCCAACTAGTCAATTTCAAAAAAAATAGCAAAAAAAATTCAAAAACATAGTTCTGGCATTATTTCAAGCCAAAACGGATTGGGACAATCTGAAAAAGAGAGAAAAAAAAAATTTGTTATGGTGCATTCCTACCCGACCCAAACTAGACAATTCCGGAAAAAAAAATAGCAAAAAAAATTTGAAAAATTAAAGGACATCATTCTTGCATTATTTCATGCCAAAATGGGTTGAGAGAGGTCAAGAAAGAGGAAAAAAAAAAAAATTCGTTCCAGTCCATTCCAACCCAATTCAAACTAGAGAATTCCGATAAAAAACAAAAAAAGCAAAAAAATTCAAAAAATTAAAAAGCATCATTATGGCGTTATTTCAAAACCAAAATGGATCGGGACAGGCCGGGAAAGAGAGAAAAAAAAAATTTGTTCTGGTCCGTTCCTACCCGACCCAAACTAGAGAATACCGAAAAAAAATAGCAAAAAAATTCCAAAAAAGTAAAAAACATCATTCTGGCAATATTTCAAACCAAAACGTGTGGGGACAGGCAGAGAAAGAGAGAAAAAAAAATTCATTCCAGTCCGTTCCAACCCGATCCAAACTAGTCAATTCTAAAAAAAAATAGCAAAAAAATTCAGAAGATTAAAAAACATTGTTTTGGCATTATTTCAAGCCAATATGGATTGGGACAATCGGAGAAAGAGAAATTTTTTTTTGTTCTGGTCCATTCCTACCCGACCCAAACAAGAGAATATCGAAAAAAATTCCAAAAAAGTAAAAAATATCATTCTGGCAATATTTCAAACCAAAGCGGGTTGGGACAGGCAGAGAAAGAGAGAAAAAAAAAAAGTTCATTCTGGTCCGTTCCAACCCAATTCAAACTAGAGAATTCCGAAAAAACAAAAGAAAAAAAAAATCAAAAAATTAAAAATCATGATTCTGGCATTAATTCAAGCTAAAACGGGTTGAGACAGGCAGAGAAAGTGAGAAAAAAAATTTTTGTTCCGTTCCCACTCGACCTAAATGAGATAATTCCGGAAAAAATAGCACAAATATTAAAAAAAACATCATTTTGGCATTATTTCAAGTCAAAACGGGTCTGGACAATCCGAAAAAGAGAAAACAGCTCAGGACAGGCTGAGAAAGAGAGAATTTTTTTTTTCTTTCCGGTCCATTCCTACCCAACCCAATGTAGAGAATTACGCAAAAAAAAAATAAAAAAAAACATCATTTTTGCAGTACTTTAAGCCAAAACGGGACAAGACAGGCCGTGAAAGAGTAAAATTTTATTTTGTTCCAGTCTGTTCCTACCTAACCTAAACTAGAGAATTCCGAAAAAAAATAGCAAAAAAACTCAAAAAAATTAAAAACCATTATTTCAAGCCGAAACGGATTGGCACAATCTGAGAAAGAGAAAAAAAAAATGTTTTGGTCCTACCCGAACCAAACTAGAGAATACCAAAAAAGTAAAAAACATCATCTTGGCAATATTTCAAACCAAAACGGGTCGGATAAGGCAGAGAAAGAGAGAAATTTTTTTTTTTCGTTCTGGTACGTTCCTACCCGACCCAAACTAGAGAATTAAAAAAAAAAAAAGAAAAAAAATCATTCTGGCATTATTTCAAACCAAAACCGGTCGGGACAGGCCGGGAAAGGGAGAAAAGAAAATTCTGTTCTAGTCCGTTCCTACTCGACCCAGACTAGAGAATACCGAAAAAAATTGTAAAAAAATTCCAAAAAAGTAAAAAACATCATTCTGGCAATGTTTCATACCAAAACGTGTAGGGACAGGCAGAAAAAGAGAAAAAAAAAATTTCATTCCGGTCCGCTCCTACCCAACCCAAACTAGTGAATTCCAAAAAAGAAAAGCAAAAAAATTGATAAAATTAAGAAACATAGTTTTTGCATTATCTCAAGCCAAAATGGATTGGGACAATCTGAGAAAGGGAGAAAAAAAAATACTGTTCTGGTCCATTCCTACCCGACACAAACTAGAGAATACCGAAAAAAATTCCAAAAAATTAAAAAACATCATTCTGGCAGTATTTCAACCCAAAACAGGTTGAGACAGGCAGAGAAAGAGTGAAAAAAAAAATTTCGTTCTTGTCAATTCCAACAAACTAGAGAATTTCGAAAATAAATAGCAAAAAAATTGAAAAAAAAAAAAAATCATTCTGTGATGATTTCAAGCCAAAACGGGTCTGGAAAAGCCGAGAAAGAGTGAAAAAAAAATTTCGTTCCAGTCCGTTCCTTCTTGACCCAAACTAGAGAATTGTGAAAAAAAAAGAGCAAAAAAAAAAAAAAAAAACAATCATTCTGGCATTATTTCAAACCAAAACGAGTCGGGACAGGTCGGGAAAGAGAGAAAAAAAAATTATGTTTTGCTTCGTTCCTACCCAACCCAAAATAGAGAATACCAGAAAAAAAAAATTGCAAAAAAGTGAAAAACATCATTCTAGCAATATTTCAAGCCAAAAAAGGTCAAGACTGGCCGAGAAATTGAGAAATGTTTTTTTTTTTTTTTTTTTTTTTTTTTTTTTTTTTTTTTTTTTTTCGTTCCGGTCCGTTTCCACTAGACCCAAATGAGAGAATTTCGGAAAAAAATAGCAAAAAAATTAACAAAATTAAAAAACATAATTTTAGTTTTATTTCAAGTCAAAACGGGTTTAGACAATCCTAGAAAGAGAAAAAAAAAAAAAATTTATTTCGGTCCGTTCCTACCCGACCTAAACTAGAGAATTCAGTAAAAAAAATTAAAAAAATATCATTCTGGCATTATTTCAAGACAAAACAGTCCAGACAGGCTGAGAAATAGAGAAATTTTTTTTTCTTTCCGGTTCGTTCCAACCAGACCCAATGTAGAACATCATTTTTGCATTATTTTAAGCCAAAATGGGACCGGACAGGTCAAGAAATAGTAAAAAAAAAAATTTCGTTCTGGTCGGTTCCTTCCTGACCCAAACCAGAGAATTGCAAAAAAAATATAGCAAAAAAATTCCAAAAAAAAAAAAAAAAAAACAACATTCTGGCATTATTTCAAACTAAAACGGGTCGGGACAAGCCGGGAAAGAGAGAAAAAAAAAATCTGTTCTGGTCCGTTCTTACCCGACCCAAACTAGAGAATATCGAAAAAAAAATTGCTAAAAGTAGAAAACATCATTCTGGGAATATTTCAAACGAAAACGGGTTAGGATAGGCAGAGAAAGAGGGAAAAAAAATTTCGTTCCGGTCCGCCCCTACCCGACCCAAACCAGTGAATTCCGAAAAAGAAATGCAAAAAAATTCATAAAATTAAAAAAAAAAAAAAAAAGTTTTGGTATTATTTCAAGCAAAAACGAATTGGGACAATCTGAGAAAGAGAAAAAAAAAATTCCGTTCAGGTCCATTCCTACCGGACCCAAACTAGTGAATACCAAAAAAAATTCCAAAAAAGTAAAAAACATCATTCTGGCAATATTTCAAACCAAAACGGGTTGGGACAAGCAGAGGAAGAGAGAAATAAAAAATCATTCCAGTCCATTCCAACACGATCCAAACTAGTCAATTTCAAAAAAAAAATAGCAAAAAAATTCAAAAAAATTAAAAAACATAGTTTCGGCATTATTTCAAGCCAAAACGGACTGGGACAATCTGAGAAAGTGAGAAAAAAAATATTTCGTTCTGGTCCATTCCTACCCAACCAAAACTAGAAGGATAGAAAAAAAAAAAAATTGTTCCAGTTCGTTCCAACCCGTTCCAAACTAGAGAATTACGAAAAAAAAGAAAAGAAAAGAAAAAGCAAAAAAATTCAAAAAATTAAAAACCATCATTTTGGCATTATTTCAAGCTAAACGGGTTTAGACAGGCCGAGGAAGTGAGAAAAAAAAATTTCGTTCTGGTCCATTCCAAGCCGAACCAAACTAGAAAATTCCGAAAAAAAAAAAAAAAAAAAAAAGAAGCAAAAAGATTCCAAAAATTAAAAACCATTATTCTAGCATTATTTCAAGCTAAAACGGGTTGAGACAGGCCGAGAAAGTGAGAAAAAAAAATTTCGTGCCGGTCCGTTCCTACCCGACTCAAACTAGAGAATTCCCAAAAAAAATTAAAAAACTTAACAATATTTCAAGCGAAAACTGGTTGAGACTGGCCAAGAAATTGAGAAATTTTTTTTTCGTTCCAGTTTGTTCCCACCCGACCCAAATGAGAGAATTTCAGAAAAAATTGCAAAAAAATTCAAAAAAAATTAAAAAACGTCATTTTGGCATTATTTCCAGTCAAAATGGGTCTGGACAATCCTAGGAAAAGAAAAAAAAAAAAAAATTCATTTCGGTCCGGTCCTACCCGTCCCAAACTAGAGAATTCAGCAAAAAAAAATTAAAAAAATATCATTCTGGCATTATTTCAAGACAAAACGGGTTGGGATAGGCTGCTGAGAAAGAGAGAAATTTTTTTTTTTTTTTCCTTCCGGTCCATTCCAACTCGACCCAATGTAGAGAATTCCATAAAAAAAATTTAAAAAAATAAAAAACATCATTTTCGCATTATTTCAAACCAAAACGGGTTGGGACAGGCCGGAAAAGATAGAAAAAAAAATTCTGTTCTGGTCCGTTCCTACCCGACCCAAACTAGAGAATATCGAAAAAAAAATTCCAAAAAAGTGAAAAATATCATTCTGGTAATATTTCAAACCAAAACGGGTCGGGAGAGGCAGAGAAGGAGAGAAACAAAAAAATTTTCGTTCTAGTCCATTCCAACCCAATCCAAACAAGTAAATTTCGAAAAAATAAATAGCAAAAAAATTCAAAAAATTCAAAAACATAGTTTTGGCACTATTTCAAGCCAAAACGAACCCAAACTAGGGAATTCCAGAAAAAAAAATAGCAAAAAGATTTTGAAAAATTAAAGAACATCATTCTCACATTATTTCATGCTAAAACAGGTTGAGAGACGCTGAGAAAGAGAAAAAAAAAATTTTTTGTTCAGTTCTGTTCCAACCCGATCCTAAATAGAGAATTCCGGTTAAAAAAAAAAAAAAAAAAAAAAAAAAACCAGCATTCTGGCGTTATTTCAAACCCAAACGGGTCAGGATAGGCCGGAAAAGAGAGAAAAAAATTTTTTGTTCTGGTTTGTTCCTACCCGACTCAAACTAGAGAATAGCGAAAAAATTCAAAAAATGTAAAAAACATCATTCTGGAAAAAAAAAATAGCAAAAAAATTCAAAAAAAAAAAAAAATCATTCTGACATTATTTTAAACCAAAACTGGTCGGGACAGGCCGGGAAAGAGAGAAAAAAAAATTCTGTTCTGGTCCATTCCTACCCGACCCAAGCTAGAGAATACAAAAAAAAAATTGCAAAAAAAATTAAAAAAACATCGTTCTAACAATATTTCAACCCAAAACAGGTCGAGACTTGCCAAGAAATTGAGAAAAAAAAATTTTCTTTTAAATCCGTTCCCACCCGACCCAAACGAAAGAATTCTGGAAAAAATAGCAAAAACATCGTTTTGGGATTATTTCAAGTCAAAATGGGTCGGGAAAATTCGAGAAAGAGAGCAGAAAAAAATTTCGTTTTGATCCGTTTCTACCCGACCCAAACTCGAGAATTCTGAAAAAAAAAATAGCAAAAAAATTCAAAAAATTAAAAAATATCATTCTGGCATTATTTCAAGACAAAACAGGTTGGGACAGGGCGAGAAAGGGAAAATTTTTATTTTTTTCTTTCTGGTTCATTTTTGCCCGTCCCAAAGTAAAGAATTTCGAAAAAAAATGGCAAAAAAATTTAAAAAAATATCATTTTTGGCATTATTTTGACCCAAAACATCTCGGGACAGGCCGAGAAAGAAAAAAAAAATTGTTCCGGTCTGTTCCTACCCGACCCAAACTTGAGTAGTCCGAAAAAAAATAGCAAAAAACTTCAGAAAATGAAAAAACAACATTCTGGCATTATTTCAAGCAAAAACGGGTTGAGGCAAGCCGAGAAAGAGAGAAAAAAGAAAATTTTCGTTCCGGTCCATTATTAGCCAACCCAAACTAGAGAATTCCAAAAACAAATAGCAAAGAAATTTAAAAAAATTAAAAAATATCATTCTAACATTACTTGAAGCCAAAACGGGTCAAGACAGGCCGAGAAATAGAGAAAAAAAAAAAAAAAAAAAAATCGATCCGATCTATTCCTACCTGACCCAAACTAGAGAATTCCAAAAAATAAAAATAAAAAAATAAAAAAGCAAAAAAATTGAAAAAATAAAAAAACATCATTTTGGCATTATTTCCAGCAATAACGGGTCGAGATAGGCCGAGAAAGAGAGAAAATAAGAAATTCGTTCTGATCCGTTTTTACCAGCATTCTAGCATTATTTCAAGCCAAAACGGCAGAAAGGCCGAGAAAGAGTGAAAATTTGTTTTTCATTCCGGTCAGTTCCTACCCGATCCAAACTAGAGAATTACCAAAAAAAAAAAAAAAAAAAAAAAAAAACATCATTCTGACATTATTTCAAACCAAAATGGGTCGGGACAGGACGGGAAAGAGAGAAAAAAAAAATTCTTTTCTGGTCCGTTCCTACCCAATATAAACAAGAGAATACCGAGAAAAATTGCAAAAAAATTCCAAAAAAGTAAAAAACATCATTCTAGCAATATTTCAAACCAAAACGGGTAGGAACAGGCAAAGAAAGAGAAAAAAAAAAAGATTTCGTTCCGGTCTGCTCCTACCCGACCCAAACTAGTGAATTCTGAAAAGAAAAGCAAAAAAATTCATAAAATTAGAAAAACATAGTTTTGGCAATATTTCAGGCCAAAACGGATTTGGACAAACTGAGAAAGTGAGAAAAAAAAAATTCTGTGCTGGTCCGATCCTGCCCGACCCAAACTAGAGAATACCAAAAAAAAATTCCAAAAAAAGTAAAAAACATCATTCTGGCAATATTTCAAACCAAAATGGGTCTGAATAGGTAGAGAAAGAGAGAAAAAAAATTTCATTCCGGTCCATTCCTACCCGACCCCAACTAGACAATTCCAAAAAAAACAGTAGAAAAAAAAATTTTGAAAAATTAAAGAAAATCATTCTAGCGTTATTTCATGCTAAAACGGTTGAGAGAGGCCGAGAAAGAGAAAAAAAAAAATTTCGTTCCGGTCCGTTCCAACCCGATCCAAACTAGAGAATTCTGAAGAAAAAAAAAAAAAAAAAAAAAAACCATCCTTCTGGCATTATTTCAAGCTAAATGGGTTTAGACAGGCTGAAATAATGCCAATCCGTTTTGGCATTAAATAATGTTAAAACTATGTTTAAAGAGAAAAAAAAAATTTTCGTTCCGCTCCGTTCCTTCCCAACCCAAAATAGAGATTTCCGAAAAAAAAAAAAAATTTTCAAAAAATTAGAAGATTCAGGCATTATTTCAAGACAAAACGAGTTGGGACAAGTCGAGAAAGAGTCAAACCCGACCCAAACTAGAGAATTTCGAAAAACAAAAACATAAAAAATTGAAAAAATTAAGAAAAATTGTTCTGGCATTATTTCAAACCAAAACGTCTCGGGACAGGCCGAGAAAGAGTGAAAAAAAAAAATCTGTTTCGGTCGATTCCAACTTGACCCAAACTCAAGAATTCCAAAAAAAAAATAGCAAAAAAATTCAAAACAAAAGTAAAAAGTATCATTTTGACATTATTCCAAGCCAAAACGGATAGGGACAACCCAAAAAAGAGAGAAAAAATTTATTTCATGACCCAAACTAGAGAATTCCAAAAAAAGAATAACAAAAAAATTAATAAACAATATTTCGGAATTATCTCAAGCCAAAACGGATAGGGACAATTCGAGAAAGAGAGAAAAAAAAAATTTCATTCCGGTCCATTCCTACCCGACCCAAACTAGAGAATCTCGTAAAAAATAGCAACAAAATTCAAAAAATTAAAAAGTATTATTCTGGCGTTATTTCAAGACAAAACGGGTTGGGACAGGTCGAGAAAGAGAGAAATTTATTTTTTCTTTCCGGTCCACTCTAACCTGACCCAAAGTAGAGAATTCTGAAAACAAATTAAAAAACATCATTTTGGCATTATTCCTAGCTTTGACAGATAGGGACAACCCGAAAAAGAGAGCAAAATTTTTTTTCGTTTCGGTCCGTTCCTAGCTGACCCAAACTATAGAATACCGAAAAAAAAAAAAAAAAAAACAGCAAAAAATTTCAAAAAAATTAAAAAACATCATTCTAGCAATATTTTCAGCCAAAACTAATCGGGACTAGCCGAAAAAGGGAGAAAAAATGAATTGCGTCCCAGTCCGTTCCTGCAAGACCCAAACTAGAGAATTCCAAAAAATAAATAGGAAAAAAAAAAAAAAACATTATTCCAGCATTATTTCAAGCCAAAATGGATAGGGACAATCTGAGAAAGAGAGAAAAAAAAAAAATTTCGTTCTGGTCCGTTCCTACCCGACCCAAACTAGAGAAATTCGAAAAAAAAATAGCAACAAAATTCAACAAATTAAAAAATATTATTCTGGCGTTATTTCAAGACAAAACGGGTTGGGACAGGTACAGAAAGAGGAGAAAAAAAATTTTCATTCCGATCCTTTCCTACCCGACACGAACTAGAGTATTCCGACAAAAAAAAAATTCAAAAAATTAAAAAACATCATTCTGGCATTATTTCAAGCTAAAACGGGTCGACACAGGCCGAGAAAGTGAGAAAAATAAATTTCGTACCAGCCCATTCCTGCCTGACCCACACTAAAGAATTTCGAAAAAAAAATAACAAAAAAAATTAAAAAAATTAAAAAACATAATTCTGGCATTATTTTAAGCCAAAACGAGTCTGGAGTAGCCAAAAAAGAGAAAAGAAAAAAAAATTTCACTCCGGTTTGTTCCTACACGACCCAAACAAGAGAATTCGGAAAAAAAAAAATTGAAAAAATTAAAAAACTCTATTCTAGCGTTATTTCAAACTAAAACCTGACAGCACAAGCCGAAAAAGAGAAAAAAAAAAAAAAAAAATCAGTTCCGGTCCGTTCCTAGCCGAACCAAGCTTGAGAATTCCAAAAAAAAAATAGCAAAAAAAATAAAAACATTATTCTGACATTACTTCAAGCCAAAACACCGGGACAGGCTGAGAAATAGAGAAATTTTTTTTTTTTTGTTCTGGTCCGTCCCAACCTGACCCAAAGTAGAGAAGTCTGAAAAAAAATAGCAAAAAAATTAAAAAAATTAAAAAACATCTTTCTAGCATTATTTTAAGCCAAAACGGGAATGGACAGGCCGAGAAAGAGAGAAAAAAATATTTCGTTCCGGTTTGTTCCAACCTGACCCAAAATAGAGAATTCCGGAAAAAATAGCAAAAAAATTCAAAAAATTAAAAAACATAATTCTGGCATTATTTCAAGCCAAAATGGGGTTGGACAGGCAGAGAAATAGAGAAGAAAATTTTTTTCGTTCCGATCCGATCCAACCCGACCCAAACTAGAGAATTCCAGAAAAAATAGCAAAAAAATTCAAAAAATTAAAAAAACATCATTTCTTGCATTATTTCAAGCCAAAACAGGTCTGGACAATCTGAGAAAGTGAAAAAATAAAATAAAATAAAATAAAAATTCATTTTGGACCGTTCCTGCAGGACCCAAACTAGAGTATTCAGAAAAAAAAAAAAAAAAAATAGCAAAAAAGAATTAAAAAAAATTAGAAAATATCATTCTGGCATTATTTCAAGAGAAAACGGCTCAGGACAGGTCTACAAGGAGAGAAATTTTTTTTTTTCTCACCGATCCGTTCCAACCCGACCTATAAAGTAGATAATTCCAAAAAAAAAAAAAAAAAAAGCAAAAAAAAAAAAAAAATAAAACATTAAAAAACATTATTCTGACATTACTTCAAGCCAAAACACCTGGACAGGCTGAGAAATAGAGAAAAAAAAAAAAAAAAAAAAAAAAATTTGTTCAGGTCCCTCCCAACCCGACCCAAAGTAGAGAAGTCCGAAAAAAATAGCAAAAAAATTCAAAAATTTAAAAAACATCATTCTAGCATTATTTTCAGCCAAAACAGAAAGGCACAAGCTGAGAAAGAGAGAAAAAAAAATTTTGTTCCGGTTCGTTCCAAGCCGACCCAAAATAGAGAATTCCGGAAAAAATATCAAAAAAATTAAAAAACATCATTCGGGCATTATTTCATGCTAAACCATGTCGAAACAGACCAAGAAAGGGAGAAAAGTTTTTTTTCATTCCGGTCCACTCCAACCCGACCCAAACTAGAGAATTCTGAAAAAAGAAATGGCAAAAAAATTCAAATAACTAAAAAACATTATTCTGGCACTATTTCAAGCTATAATGGGTCGGGACAGGCCGAGAAAGAGTGAAAAAAAAATTCGTTCCGGTCCGTTCCTAGCCGAACCAAACTAGAGAATTCCAAAAAAAAATAGCAAAAAAAATTATAAAAAATTAAAAAACATTATTTTGACATTACTTCAAGCCAAAAAACACTGGGACAGGCTGAGAAATAGAGAAAAAAAAAAAAATTTTGTTCAGGTCTGTCCCAACTCGACCCAAGGAAGAGAGAAGTCCGAAAAAAATAGCAAAAAAATTCAAAAATTTAAAAAACATCATTCTAGCATTATTTTCAGCCAAAACAGGAAGGGACAGGCCGAGAAAGAGAAAAAAAATTTCGTTCCGGTTCGTTCCAACCCGACCCAAAGTGGAGAATTCCGGAAAAAATAGCAAAAAAATTCAACAAATTAAAAAACGTCATTCTGGCATTATTTCAAGCCAAAATGGGTTTGGACAGGCTGAGAAATAGAGAAGAAATTTTTTTTCGTTCCGGTCCATTCCAACCCGACCCAAACTTGAGAATTCCTGAAAAAATAGAAAAAAAATTCAAAAAAGTAAAAAACATCATTTCTTGCGTTATTTCAAGCCAAAACGGGTCTGGACAATCTGAGAAAGAGAAAAAAAAAAATTTCAATTCGGTCCGTTCCTACTTGACCTGAACTAGAGAATTTCGAAAAAAAAATAGCAAAAAAAATTGAAAAAAACTAAAAAATATCATTCTGGCATTATTTCAAGACAAAATGGCTCGGGACAGGCCTACAAGGAGAGAAATTTTTTTTTCCTTTCCGATCCGTTCCAACCTGACCTAAAGTAGATAATTCCAAAAAAAAAAAAATAGCAAAAAAATTAAAAAATAAAATAAAAAACATCATTTTTGCAATATTTCAAGCGAAAACGGGATTGGATAGGCCGAGAAAGAAAAAAAATTTTCATTCCGGTCCGTTCCTTCCCAACCAAAACTAGAGTATTCTGAAAAAAAAAAATAGCAAAAAAATTAAAAAACATCATTCTGAAATTATTTCAAGCCAAAATGGATCGGAAAAGGCCTAGAAAGAGAGAAAAAATCTTTTCGTTCCAGTTTGTTCCTATTTGACCCAAACTAAAGAATTTCGAAAAAAAATAGCAAAAAAATTCAAAAAATTAAAAACCATTAGTCTGGCATTATTTCAAGCCAAACGGGGTCGAAACAGGCCTAGAAAGGGAGAAAATTATTTTTTTCGTTCCAGTCCGCTCCTACCCGACCCAAACTAGAGAATTCTAAAAAAAAAAAAAATGGCAAAAAAATTCAAATAACCAAAAAACATTATTCTGGCATTATTTCAAGCTAAAATGGGTCGGGATAGGCCGAGAAAGAGAGAGAAAAAAAAAAATTCTTTCCGGTCTGTTCCTACCCGACCCAAACTAGAGAATTCTGAAAACAAATAGTAAAAAGAATTTTCAAAATTAAAAAGAAAAATTAATCTGGCATTATGTCAAACTAAAATGGGTTGGGACAGGCTAAGAAAGAGGGAAAAAAAAAATCGTTTCGGTCCGTTCCTACCCGACCCAAAGTAGAGAATTTTGGAAAAAATTGCAAAAAAATTAAAAAAAATTAAAAAACTTCATTCTTGCATTATTTGAAGGCAAAACGGGTCGGGCAATCCATGAAATAGAGCAAAAAAAATTTCCATTCCGGTTCGTTCCTACCCAACCCAAACTAGAGAATTACGAAAAAAAATAACAAAAAAATTCAAAAAAAAAATCAAAATTTGAAAAACATCTTTTTGGCTTTATTTCAAGCAAAAACAGATCAGGACAGGAAGAGAAAGAGAGATTTTTTTTTTTTTTTTTTTTTTTTTCGTTCGAGTCGGTTCCTACCCGACCCAAACTAGAAAATTCTGAAAAAAAATAGCTAAAAAATTCAAAAAATTAAAAAATATCGTTTTGAAATTACTTCGAGCCAAAACGGGTAAGGACGGGCCAAGAAATAGAGAAAAAAAATTTTTCATTCAGGTCCATCCCAACCCGACCCAATGTAGAGAAGTCCCAAAAAAAAAGCAAAAAAATTAAAAGGCATCGTTTTGAATCTTCAAGCCAAAATGGGTCGGGATAGGCTGAGAAATAAAGAAAAAAAAATTTTCATTCAGGAGGTACATCCCAACCCGACCCAAAGTAGATACGTCCCAAAAAAATAGCGAAAAAATTCAAAAAATTAAAAAATATTATTCTAGCATTATTTTAAACCAAAACGGGACGGGACAGGCTGAGAAAAAGAGAAAAAATTTTCGTTCCGGTTCGTTCCAACCCGATACAAAATAGATAATTCAGAAAAAAAAATAGAAAAAATATTCAAAAAACTAGAAAACATCATTCTAGAGTTATTTCAAGCCAAAACGGGGTGGCACAGGTCGAGAAATAGAGAAAAAAAATTTTCGTTTCGGTTCGTTCCAACCCAACCCAAACTAGAGAATTCTAGAAAAAATAGCAAAAAAATTCAAAAAAGTAAAAAACATATTTTCTTGCATTATTTTTAGCCAAAACGGGTTTGGAAAATCTGAGAAAGAGAAAAAAAAAAAATTTTTCAATTCGGTCCGTTCCTACTTGACTCAAACTAGAGAATTTTGAAAAAAAAAAAAAAAGCAAAAGAAAAAAAAATAAAAAAAAATGTCATTCTGGCATTATTTCAAGACAAAACGGCTCGGGACAGGCCTACAAGGAGAGAAATTTCTTTTTTCTTTCTGATCCGTTCCAACCTGACCTAAAGTATAAAATTCCGAAAAAAAAAAAAAAAAAAAAAAAAAAAAAACATCATTTTTGCACTGTTTCAAGCGAAAACGGGATAGGACAGGCCCAAAAAGCAAAGTAAATTTCATTCCGGTCCGTTCTTTCCCAACCAAACCTAGAGTATTCAGAAAAAAAAAATAGCAAAAAAAATTAAAAAACATCATTCTGAAATTATTTCAAGCCAAAATGGGTCGGGACAAGCCGAGAAAGAGAAAAAAAAAATTTATTCCAGAAAAAAAGAGCAACAAAATTCAAAAAATTAAAAAACATCATTCTAGCATTATTTCAAGCCAAAACGGGAAAGGCCGAGAAAGTGAGAAAAAATCTTTTCGTTCCGGTTTGTTCCTATCCGACCCAAACTAAAGAATTTCGAAAAAAAATAGCAAAAAAATTCAAAAAATTAAAAACCATCATTCTGGCATTATTTCAAGCCAAACGGGGTCAAAACAGGCCGAGAAAGGGAGAAAATTATTTTTTCGTTCTAGTCCGCTCCTACCTGACCCAAACTAGAGAATTCTGAAAAAAAAAATGGCAAAAAAATTCAAATAACCAAAAAACATTATTCTGGCATTATTTCAAGCTAAAATGGGTCGGGATAGGCTGAGAAAGGGAAAGAAAAAAAAAATTTTCTTTCCGGTCTGTTCCTGCCCGACCCAAACTAGAGAATTCTGAAAACAAATAGTAAAATGAATTCTAAAAATTTTAAAAAATATATATATATATTCTGGCATTATGTCAAACTAAAATGGGTTGGGACAGGCTAAGAAAGAGGGGGAAAAAAAATTCGTTTCGGTCCGTTCCTACCCGACCCAAAGTAGAGAATTTCGGAAAAAATAGCAAAAAAATTAAAAAAAAATTAAAAAATTTCATTCTTGCATTATTTGAAGGCAAAACGGGTTGGGCAATCCATGAAAGAGAGCAAAAAAAATTTCCGTTCCGGTCCGTTCCTACCCAACCCAAACTAGAGAATTACAAAAAAATTCAAAAAAAAAAACAAAAATTGAAAAACATGTTTTTGGCTTTCTTTCAAGCAAAAACGGATCGAGACAGGAAGAGAAAGAGAGAAATTTTTTTTTTTTTCGTTCCAGTCGGTTCCTACCCGACCCAAACTAGAGAATTCCAAAAAAAAAAAAAGCTATAAAATTAAAAAACATCGTTTTGACATTACTTCAAGCCAAAATGGGTCAGGACAGGTCGAGAAATAGAGAAAAAAAAATTTTCATTCAGGTCCGTCCCAACTCGACCCAATGTAGAGAAGTCCCAAAAAAATAGCAAAAATATTCAAAAAAAATTAAAAAACATCGTTTTGAATCTTCAAGCCAAAACGGGTCGGGGCAGGTCGAGAAATAGAGAAAAAAAAAAACTTCATTCAGGAGGTACATCCCAACCCAACCCAAAGTATAGACGTCCCTTAAAAATAGCAAAAAAATTAAAAAAATTAAAAAACATTATTCTAGCATTATTTTAAGCCAAAACGGGACGGGACAGGCTGAGAAAGAGAGAAAAAAAATTTTCGTTCCGGTTCGCTCCAACCCGATACAAAATAGATAATTCAGAAAAAAAAATAGCAAAAAAATTCAAAAAACTAGAAAACATCATTCTAGAGTTATTTTAAGCCAAAACGGGATGGCACAGGTCGAGAAATAGAGAAAAAATAGTTTCGTTTCGATTCGTTCCAACCCAACCCAAACTAGAGAATTCTAGAAAAAAATAGCAAAAAAATTCAAAAAATTAAAAAACATCATTCTGGCAATATTTCAAGCCAAAACGGATAGGGACAGGCCGAGAAATAGAGAAGAACAAAACTTTCATTCCGGTCCGTTCCAATCCGACCCAAACCAGAGAATTCCGGAAAAAATAGGAAAAAAATTCAAAAAAGTGAAAAACATCATTTCTTGCATTATTTCAAGCCAAAATGGGTTTGGACAATCTGAGAAAGAGAAAAAAAAAATTCAATTCGGTCTGTTCCTACTTGACCCAAACTAAAGAATTTCGAAAAAAAAAATAGCAAAAAAAAAAAAAAAAAAATATATCATTCTGGCATTATTTCAAGACAAAACGGCTCGGGACAGGCCTACGAGGAGATAAATTTTTTTTTTTTTTCTTTCTGATCCGTTCCAACCTAACCTAAAGTAGATTATTCCGAAAAAAAAAAAAAAAAAAAAACAAGCAAAAAAAATAAAAAACATCATTTTTGCAATATTTCAAGCGAAAATGGAGGACAGGCTGAGAAAGAAAAAAAAATTTCATTCCGTTACGTTCCTTCCCAACCAAAACTAGAGTATTCAGAAAAAAAAAATAGCAAAAAAAATTAAAAAACATCATTCTGAAATTATTTCAAGCCAAAACGGGTCGGGACAGGCCGAGAAAGAGAAAAAAAAAATATTGTTGCTGTCTGTTCCAACCCGACTGAAACTAGAGAATTCCAGAAAAAAATAGCAACAAAATTCAAAAAATTAAAAAACATCATTCTAGCATTATTTCAAGCCAAAACGGGTTGGGAAAGGCCGAGAAAAAATTTTTTCGTTCCGGTTTGTTCCTATCCGACCCAAACTAAAGAGTTTCGAAAAAAATAGCAAAAAAATTCAAAAAATTAAAAACCATCATTCTGGCATTATTTCAAGCCAAACGGGGTTGAAACAGGCCGAGAAAGGGAGAAAATTATTTTTTCGTTCCAATCCGCTCCTACCCGAACCAAGCTAGAGAATTCTGAAAAAAAAAAAATGGCAAAAAAAAATTCAAATAACCAAAAAACAGCATTCTGGCATTATTTCAAGCTAACATGGGTCAGCATAGGCCGAGAAAGAGAGAGAAAAAAAAATTTCTTCCGGTCTATTCCTGCCCGACCCAAACTAGAGAATTCTGAAAACAAATAGTAAAAAGAATTTTAAAAATTAAAATAAATTATTCTGGCATTATGTCAAACTAAAACGGGTCGGGAAAAGCTAAGAAAGAGGAAAAAAAAAATCGTTTTGGTCCGTTCCTACCCGACCCAAAGTAGAGAATTTCGGAAAAAATTGCAAAAAAATTAAAAAACTTCATTCTTGCATTATTTGAAGGCAAAACAGATCAGGCAATCCATGAAAGAGAGCAAAAAATTTTTCCGTTCGGGTCCGTTCCTACCCAACCCAAACTAGAGAATTACGAAAAAAAAATAACAAAAAAATTCAAAAAAAAAACAAAAATTGAAAAACATCTTTTTGGCATTATTTCAAGCAAAAACAGATCGGGACAGGAAGAGAAAGAGAGAAAATTTTTTTTTTTTCATTCCAGTCGGTTTCTACCCAACCCAAACTAGAGAATTCCGAAAATAAAATAGCTAAAAAATTCAAAAACATCGTTTTGACATTACTTCAAGTCAAAACGGGTCAGGACAGGCCGAGAAATAGAGAAATTTTTTTTTTTCATTCAGGTCCGTCCCAACCCGACCCAATGTAGAGAAGTCCCAAAAAAATAGCGATAAAATTCAAAAAAAATTAAAAAACATTGTTTTGAATCTTCAAGCCAAAACATGTTGGGACAGGCCGAGAAATAGAGAAAAAAAAAAAATTTCATTCACGTCCGTCCCAACCCGACCCAAAGTAGAGAAGTCCGAAAAAAATAGCAAAAAAATTCAAAAAATTAAAAAAGACCATTCTAGCATTATTTTATGCCAAAACGGGATGGGACAGCCCAAGAAAGAGAGAAAAAACATTTTCGTTCCGGTTCGTTCCAACCCGATACAAAATAGATAATTCAGAAAAAAATAGCAAAAAAATTCAAAAAATTAAAAAACATCATTCTAGAGTTATTTCAACCCAAAACAGGATGGCACAGGTCGAGAAACAGAGGAAAAAAAATTAATTTTGGTTCGTTCCAACCCGACTCAAACTAGAGAATTCCGGAAAAAATAGCAAAAAAATTCAAAAAATTAAAAAACATCATTCTGGCAATATTTCAAGCCAAAACGGGTCAGGACAGGCCAAGAAATAGAGAAGAAAATTTTGTTCCGGTCCGTTTCAACCCAACCCAAACTAGAGAATTCTGGAAAAAAAAGCAAAAAAATTCAAAAAAGTAAAAAACATCATTTCTTGCATTATTTCAAGCCAAAACGGGTCTGGACAATCTGAGAAAGAGAAAAAAAAATAATAATTTCGTTTCGGTCCTTTCCTACCTGACCCAAACTAGACAATTCCGAAAAAAAAAATGCAAAAAAAATTAAAAAAAAAAAAATCAATCTGGCATTATTTCAAGACAAAACGGCTTGGGACAGGCCTAGAAGGATAGATATATTTTTTTTTTCTTTTCGATCCGTTCCAACCCGACCTAAAGTAGATAATTCCGAAAAAAAAAAAAAAAAAAAAAAAAAAAAAAGCATAAAAATTTTAAAAAAAATCATTTTGGCAATATTTCAAGCAAAAACGAGACAAGACAGGCCGAGAAAGAAAAAAAGAATTTCGTTCTGGTCCGTTCCTTCTTGACCCAAACTAGAGTATTCAGAAAAAAAAAAAATAGCAAAAGAATTAAAAAAAATCGTTCTGAAATTATTTCAAGCCGGAACGGGTTAAGACAGGCCGAGAAAGAAAAAAAAAATTGTTGCTATCTGTTCCAACCCGACCCAAACTAGAGAATTCCAGAAAAAATAGCAACAAAATTCAAGAAATTAAAAAACAATATTCTAGCGTTATTTCAAGGCAAAGTGGGTGGGAAAGGCTGAGAAAGAGAGAAAAAAAATATTTCGTTCCCTTTTGTTCCTATCCGACCCAAACTAGAGAATTTCGAAAAAAAATAGCAAAAAAAACAAAAAAAAAAAACATCATTCTAGCATTATTTCAAGCCAAACCAAGTCGAAACAGACCGAGAAAGGGAGAAAAGTTTTTTTTTTTTTCATTCTGGTCCGCTCCTACCGACCCAAACTAGAGAATTCTTAAGAAAGAAAATGGCAAAAAAATTAAAATAACTAAAAATTACTATTCTGGCATTATTTCAAGCTAAAATGGGTCGGGACAGGTCAAGAAAGACAGAAAAAAAAAAACATTTCGTTCCAATCAGTTCCTAGCCGACCCAAATTAGAGAATTCCAAAAAAAAAATAGCAAAAAATTTTTTTTTTTTTTTTAAAAATGTCATTCTGACATTACTTCAAGCCAAAACAGGTCGGGATAGGCCGAGAAATAGAGAAAAAAAAAATTTTTTTCGTTCAGGTCCATCCTAACCCGACCCAAAGTAGAGAAGTCCGAAAAAAATAGCAAAAAAATTCAAAAAATTAAAAAAGATCATTCTAGCATTATTTTAAGCCAAAACGGGATGGGACAGCCTAAGAAAGAGAGAAAAAAAAAATTTCGTTCCGGTTCGTTCCAACTCGATACAAAATAGATAATTCAGAAAAAAATAGCAAAAAAATTCAAAAAATTAAAAAACATCATTCTAGAGTTATTTCAAGCCAAAACAGGATGGCACAGGTCGAGAAACAGAGGAAAAAAAAATTAATTTTGGTTCATTCCAACCCGACCCAAACTAGAAAATTCCGGAAAAAATAGTAAAAAAATTAAAAAAATTAAAAAACATCATTCTGGCATTATTTCAAGCCAAAACAGGTTGGGACAGGCCGAGAAATCGGGAAGAAAATTTTTTTCGTTCCGATCCATTCCAACCCAACCCAAACTAGAGAATTCCGGAAAAAAAAATAGCAAAAAAATTCAAAAAAGTAAAAAATATCATTTCTTGCATTATTTCAAGCTAAAACGGGTCTGGACAATCTGAGAAAGAAAAAAAAAAAAAAAAATTTCATTTCAGTCCGTTCCTACCCGACCCAAACTAGAGAATTCCAAAAAAAAAAAAAGTAAAAAAAATTAAAAATATCATTCTGGCATTATTTCAAGACAAAATGGCTCGGGACAGGCCTACGTGGACAGAAATTTTTTTTTTTCTTTCCGATCCGTTCCAACCCGACCTAAGTTAGGTAATTTCGAAAAAAAAAAAGCAAAAAAATTAAAAATAAAAATAAAAAACATCATTTTGGCAATATTTCAAGCAAAAAGGGGATAGGACAGGCCGAGAAAGAAAAAAAAAATTCATTCCGGTCCGTTCCTTCCCGACCCAGGCTAGAGTATTCAGAAAAAAAAAAAAAAAAAAAAAAAAAAAAAAAAACATCATTCTGAAATTATTTCAAGCCAAAATGGGTCGGGACAGGCCAAGAAATAGGAAAAAAACAATTTTGCTGCTGTTTGTTCCAACCCGACCCAAACTAGAGAATTCCGGGAAAAACCGCAACAAAATTCAAAAAATTAAAAAACATCATTCTAGCATTATTTCAAGCCAAAACAGGTCGGGAAAGGCCGAGGAAGAGTGAAAATTTTTTTTGTTTCGGTTTGTTCTTATCTGACCCAAACTAGAGAATTTTGAAAAAAAATAGCAAAAAAATTCAAAAAACTTAAAACCATCATTCTGGCATTATTACATGCCAAACAGGGTTGAAACAGACTTAGAAGGCAAGAAATTTTTTTTTCGTTCCGGTCTGCTCCTACCCGAACCAAACTAGATAATTCTGAAAAAAAAAAATGGCAAAAAAATTTAAATAACTAAAAAACATTATTCTGGCACTCTTTCAAGCTAAAATGGCTCGGGACAGGCCGAGAAATAGAGGAAAAAAAAAATTTCGTTCAGGTCCGTCCCAACCCGACCCAAAGTAAAGTCCGAAAAAAATAGCAAAAAAATTCAAAAAATTAAAAAAGACCATTCTAGCATTATTTTATGCCAAAACGGGATGGGACAGCCCAAGAAAGAGAGAAAAAACATTTTCGTTCCGGTTCGTTCCAACCCGATACAAAATAGATAATTCAGAAAAAAATAGCAAAAAAATTCAAAAAATTAAAAAACATCATTCTAGAGTTATTTCAACCCAAAACAGGATGGCACAGGTCGAGAAACAGAGGAAAAAAAATTAATTTTGGTTCGTTCCAACCCGACTCAAACTAGAGAATTCCGGAAAAAATAGCAAAAAAATTCAAAAAATTAAAAAACATCATTCTGGCAATATTTCAAGCCAAAACGGGTCAGGACAGGCCAAGAAATAGAGAAGAAAATTTTGTTCCGGTCCGTTTCAACCCAACCCAAACTAGAGAATTCTGGAAAAAAAAGCAAAAAAATTCAAAAAAGTAAAAAACATCATTTCTTGCATTATTTCAAGCCAAAACGGGTCTGGACAATCTGAGAAAGAGAAAAAAAATAATAATTTCGTTTCGGTCCTTTCCTACCTGACCCAAACTAGACAATTCCGAAAAAAAAAATGCAAAAAAAATTAAAAAAAAAAAAATCAATCTGGCATTATTTCAAGACAAAACGGCTTGGGACAGGCCTAGAAGGATAGATATATTTTTTTTTTTCTTTTCGATCCGTTCCAACCCGACCTAAAGTAGATAATTCCGAAAAAAAAAAAAAAAAAAAAAAAAAAAGCATAAAAATTTTAAAAAAAATCATTTTGGCAATATTTCAAGCAAAAACGAGACAAGACAGGCCGAGAAAGAAAAAAAGAATTTCGTTCTGGTCCGTTCCTTCTTGACCCAAACTAGAGTATTCAGAAAAAAAAAAAATAGCAAAAGAATTAAAAAAAATCGTTCTGAAATTATTTCAAGCCGGAACGGGTTAAGACAGGCCGAGAAAGAAAAAAAAAATTGTTGCTATCTGTTCCAACCCGACCCAAACTAGAGAATTCCAGAAAAAATAGCAACAAAATTCAAGAAATTAAAAAACAATATTCTAGCGTTATTTCAAGGCAAAGTGGGTGGGAAAGGCTGAGAAAGAGAGAAAAAAAATATTTCGTTCCCTTTTGTTCCTATCCGACCCAAACTAGAGAATTTCGAAAAAAAATAGCAAAAAAAACAAAAAAAAAAACATCATTCTAGCATTATTTCAAGCCAAACCAAGTCGAAACAGACAGAGAAAGGGAGAAAAGTTTTTTTTTTTTCATTCTGGTCCGCTCCTACCGACCCAAACTAGAGAATTCTTAAGAAAGAAAATGGCAAAAAAATTAAAATAACTAAAAATTACTATTCTGGCATTATTTCAAGCTAAAATGGGTCGGGACAGGTCAAGAAAGACAGAAAAAAAAAAACATTTCGTTCCAATCAGTTCCTAGCCGACCCAAATTAGAGAATTCCAAAAAAAAAATAGCAAAAAATTTTTTTTTTTTTTTTAAAAATGTCATTCTGACATTACTTCAAGCCAAAACAGGTCGGGATAGGCCGAGAAATAGAGAAAAAAAAAATTTTTTTCGTTCAGGTCCATCCTAACCCGACCCAAAGTAGAGAAGTCCGAAAAAAATAGCAAAAAAATTCAAAAAATTAAAAAAGATCATTCTAGCATTATTTTAAGCCAAAACGGGATGGGACAGCCTAAGAAAGAGAGAAAAAAAAAATTTCGTTCCGGTTCGTTCCAACTCGATACAAAATAGATAATTCAGAAAAAAATAGCAAAAAAATTCAAAAAATTAAAAAACATCATTCTAGAGTTATTTCAAGCCAAAACAGGATGGCACAGGTCGAGAAACAGAGGAAAAAAAAATTAATTTTGGTTCATTCCAACCCGACCCAAACTAGAAAATTCCGGAAAAAATAGTAAAAAAATTAAAAAAATTAAAAAACATCATTCTGGCATTATTTCAAGCCAAAACAGGTTGGGACAGGCCGAGAAATCGGGAAGAAAATTTTTTTCGTTCCGATCCATTCCAACCCAACCCAAACTAGAGAATTCCGGAAAAAAAAATAGCAAAAAAATTCAAAAAAGTAAAAAATATCATTTCTTGCATTATTTCAAGCTAAAACGGGTCTGGACAATCTGAGAAAGAAAAAAAAAAAAAAAAATTTCATTTCAGTCCGTTCCTACCCGACCCAAACTAGAGAATTCCAAAAAAAAAAAAAAGTAAAAAAAATTAAAAATATCATTCTGGCATTATTTCAAGACAAAATGGCTCGGGACAGGCCTACGTGGACAGAAATTTTTTTTTTTCTTTCCGATCCGTTCCAACCCGACCTAAGTTAGGTAATTTCGAAAAAAAAAAAGCAAAAAAATTAAAAATAAAAATAAAAAACATCATTTTGGCAATATTTCAAGCAAAAAGGGGATAGGACAGGCCGAGAAAGAAAAAAAAAAATTCATTCCGGTCCGTTCCTTCCCGACCCAGGCTAGAGTATTCAGAAAAAAAAAAAAAAAAAAAAAAAAAAAAAAAAAAACATCATTCTGAAATTATTTCAAGCCAAAATGGGTCGGGACAGGCCAAGAAATAGGAAAAAAACAATTTTGCTGCTGTTTGTTCCAACCCGACCCAAACTAGAGAATTCCGGGAAAAACCGCAACAAAATTCAAAAAATTAAAAAACATCATTCTAGCATTATTTCAAGCCAAAACAGGTCGGGAAAGGCCGAGGAAGAGTGAAAATTTTTTTTGTTTCGGTTTGTTCTTATCTGACCCAAACTAGAGAATTTTGAAAAAAAATAGCAAAAAAATTCAAAAAACTTAAAACCATCATTCTGGCATTATTACATGCCAAACAGGGTTGAAACAGACTTAGAAGGCAAGAAATTTTTTTTTCGTTCCGGTCTGCTCCTACCCGAACCAAACTAGATAATTCTGAAAAAAAAAAATGGCAAAAAAATTTAAATAACTCAAAAACATTATTCTGGCACTCTTTCAAGCTAAAATGGCTCGGGACAGGCCGAGAAATAGAGGAAAAAAAAATTTCGTTCAGGTCCGTCCCAACCCGACCCAAAGTAAAGTCCGAAAAAAATAGCAAAAAAATTCAAAAAATTAAAAAAGACCATTCTAGCATTATTTTATGCCAAAACGGGATGGGACAGCCCAAGAAAGAGAGAAAAAACATTTTCGTTCCGGTTCGTTCCAACCCGATACAAAATAGATAATTCAGAAAAAAATAGCAAAAAAATTCAAAAAATTAAAAAACATCATTCTAGAGTTATTTCAACCCAAAACAGGATGGCACAGGTCGAGAAACAGAGGAAAAAAAATTAATTTTGGTTCGTTCCAACCCGACTCAAACTAGAGAATTCCGGAAAAAATAGCAAAAAAATTCAAAAAATTAAAAAACATCATTCTGGCAATATTTCAAGCCAAAACGGGTCAGGACAGGCCAAGAAATAGAGAAGAAAATTTTGTTCCGGTCCGTTTCAACCCAACCCAAACTAGAGAATTCTGGAAAAAAAAGCAAAAAAATTCAAAAAAGTAAAAAACATCATTTCTTGCATTATTTCAAGCCAAAACGGGTCTGGACAATCTGAGAAAGAGAAAAAAAATAATAATTTCGTTTCGGTCCTTTCCTACCTGACCCAAACTAGACAATTCCGAAAAAAAAAATGCAAAAAAAATTAAAAAAAAAAAAAATCAATCTGGCATTATTTCAAGACAAAACGGCTTGGGACAGGCCTAGAAGGATAGATATATTTTTTTTTTTCTTTTCGATCCGTTCCAACCCGACCTAAAGTAGATAATTCCGAAAAAAAAAAAAAAAAAAAAAAAAAAAGCATAAAAATTTTAAAAAAAATCATTTTGGCAATATTTCAAGCAAAAACGAGACAAGACAGGCCGAGAAAGAAAAAAAGAATTTCGTTCTGGTCCGTTCCTTCTTGACCCAAACTAGAGTATTCAGAAAAAAAAAAAATAGCAAAAGAATTAAAAAAAATCGTTCTGAAATTATTTCAAGCCGGAACGGGTTAAGACAGGCCGAGAAAGAAAAAAAAAAATTGTTGCTATCTGTTCCAACCCGACCCAAACTAGAGAATTCCAGAAAAAATAGCAACAAAATTCAAGAAATTAAAAAACAATATTCTAGCGTTATTTCAAGGCAAAGTGGGTGGGAAAGGCTGAGAAAGAGAGAAAAAAAATATTTCGTTCCCTTTTGTTCCTATCCGACCCAAACTAGAGAATTTCGAAAAAAAATAGCAAAAAAAACAAAAAAAAAAACATCATTCTAGCATTATTTCAAGCCAAACCAAGTCGAAACAGACCGAGAAAGGGAGAAAAGTTTTTTTTTTTTCATTCTGGTCCGCTCCTACCGACCCAAACTAGAGAATTCTTAAGAAAGAAAATGGCAAAAAAATTAAAATAACTAAAAATTACTATTCTGGCATTATTTCAAGCTAAAATGGGTCGGGACAGGTCAAGAAAGACAGAAAAAAAAAAACATTTCGTTCCAATCAGTTCCTAGCCGACCCAAATTAGAGAATTCCAAAAAAAAAATAGCAAAAAATTTTTTTTTTTTTTTTAAAAATGTCATTCTGACATTACTTCAAGCCAAAACAGGTCGGGATAGGCCGAGAAATAGAGAAAAAAAAAATTTTTTTCGTTCAGGTCCATCCTAACCCGACCCAAAGTAGAGAAGTCCGAAAAAAATAGCAAAAAAATTCAAAAAATTAAAAAAGATCATTCTAGCATTATTTTAAGCCAAAACGGGATGGGACAGCCTAAGAAAGAGAGAAAAAAAAAATTTCGTTCCGGTTCGTTCCAACTCGATACAAAATAGATAATTCAGAAAAAAATAGCAAAAAAATTCAAAAAATTAAAAAACATCATTCTAGAGTTATTTCAAGCCAAAACAGGATGGCACAGGTCGAGAAACAGAGGAAAAAAAAATTAATTTTGGTTCATTCCAACCCGACCCAAACTAGAAAATTCCGGAAAAAATAGTAAAAAAATTAAAAAAATTAAAAAACATCATTCTGGCATTATTTCAAGCCAAAACAGGTTGGGACAGGCCGAGAAATCGGGAAGAAAATTTTTTTCGTTCCGATCCATTCCAACCCAACCCAAACTAGAGAATTCCGGAAAAAAAAATAGCAAAAAAATTCAAAAAAGTAAAAAATATCATTTCTTGCATTATTTCAAGCTAAAACGGGTCTGGACAATCTGAGAAAGAAAAAAAAAAAAAAAAAAAAATTTCATTTCAGTCCGTTCCTACCCGACCCAAACTAGAGAATTCCAAAAAAAAAAAAAAGTAAAAAAAATTAAAAATATCATTCTGGCATTATTTCAAGACAAAATGGCTCGGGACAGGCCTACGTGGACAGAAATTTTTTTTTTTTCTTTCCGATCCGTTCCAACCCGACCTAAGTTAGGTAATTTCGAAAAAAAAAAAGCAAAAAAATTAAAAATAAAAATAAAAAACATCATTTTGGCAATATTTCAAGCAAAAAGGGGATAGGACAGGCCGAGAAAGAAAAAAAAAATTCATTCCGGTCCGTTCCTTCCCGACCCAGGCTAGAGTATTCAGAAAAAAAAAAAAAAAAAAAAAAAAAAAAAAAAAAACATCATTCTGAAATTATTTCAAGCCAAAATGGGTCGGGACAGGCCAAGAAATAGGAAAAAAACAATTTTGCTGCTGTTTGTTCCAACCCGACCCAAACTAGAGAATTCCGGGAAAAACCGCAACAAAATTCAAAAAATTAAAAAACATCATTCTAGCATTATTTCAAGCCAAAACAGGTCGGGAAAGGCCGAGGAAGAGTGAAAATTTTTTTTGTTTCGGTTTGTTCTTATCTGACCCAAACTAGAGAATTTTGAAAAAAAATAGCAAAAAAATTCAAAAAACTTAAAACCATCATTCTGGCATTATTACATGCCAAACAGGGTTGAAACAGACTTAGAAGGCAAGAAATTTTTTTTTCGTTCCGGTCTGCTCCTACCCGAACCAAACTAGATAATTCTGAAAAAAAAAAATGGCAAAAAAATTTAAATAACTAAAAAACATTATTCTGGCACTCTTTCAAGCTAAAATGGCTCGGGACAGGCCGAGAAATAGAGGAAAAAAAAAATTTCGTTCAGGTCCGTCCCAACCCGACCCAAAGTAAAGTCCGAAAAAAATAGCAAAAAAATTCAAAAAATTAAAAAAGACCATTCTAGCATTATTTTATGCCAAAACGGGATGGGACAGCCCAAGAAAGAGAGAAAAAACATTTTCGTTCCGGTTCGTTCCAACCCGATACAAAATAGATAATTCAGAAAAAAATAGCAAAAAAATTCAAAAAATTAAAAAACATCATTCTAGAGTTATTTCAACCCAAAACAGGATGGCACAGGTCGAGAAACAGAGGAAAAAAAATTAATTTTGGTTCGTTCCAACCCGACTCAAACTAGAGAATTCCGGAAAAAATAGCAAAAAAATTCAAAAAATTAAAAAACATCATTCTGGCAATATTTCAAGCCAAAACGGGTCAGGACAGGCCAAGAAATAGAGAAGAAAATTTTGTTCCGGTCCGTTTCAACCCAACCCAAACTAGAGAATTCTGGAAAAAAAAGCAAAAAAATTCAAAAAAGTAAAAAACATCATTTCTTGCATTATTTCAAGCCAAAACGGGTCTGGACAATCTGAGAAAGAGAAAAAAAATAATAATTTCGTTTCGGTCCTTTCCTACCTGACCCAAACTAGACAATTCCGAAAAAAAAAATGCAAAAAAAATTAAAAAAAAAAAAATCAATCTGGCATTATTTCAAGACAAAACGGCTTGGGACAGGCCTAGAAGGATAGATATATTTTTTTTTTTCTTTTCGATCCGTTCCAACCCGACCTAAAGTAGATAATTCCGAAAAAAAAAAAAAAAAAAAAAAAAAAAAGCATAAAAATTTTAAAAAAAATCATTTTGGCAATATTTCAAGCAAAAACGAGACAAGACAGGCCGAGAAAGAAAAAAAGAATTTCGTTCTGGTCCGTTCCTTCTTGACCCAAACTAGAGTATTCAGAAAAAAAAAAAATAGCAAAAGAATTAAAAAAAATCGTTCTGAAATTATTTCAAGCCGGAACGGGTTAAGACAGGCCGAGAAAGAAAAAAAAAAATTGTTGCTATCTGTTCCAACCCGACCCAAACTAGAGAATTCCAGAAAAAATAGCAACAAAATTCAAGAAATTAAAAAACAATATTCTAGCGTTATTTCAAGGCAAAGTGGGTGGGAAAGGCTGAGAAAGAGAGAAAAAAAATATTTCGTTCCCTTTTGTTCCTATCCGACCCAAACTAGAGAATTTCGAAAAAAAATAGCAAAAAAAACAAAAAAAAAAACATCATTCTAGCATTATTTCAAGCCAAACCAAGTCGAAACAGACCGAGAAAGGGAGAAAAGTTTTTTTTTTTTCATTCTGGTCCGCTCCTACCGACCCAAACTAGAGAATTCTTAAGAAAGAAAATGGCAAAAAAATTAAAATAACTAAAAATTACTATTCTGGCATTATTTCAAGCTAAAATGGGTCGGGACAGGTCAAGAAAGACAGAAAAAAAAAAACATTTCGTTCCAATCAGTTCCTAGCCGACCCAAATTAGAGAATTCCAAAAAAAAAATAGCAAAAAATTTTTTTTTTTTTTTTTAAAAATGTCATTCTGACATTACTTCAAGCCAAAACAGGTCGGGATAGGCCGAGAAATAGAGAAAAAAAAAAATTTTTTCGTTCAGGTCCATCCTAACCCGACCCAAAGTAGAGAAGTCCGAAAAAAATAGCAAAAAAATTCAAAAAATTAAAAAAGATCATTCTAGCATTATTTTAAGCCAAAACGGGATGGGACAGCCTAAGAAAGAGAGAAAAAAAAAATTTCGTTCCGGTTCGTTCCAACTCGATACAAAATAGATAATTCAGAAAAAAATAGCAAAAAAATTCAAAAAATTAAAAAACATCATTCTAGAGTTATTTCAAGCCAAAACAGGATGGCACAGGTCGAGAAACAGAGGAAAAAAAAATTAATTTTGGTTCATTCCAACCCGACCCAAACTAGAAAATTCCGGAAAAAATAGTAAAAAAATTAAAAAAATTAAAAAACATCATTCTGGCATTATTTCAAGCCAAAACAGGTTGGGACAGGCCGAGAAATCGGGAAGAAAATTTTTTTCGTTCCGATCCATTCCAACCCAACCCAAACTAGAGAATTCCGGAAAAAAAAATAGCAAAAAAATTCAAAAAAGTAAAAAATATCATTTCTTGCATTATTTCAAGCTAAAACGGGTCTGGACAATCTGAGAAAGAAAAAAAAAAAAAAAAAAAAATTTCATTTCAGTCCGTTCCTACCCGACCCAAACTAGAGAATTCCAAAAAAAAAAAAAAGTAAAAAAAATTAAAAATATCATTCTGGCATTATTTCAAGACAAAATGGCTCGGGACAGGCCTACGTGGACAGAAATTTTTTTTTTTTCTTTCCGATCCGTTCCAACCCGACCTAAGTTAGGTAATTTCGAAAAAAAAAAAGCAAAAAAATTAAAAATAAAAATAAAAAACATCATTTTGGCAATATTTCAAGCAAAAAGGGGATAGGACAGGCCGAGAAAGAAAAAAAAAATTCATTCCGGTCCGTTCCTTCCCGACCCAGGCTAGAGTATTCAGAAAAAAAAAAAAAAAAAAAAAAAAAAAAAAAAAAACATCATTCTGAAATTATTTCAAGCCAAAATGGGTCGGGACAGGCCAAGAAATAGGAAAAAAACAATTTTGCTGCTGTTTGTTCCAACCCGACCCAAACTAGAGAATTCCGGGAAAAACCGCAACAAAATTCAAAAAATTAAAAAACATCATTCTAGCATTATTTCAAGCCAAAACAGGTCGGGAAAGGCCGAGGAAGAGTGAAAATTTTTTTTGTTTCGGTTTGTTCTTATCTGACCCAAACTAGAGAATTTTGAAAAAAAATAGCAAAAAAATTCAAAAAACTTAAAACCATCATTCTGGCATTATTACATGCCAAACAGGGTTGAAACAGACTTAGAAGGCAAGAAATTTTTTTTTCGTTCCGGTCTGCTCCTACCCGAACCAAACTAGATAATTCTGAAAAAAAAAAATGGCAAAAAAATTTAAATAACTAAAAAACATTATTCTGGCACTCTTTCAAGCTAAAATGGCTCGGGACAGGCCGAGAAATAGAGGAAAAAAAAAATTTCGTTCAGGTCCGTCCCAACCCGACCCAAAGTAAAGTCCGAAAAAAATAGCAAAAAAATTCAAAAAATTAAAAAAGACCATTCTAGCATTATTTTATGCCAAAACGGGATGGGACAGCCCAAGAAAGAGAGAAAAAACATTTTCGTTCCGGTTCGTTCCAACCCGATACAAAATAGATAATTCAGAAAAAAATAGCAAAAAAATTCAAAAAATTAAAAAACATCATTCTAGAGTTATTTCAACCCAAAACAGGATGGCACAGGTCGAGAAACAGAGGAAAAAAAATTAATTTTGGTTCGTTCCAACCCGACTCAAACTAGAGAATTCCGGAAAAAATAGCAAAAAAATTCAAAAAATTAAAAAACATCATTCTGGCAATATTTCAAGCCAAAACGGGTCAGGACAGGCCAAGAAATAGAGAAGAAAATTTTGTTCCGGTCCGTTTCAACCCAACCCAAACTAGAGAATTCTGGAAAAAAAAGCAAAAAAATTCAAAAAAGTAAAAAACATCATTTCTTGCATTATTTCAAGCCAAAACGGGTCTGGACAATCTGAGAAAGAGAAAAAAAAAAATAATTTCGTTTCGGTCCTTTCCTACCTGACCCAAACTAGACAATTCCGAAAAAAAAAATGCAAAAAAAATTAAAAAAAAAAAAATCAATCTGGCATTATTTCAAGACAAAACGGCTTGGGACAGGCCTAGAAGGATAGATATATTTTTTTTTTTCTTTTCGATCCGTTCCAACCCGACCTAAAGTAGATAATTCCGAAAAAAAAAAAAAAAAAAAAAAAAAAAAGCATAAAAATTTTAAAAAAAATCATTTTGGCAATATTTCAAGCAAAAACGAGACAAGACAGGCCGAGAAAGAAAAAAAGAATTTCGTTCTGGTCCGTTCCTTCTTGACCCAAACTAGAGTATTCAGAAAAAAAAAAAATAGCAAAAGAATTAAAAAAAATCGTTCTGAAATTATTTCAAGCCGGAACGGGTTAAGACAGGCCGAGAAAGAAAAAAAAAAATTGTTGCTATCTGTTCCAACCCGACCCAAACTAGAGAATTCCAGAAAAAATAGCAACAAAATTCAAGAAATTAAAAAACAATATTCTAGCGTTATTTCAAGGCAAAGTGGGTGGGAAAGGCTGAGAAAGAGAGAAAAAAAATATTTCGTTCCCTTTTGTTCCTATCCGACCCAAACTAGAGAATTTCGAAAAAAAATAGCAAAAAAAACAAAAAAAAAAACATCATTCTAGCATTATTTCAAGCCAAACCAAGTCGAAACAGACCGAGAAAGGGAGAAAAGTTTTTTTTTTTTCATTCTGGTCCGCTCCTACCGACCCAAACTAGAGAATTCTTAAGAAAGAAAATGGCAAAAAAATTAAAATAACTAAAAATTACTATTCTGGCATTATTTCAAGCTAAAATGGGTCGGGACAGGTCAAGAAAGACAGAAAAAAAAAAACATTTCGTTCCAATCAGTTCCTAGCCGACCCAAATTAGAGAATTCCAAAAAAAAAATAGCAAAAAATTTTTTTTTTTTTTTTAAAAATGTCATTCTGACATTACTTCAAGCCAAAACAGGTCGGGATAGGCCGAGAAATAGAGAAAAAAAAAAATTTTTTCGTTCAGGTCCATCCTAACCCGACCCAAAGTAGAGAAGTCCGAAAAAAATAGCAAAAAAATTCAAAAAATTAAAAAAGATCATTCTAGCATTATTTTAAGCCAAAACGGGATGGGACAGCCTAAGAAAGAGAGAAAAAAAAAATTTCGTTCCGGTTCGTTCCAACTCGATACAAAATAGATAATTCAGAAAAAAATAGCAAAAAAATTCAAAAAATTAAAAAACATCATTCTAGAGTTATTTCAAGCCAAAACAGGATGGCACAGGTCGAGAAACAGAGGAAAAAAAAATTAATTTTGGTTCATTCCAACCCGACCCAAACTAGAAAATTCCGGAAAAAATAGTAAAAAAATTAAAAAAATTAAAAAACATCATTCTGGCATTATTTCAAGCCAAAACAGGTTGGGACAGGCCGAGAAATCGGGAAGAAAATTTTTTTCGTTCCGATCCATTCCAACCCAACCCAAACTAGAGAATTCCGGAAAAAAAAATAGCAAAAAAATTCAAAAAAGTAAAAAATATCATTTCTTGCATTATTTCAAGCTAAAACGGGTCTGGACAATCTGAGAAAGAAAAAAAAAAAAAAAAAAAATTTCATTTCAGTCCGTTCCTACCCGACCCAAACTAGAGAATTCCAAAAAAAAAAAAAAGTAAAAAAAATTAAAAATATCATTCTGGCATTATTTCAAGACAAAATGGCTCGGGACAGGCCTACGTGGACAGAAATTTTTTTTTTTTCTTTCCGATCCGTTCCAACCCGACCTAAGTTAGGTAATTTCGAAAAAAAAAAGCAAAAAAATTAAAAATAAAAATAAAAAACATCATTTTGGCAATATTTCAAGCAAAAAGGGGATAGGACAGGCCGAGAAAGAAAAAAAAAATTCATTCCGGTCCGTTCCTTCCCGACCCAGGCTAGAGTATTCAGAAAAAAAAAAAAAAAAAAAAAAAAAAAAAAAAAAACATCATTCTGAAATTATTTCAAGCCAAAATGGGTCGGGACAGGCCAAGAAATAGGAAAAAAACAATTTTGCTGCTGTTTGTTCCAACCCGACCCAAACTAGAGAATTCCGGGAAAAACCGCAACAAAATTCAAAAAATTAAAAAACATCATTCTAGCATTATTTCAAGCCAAAACAGGTCGGGAAAGGCCGAGGAAGAGTGAAAATTTTTTTTGTTTCGGTTTGTTCTTATCTGACCCAAACTAGAGAATTTTGAAAAAAAATAGCAAAAAAATTCAAAAAACTTAAAACCATCATTCTGGCATTATTACATGCCAAACAGGGTTGAAACAGACTTAGAAGGCAAGAAATTTTTTTTTCGTTCCGGTCTGCTCCTACCCGAACCAAACTAGATAATTCTGAAAAAAAAAAAATGGCAAAAAAATTTAAATAACTAAAAAACATTATTCTGGCACTCTTTCAAGCTAAAATGGCTCGGGACAGGCCGAGAAATAGAGGAAAAAAAAAATTTCGTTCAGGTCCGTCCCAACCCGACCCAAAGTAAAGTCCGAAAAAAATAGCAAAAAAATTCAAAAAATTAAAAAAGATCATTCTAGCATTATTTTATGCCAAAACGGGATGGGACAGCCCAAGAAAGAGAGAAAAAAAAAATTTCGTTCCGGTTCGTTCCAACCCGATACAAAATAGATAATTCAGAAAAAAAATAGCAAAAAAATTCAAAAAATTAAAAAACATCATTCTAGAGTTATTTCAACCCAAAACAGGATAGCACAGGTCGAGAAACAGAGGAAAAAAAATTAATTTTGGTTCGTTCCAACCCGACTCAAACTAGAGAATTCCGGAAAAAATAGCAAAAAAATTCAAAAAATTAAAAAACATCATTCTGGCAATATTTCAAGCCAAAACGGGTCAGGACAGGCCAAGAAATAGAGAAGAAAATTTTGTTCCGGTCCGTTTCAACCCAACCCAAACTAGAGAATTCTGGAAAAAAAAGCAAAAAAATTCAAAAAAGTAAAAAACATCATTTCTTGCATTATTTCAAGCCAAAACGGGTCTGGACAATCTGAGAATGAGAAAAAAAATAATAATTTCGTTTCGGTCCTTTCCTACCTGACCCAAACTAGACAATTCCGAAAAAAAAAATGCAAAAAAAATTAAAAAAAAAAAAATCAATCTGGCATTATTTCAAGACAAAACGGCTTGGGACAGGCCTAGAAGGATAGATATATTTTTTTTTTTCTTTTCGATCCGTTCCAACCCGACCTAAAGTAGATAATTCCGAAAAAAAAAAAAAAAAAAAAAAAAAAGCATAAAAATTTTAAAAAAAATCATTTTGGCAATATTTCAAGCAAAAACGAGACAAGACAGGCCGAGAAAGAAAAAAAGAATTTCGTTCTGGTCCGTTCCTTCTTGACCCAAACTAGAGTATTCAGAAAAAAAAAAAATAGCAAAAGAATTAAAAAAAATCGTTCTGAAATTATTTCAAGCCGGAACGGGTTAAGACAGGCCGAGAAAGAAAAAAAAAAATTGTTGCTATCTGTTCCAACCCGACCCAAACTAGAGAATTCCAGAAAAAATAGCAACAAAATTCAAGAAATTAAAAAACAATATTCTAGCGTTATTTCAAGGCAAAGTGGGTGGGAAAGGCTGAGAAAGAGAGAAAAAAAATATTTCGTTCCCTTTTGTTCCTATCCGACCCAAACTAGAGAATTTCGAAAAAAAATAGCAAAAAAAACAAAAAAAAAAAAACATCATTCTAGCATTATTTCAAGCCAAACCAAGTCGAAACAGACCGAGAAAGGGAGAAAAGTTTTTTTTTTTTCATTCTGGTCCGCTCCTACCGACCCAAACTAGAGAATTCTTAAGAAAGAAAATGGCAAAAAAATTAAAATAACTAAAAATTACTATTCTGGCATTATTTCAAGCTAAAATGGGTCGGGACAGGTCAAGAAAGACAGAAAAAAAAAAAACATTTCGTTCCAATCAGTTCCTAGCCGACCCAAATTAGAGAATTCCAAAAAAAAAATAGCAAAAAATTTTTTTTTTTTTTTTAAAAATGTCATTCTGACATTACTTCAAGCCAAAACAGGTCGGGATAGGCCGAGAAATAGAGAAAAAAAAAATTTTTTTCGTTCAGGTCCATCCTAACCCGACCCAAAGTAGAGAAGTCCGAAAAAAATAGCAAAAAAATTCAAAAAATTAAAAAAGATCATTCTAGCATTATTTTAAGCCAAAACGGGATGGGACAGCCTAAGAAAGAGAGAAAAAAAAAATTTCGTTCCGGTTCGTTCCAACTCGATACAAAATAGATAATTCAGAAAAAAATAGCAAAAAAATTCAAAAAATTAAAAAACATCATTCTAGAGTTATTTCAAGCCAAAACAGGATGGCACAGGTCGAGAAACAGAGGAAAAAAAAATTAATTTTGGTTCATTCCAACCCGACCCAAACTAGAAAATTCCGGAAAAAATAGTAAAAAAATTAAAAAAATTAAAAAACATCATTCTGGCATTATTTCAAGCCAAAACAGGTTGGGACAGGCCGAGAAATCGGGAAGAAAATTTTTTTCGTTCCGATCCATTCCAACCCAACCCAAACTAGAGAATTCCGGAAAAAAAAATAGCAAAAAAATTCAAAAAAGTAAAAAATATCATTTCTTGCATTATTTCAAGCTAAAACGGGTCTGGACAATCTGAGAAAGAAAAAAAAAAAAAAAAAATTTCATTTCAGTCCGTTCCTACCCGACCCAAACTAGAGAATTCCAAAAAAAAAAAAAAGTAAAAAAAATTAAAAATATCATTCTGGCATTATTTCAAGACAAAATGGCTTGGGACAGGCCTACGTGGACAGAAATTTTTTTTTTTCTTTCCGATCCGTTCCAACCCGACCTAAGTTAGGTAATTTCGAAAAAAAAAAAGCAAAAAAATTAAAAATAAAAATAAAAAACATCATTTTGGCAATATTTCAAGCAAAAAGGGGATAGGACAGGCCGAGAAAGAAAAAAAAAATTCATTCCGGTCCGTTCCTTCCCGACCCAGGCTAGAGTATTCAGAAAAAAATAAAATAAAATAAAAAAAAAAAAAACATCATTCTGAAATTATTTCAAGCCAAAATGGGTCGGGACAGGCCAAGAAATAGGAAAAAAACAATTTTGCTGCTGTTTGTTCCAACCCGACCCAAACTAGAGAATTCCGGGAAAAACCGCAACAAAATTCAAAAAATTAAAAAACATCATTCTAGCATTATTTCAAGCCAAAACAGGTCGGGAAAGGCCGAGGAAGAGTGAAAATTTTTTTTGTTTCGGTTTGTTCTTATCTGACCCAAACTAGAGAATTTTGAAAAAAAATAGCAAAAAAATTCAAAAAACTTAAAACCATCATTCTGGCATTATTACATGCCAAACAGGGTTGAAACAGACTTAGAAGGCAAGAAATTTTTTTTTCGTTCCGGTCTGCTCCTACCCGAACCAAACTAGATAATTCTGAAAAAAAAAAATGGCAAAAAAATTTAAATAACTAAAAAACATTATTCTGGCACTCTTTCAAGCTAAAATGGCTCGGGACAGGCCGAGAAATAGAGGAAAAAAAAAATTTCGTTCAGGTCCGTCCCAACCCGACCCAAAGTAAAGTCCGAAAAAAATAGCAAAAAAATTCAAAAAATTAAAAAAGACCATTCTAGCATTATTTTATGCCAAAACGGGATGGGACAGCCCAAGAAAGAGAGAAAAAACATTTTCGTTCCGGTTCGTTCCAACCCGATACAAAATAGATAATTCAGAAAAAAATAGCAAAAAAATTCAAAAAATTAAAAAACATCATTCTAGAGTTATTTCAACCCAAAACAGGATGGCACAGGTCGAGAAACAGAGGAAAAAAAATTAATTTTGGTTCGTTCCAACCCGACTCAAACTAGAGAATTCCGGAAAAAAATAGCAAAAAAATTCAAAAAATTAAAAAACATCATTCTGGCAATATTTCAAGCCAAAACGGGTCAGGACAGGCCAAGAAATAGAGAAGAAAATTTTGTTCCGGTCCGTTTCAACCCAACCCAAACTAGAGAATTCTGGAAAAAAAAGCAAAAAAATTCAAAAAAGTAAAAAACATCATTTCTTGCATTATTTCAAGCCAAAACGGGTCTGGACAATCTGAGAAAGAGAAAAAAAATAATAATTTCGTTTCGGTCCTTTCCTACCTGACCCAAACTAGACAATTCCGAAAAAAAAAATGCAAAAAAAATTAAAAAAAAAAAAATCAATCTGGCATTATTTCAAGACAAAACGGCTTGGGACAGGCCTAGAAGGATAGATATATTTTTTTTTTTCTTTTCGATCCGTTCCAACCCGACCTAAAGTAGATAATTCCGAAAAAAAAAAAAAAAAAAAAAAAAGCATAAAAATTTTAAAAAAAATCATTTTGGCAATATTTCAAGCAAAAACGAGACAAGACAGGCCGAGAAAGAAAAAAAGAATTTCGTTCTGGTCCGTTCCTTCTTGACCCAAACTAGAGTATTCAGAAAAAAAAAAAATAGCAAAAGAATTAAAAAAAATCGTTCTGAAATTATTTCAAGCCGGAACGGGTTAAGACAGGCCGAGAAAGAAAAAAAAAAATTGTTGCTATCTGTTCCAACCCGACCCAAACTAGAGAATTCCAGAAAAAATAGCAACAAAATTCAAGAAATTAAAAAACAATATTCTAGCGTTATTTCAAGGCAAAGTGGGTGGGAAAGGCTGAGAAAGAGAGAAAAAAAATATTTCGTTCCCTTTTGTTCCTATCCGACCCAAACTAGAGAATTTCGAAAAAAAATAGCAAAAAAAACAAAAAAAAAAACATCATTCTAGCATTATTTCAAGCCAAACCAAGTCGAAACAGACCGAGAAAGGGAGAAAAGTTTTTTTTTTTTCATTCTGGTCCGCTCCTACCGACCCAAACTAGAGAATTCTTAAGAAAGAAAATGGCAAAAAAATTAAAATAACTAAAAATTACTATTCTGGCATTATTTCAAGCTAAAATGGGTCGGGACAGGTCAAGAAAGACAGAAAAAAAAAAACATTTCGTTCCAATCAGTTCCTAGCCGACCCAAATTAGAGAATTCCAAAAAAAAAAATAGCAAAAAATTTTTTTTTTTTTTTTTAAAAATGTCATTCTGACATTACTTCAAGCCAAAACAGGTCGGGATAGGCCGAGAAATAGAGAAAAAAAAAATTTTTTTCGTTCAGGTCCATCCTAACCCGACCCAAAGTAGAGAAGTCCGAAAAAAATAGCAAAAAAATTCAAAAAATTAAAAAAGATCATTCTAGCATTATTTTAAGCCAAAACGGGATGGGACAGCCTAAGAAAGAGAGAAAAAAAAAATTTCGTTCCGGTTCGTTCCAACTCGATACAAAATAGATAATTCAGAAAAAAATAGCAAAAAAATTCAAAAAATTAAAAAACATCATTCTAGAGTTATTTCAAGCCAAAACAGGATGGCACAGGTCGAGAAACAGAGGAAAAAAAAATTAATTTTGGTTCATTCCAACCCGACCCAAACTAGAAAATTCCGGAAAAAATAGTAAAAAAATTAAAAAAATTAAAAAACATCATTCTGGCATTATTTCAAGCCAAAACAGGTTGGGACAGGCCGAGAAATCGGGAAGAAAATTTTTTTCGTTCCGATCCATTCCAACCCAACCCAAACTAGAGAATTCCGGAAAAAAAAATAGCAAAAAAATTCAAAAAAGTAAAAAATATCATTTCTTGCATTATTTCAAGCTAAAACGGGTCTGGACAATCTGAGAAAGAAAAAAAAAAAAAAAAAAAATTTCATTTCAGTCCGTTCCTACCCGACCCAAACTAGAGAATTCCAAAAAAAAAAAAAAGTAAAAAAAATTAAAAATATCATTCTGGCATTATTTCAAGACAAAATGGCTCGGGACAGGCCTACGTGGACAGAAATTTTTTTTTTTCTTTCCGATCCGTTCCAACCCGACCTAAGTTAGGTAATTTCGAAAAAAAAAAAGCAAAAAAATTAAAAATAAAAAAAAAAAACATCATTTTGGCAATATTTCAAGCAAAAAGGGGATAGGACAGGCCGAGAAAGAAAAAAAAAATTCATTCCGGTCCGTTCCTTCCCGACCCAGGCTAGAGTATTCAGAAAAAAAAAAAAAAAAAAAAAAAAAAAAAAAAAAAAAAAAAAACATCATTCTGAAATTATTTCAAGCCAAAATGGGTCGGGACAGGCCAAGAAATAGGAAAAAAACAATTTTGCTGCTGTTTGTTCCAACCCGACCCAAACTAGAGAATTCCGGGAAAAACCGCAACAAAATTCAAAAAATTAAAAAACATCATTCTAGCATTATTTCAAGCCAAAACAGGTCGGGAAAGGCCGAGGAAGAGTGAAAATTTTTTTTGTTTCGGTTTGTTCTTATCTGACCCAAACTAGAGAATTTTGAAAAAAAATAGCAAAAAAATTCAAAAAACTTAAAACCATCATTCTGGCATTATTACATGCCAAACAGGGTTGAAACAGACTTAGAAGGCAAGAAATTTTTTTTTCGTTCCGGTCTGCTCCTACCCGAACCAAACTAGATAATTCTGAAAAAAAAAAAATGGCAAAAAAATTTAAATAACTAAAAAACATTATTCTGGCACTCTTTCAAGCTAAAATGGCTCGGGACAGGCCGAGAAATAGAGGAAAAAAAAAATTTCGTTCAGGTCCGTCCCAACCCGACCCAAAGTAAAGTCCGAAAAAAATAGCAAAAAAATTCAAAAAATTAAAAAAGATCATTCTAGCATTATTTTATGCCAAAACGGGATGGGACAGCCCAAGAAAGAGAGAAAAAAAAAATTTCGTTCCGGTTCGTTCCAACCCGATACAAAATAGATAATTCAGAAAAAAAATAGCAAAAAAATTCAAAAAATTAAAAAACATCATTCTAGAGTTATTTCAACCCAAAACAGGATAGCACAGGTCGAGAAACAGAGGAAAAAAAATTAATTTTGGTTCGTTCCAACCCGACTCAAACTAGAGAATTCCGGAAAAAATAGCAAAAAAATTCAAAAAATTAAAAAACATCATTCTGGCAATATTTCAAGCCAAAACGGGTCAGGACAGGCCAAGAAATAGAGAAGAAAATTTTGTTCCGGTCCGTTTCAACCCAACCCAAACTAGAGAATTCTGGAAAAAAAAGCAAAAAAATTCAAAAAAGTAAAAAACATCATTTCTTGCATTATTTCAAGCCAAAACGGGTCTGGACAATCTGAGAAAGAGAAAAAAAATAATAATTTCGTTTCGGTCCTTTCCTACCTGACCCAAACTAGACAATTCCGAAAAAAAAAATGCAAAAAAAATTAAAAAAAAAAAAATCAATCTGGCATTATTTCAAGACAAAACGGCTTGGGACAGGCCTAGAAGGATAGATATATTTTTTTTTTTCTTTTCGATCCGTTCCAACCCGACCTAAATTAGATAATTCCGAAAAAAAGAAAAGCAAAAAAATTTTAAAAAATAAATACAAAAAAAACATCATTTTGGCAATATTTCAAGCAAAAAGGGGATAGGACAAGCCGAGAAAGAAAAAAAAAATTCATTCCGGTCCGTTCCTTCCCGACCCAGGCTAGAGTATTCAGAAAAAAAAAAATAACAAAAAAATTAAAAAACATCATTCTGAAATTATTTCAAGCCAAAACGGGTCGGGACAGGCCGAGAAAGAGAAAAAAAAATTTTTTTTGCTGCTGTCTGTTCCAACCCGACCCAAATTAGAGAATTCCGGAAAAAACCGCAACTAAATTCAAAAAATTAAAAAACATCATTGTAGCATTATTTCAAGCCAAAACGGGTCGGGATAGGCCGAGGAAGAGTGAAAATTTTTTTCGTATCGGTTTGTTCTTATCCGACCCAAAGTAGAGAAGTCCAAAAAAAATTGCAAAAAAATTCAAAAAATTAAAAAACATCATTCTAGCATTATTTTAAGCCAAAACGGGTTGGGAAAGGCCGAGAAAGAGAGAAAAAATCTTTTCGTTCCGGTTTGTTCCTATCCGACCCAAACTAAAGAGTTTCGAAAAAAATAGCAAAAAAATTCAAAAAACTAGAAAACATCATTCTAGAGTTATTTCAAGCCAAAACGGGATGGCACAGGTCGAGAAATAGAGAAAAATTGTTTCGTTTTGATTCGTTCCAACCCAACCCAAACTAGAGAATTCTAGAAAAAAAATAGCAAAAAAATTCAAAAAATTAAAAAACATCATTCTGGCAATATTTCAAGCCAAAACGGGTAGGGACAGGCCGAGAAATAGAGAAGAACAAAACTTTCATTCCGGTCCGTTCCAACCAGACCCAAACCAGAGAATTCCGGAAAAAATAGGAAAAAAATTCAAAAAAGTTAAAAACATCATTTCTTGCATTATTTCAAGCCAAAATGGGTTTGGACAATCTGAGAAAGAGAAAAAAAAAATTCAATTCGGTCTGTTCCTACTTGACCCAAACTAGAGAATTTCGAAAAAAAAAATAGCAAAAAAAAAATAAAAAAAATAAAAAAATATCATTCTGGCATTATTTCAAGACAAAACGGCTCAGGACAGGCCTACGAGGAGATAAATTTTTTTTTTCTTTCTGATCCGTTCCAACCTAACCTAAAGTAGATAATTCCGAAAAAAAAAAAAAAAGCAAAAAAATTAAAAAACATCATTTTTGCAATATTTCAAGCGAAAACGGAGGACAGGCTGAGAAAGAAAAAAAAAAATTCATTCCGTTACGTTCCTTCCCAACCAAAACTAGAGTATTCAGAAAAAAAAAAAATAGCAAAAAAAATTAAAAAACATCATTCTGAAATTATTTCAAGCCAAAACGGGTCGGGGCAGGCCGAGAAAGAGAAAAAAAAAAAAAATTGTTGCTGTAGGTCGGGAAAGGCCGAGGAAGAGTGAAAATTTTTTTCGTTTCGGTTTGTTCTTATCTGACCCAAACTAGAGAATTTTGAAAAAAATAGCAAAAAAATTCAAAAAACTTAAAACCATCATTCTGGCATTATTACATGCCAAACAGGGTTGAAACAGACTTAGAAGGCAAGAAATTTTTTTTTCGTTCCGGTCTGCTCCTACCCCGAACCAAACTAGATAATTCTAAAAAAAAAAAATGGCAAAAAAATTTAAATAACTAAAAAACATTATTCTGGCACTATTTCAAGCTAAAATGGCTCGGGACAGGCCGAGGAATAGAGGAAAAAAAAAATTTTCATTCAGGTCCGTCCCAACCCGACCCAAAGTAGAGAAGTCCGAAAAAAATAGCAAAAAAATTCAAAAAATTAAAAAAAATCATTCTAGCATTATTTTATGCCAAAAACGGGATGGGACAGCCCAAGAAAGAGAGAAAAAAAAAAATTTCTTTCCAGTTCGTTCCAACCCGATACAAAATAGATAATTCAGAAAAAAAATAGCAAAAAAATTCAAAAAAATTAAAAAACATCATTCTAGAGTTATTTCAACCCAAAACAGGATGGCACAGGTCGAGAAACAGAGGAAAAAAAATTAATTTTGGTTCGTTCCAACCCGACCCAAAATAGAGAATTCCGGAAAAAATAGCAAAAAAATTCAAAAAAATTTAAAAAACATCATTCTGGCATTATTTCAAGCCAAAACGGGTTGGGACAGGCCAAGAAATCGGGAAGAAAAAATTTTTCGTTCCGATCCATTCCAACCCAACCCAAATTAGAGAATTCTGGAAGAAAAAAAAGCAAAAAAATTCAAAAAAGTAAAAAACATCATTTCTTGCATTATTTCAAGCTAAAATGGGTCTGGACAATCTGAGAAAGAGAAAAAAAAAAAAAAAAAAAAAAAAATTTCATTTCGGTCCATCTCTACCTGACCCAAACTAGAGAATTCCAAAAAAAAAAAAAAAAAAGTAAAAAAAATTAAAAATATCATTCTGGCATTATTTCAAGACAAAATTGCTCGGGACAGGCCTACGAGGACGGAAATTTTTTTTTTCTTTCCGATCCATTCCAACCCGACCGAAATTAGATAATTCCGAAAAAAAAAAAAGCAAAAAAATTTTAAAAAATAAATAAAAAACATCATTTTGGCAATATTTCAAGCAAAAAGGGGATAGGACAAGCCCAGAAAGAAAAAAAAAATTCATTCCGGTCCGTTCCTTCCCGACCCAGGCTAGAGTATTCAGAAAAAAAAAAATAACAAAAAAATTAAAAAACATCATTCTGAAATTATTTCAAGCCAAAACGGGTCGGGACAGGCCGAGAAAGAGAAAAAATTTTTTTTTTTGCTGCTGTCTGTTCCAACCCGACCCAAACTAGAGAATTCCGGAAAAAACCGCAACTAAATTCAAAAAATTAAAAAACATCATTGTAGCATTATTTCAAGCCAAAACGGGTCGGGAAAGGCCGAGGAAGAGTGAAAATTTTTTTCGTATCGGTTTGTTCTTATCCGACCCAAAGTAGAGAAGTCCAAAAAAAATAGCAAAAAAATTCAAAAAATGAAAAAACATCATTCTAGCATTATTTTAAGCCAAAACGGGATGGGACAGGCCAAGAAAGAGAGAAAAAAAAAATTCGTTCCGGTTCGTTCCATCCCGATACAAAATAGATAATTCAGAAAAAAAAATAGCAAAAAAATTCAAAAAATTGAAAAACATCATTATAGAGTTATCTCAAGCCAAAACGGGATGGCACAGCTTGAGAAACAAAGAAAAAAAAAATTCATTTCGGTTCGTTCCAACCCAACCCAAACTAGAGAATTCTGGAAAAAATAGCAAAAAAATTCAAAAAATTAAAAAACATCATTCTGGCAATATTTCAAGCCAAAATGGGTAGACAGGCTGAGAAATAGAGAAGAAGAAAATTTTCGTTCCAGTCGGTTTCAACCCGACCCAAACTAGGGAATTCAGGAAAAAATAGCAAAAAAATTCAAAAAAGTAAAAAACATCATTTTTTGCATTATTTCAAGCCAAAACGGGTCTGGACAATCTGAGAAAGAGAAAAAAAAAATTTCATTTCATTTCGGTCCGTTCCTACCCGACCTAAACTAGAGAATTCCGAAAAAAAGAATAGCAAAAAAAAATTAAAAAAATATCATTCTCAAATTATTTCAACCCAAAACGGGTCGGGACAGGCCAAGAAAGAGAAAAAAAAAAAAAAAAAAAAAATTTGTTGCTCCCTGTTCCAACTCGACCCAAACTATAGAATTCCGAAAAAAATAGCAAAAAAATTCAAAAAATTAAAAAAACATCATTCTAGCATTATTTCAAGCCAAAAAGGGTCAGGAAAGGCCGAGGAAGAGAGAAAAAAATTTTTTGTTCCGGTTTGTTCCTATCCAACCCAAACTAGAGAATTTCGAAAAAAAAAATAGCAAAAAAATTCAAAAAATTAAAAACCATAATTCTGGCATTATTTCAAGCCAAACTGGGTTGAAACATGCCGGGAATGGTAGAAATTTTTTTTCCATTCTGGTCCGCTCCTACCTGACCCAAACTAGATAATTTTGAAAAAAGAAATGGCAAAAAAAATTCAAATGACTAAAAAACATTATTCTGGTATTATTTCAAGCTAAAATGGCTCGGGACCGGCCGAGAAAGAGAGAAAAAAAAATTCGTTCCGATCCGTTCCTAGCCAACCCAAACTAGAGAATTCCGAAAATTAAAAAACATCATTCTGACATCACTTCAAGCCAAAATGGGTCGGGACAGGCTGAAAAATAGTGGAAAAATTTTTTTCGTTCAGGTCCTTCCCAACCTGACACAAAGTAGAGAAGTCCGAAAAAAATAGCAAAAAAATTTAAAAAATTAAAAAACATCATTCTAGCATTATTTTAAGCCAAAACAGGACGGGACAGGCCAAGAAAGAAAAAAAAAATTTCGTTCTAGTTCGTTCCATCCTGATACAAAATAGATAATTCAGAAAAAAATAGCAAAAAAATTCAAAAAATTGAAAAACATCATTCTAGAGTTATTTCAAGCCAAAATGGGATGGCACAGGTCGAGAAACAGAGAAAAAAAAATTTCGTTTCGGTTCGTTCTAACCCGACCCAAACTAGAGAACTCCGAAAAAAATAGTAAAAAAATTCAAAAAATTAAAAAACATCATTCTGGCATTATTTCAAACCAAAACAGGTCGGGACAAGCCTGGAAATAGAGGAGAAAATTTTTTTCGTTCCGGTCCGTTTCATCCCAACCCAAACTAGAGAATTTTAGAAAAAATAGCAAAAAAATTCAAAAAAATAAAAAACATCATTTCTTGCATTATTTCAAGCCAAAATGGGTCTGGACAATCTGAGAAAGAGAAAAAAAAAAATTCATTTCGGTCCGTTCCTACCCGACCCAAACTAGAGAATTCCGAAAAAAATAGCAAAAAAAAAAAAAAAAAACGAAAGGCCACAAATTGAATGAGCCCTTGTGATTAAACCAATTAATTAATTAGCCAAGTTATTAATTAATCAATTTATCATGCAGATGCGTGGAAGCACAAACAAATCACCAATAAACTAAATATGCAACGGAAAAATGAATAACACGATGATTTGTTCACAAATGGGGAAAACCTTAACGGCAAAAACCCCACCGGGTGATTTTTAGGTCACCCTCCCGAAACTCCACTATTATCAAATTAAGCGGTTACAAAATAAGGAATCCCAAGTACCTTACCAACCTACAGTTGAAGCCTTACTCCAATACCCAATTGGACTTGATCTGTAGTGACAGTTCCCCCTTTTGATGCACGGCTCCCAAGTACGTGACTACCCAATTTGATGCGCAGATCCCAGTATGCGGCTTACTCCTTTGCACGAATCCCAGTACGTGACTAACTCCACAGCAACCCATTGATTGTTATAGTTGATTTGCAGCAACTTCTCATAGAAACACCAATAAGATCTTCAACGTTGGTGCAAGAGACTTTGCTTGGTTACAAAACCCAAAGGCGTACAGAAACGCAGCAAGAACTCTTTCTTCTGTAGGAGGAGGCTAGGGTTTCAAAAAGAAAACCTTATGAAGCTCTCTAAGGTTAGGTTTTTCTTTTTCCACCTCCTTTTAAATAGGAGCTTAATAAGCTATCTTATTCCAAATAGGTTTACACAAACCTTGGGCTTTCCTAATCCAATAAGGATTATACAAACTCATAAACAAATAGCCTTTTAAAATAAAACATTGCTAGTTATAATCTGAAAATCCGTAAGCACGATCGATCGAGGAATCTATCAAGCTTTAATGAATCTCGACATATCGAGATTCTATCGAGAAGGTATCAAGACCTGCAAATTGCACTTTTCTTGAGCAGTTTTTGAATAATCTTATGTATTCAATTTAACCACTTGTGATGATCATCTTGAACCTACTTAGATTAACCAAAATACAAGTAAAAGTGCGTTTTGTCAAAGGATATGCCAATTACATAAATATATGTCCCCAACAAAAAAATAAAAAATAAAAAAATATCATTCTGGCATTATTTCAAGACAAAACGGCTCAGGAAAGGCCTACAAGGAGAGAAAATTTCTTTTTCTTTCCGATCCATTCCAACCCGACCTAAAGTAGATAATTTCGAAAAAAAAAAAAAAAGCAAAAAAATAAAAAAACATCATTTTGGCAATATTTCAAGCGAAAACGGGACAGGACAGGCTGAGAAAGAAAAAAAAAATTCATTCCGGTTCGTTCCTTCCCGACCCAAACTAGAGTATTCAGAAAAAAAAAAAATAGCAAAAAAATTTAAAAACATCATTCTAAAATTATTTCAAGCCAAAACAGGTCGGGACAGGCCGAGAAAGAGGGAAAAAAAATTTTCATTTCTGTCCGTTCCTACCCGATCCAAAGTAGAGAATTACGAAAAAAAATAGCAGAAAAATTCAAAAAAAAACAAAAATTGAAAAACACCTTTTTGGCTTTATTTCAAGTGAAAACAGATTGGGACAGGAAGAGAAAGAGAGAATTTTTTTTTCTCATTCCAGTCGGTTCCTACCCGACCCAAACTAGAGAATTCCAAAAAAAAAAAAAAAAAAGCAAAAAAATTCAAAAAATTAAAAAACATTATTCTGGCATTATTTAAAAGCCAAAACGAGTTGGGAAAGGCGAAAGAGATTTTTTTTTTTTTTTTTTTTTTTTTTTTCGTTTCGGTCCATTCCTATTCAACTCAAACTAGAGAATTCCAAAAAAAAAATAGCAAAAAAAATTAAAAAAACATCATTCTAGCATTATTTCAAGCCAAAATGGGATGGGACAGGTCAAGAAAGAGAAAAAAAAAAATTTTTGTTCCGGTCCGTTTCTAACTAACCCAAACTAGAGAATTTCGAAAAAAAAATAGCAAAAAAAATTAAAAAACATCATTCTAACATTACTTCAAGCCAAAACAGGTCGGGACAGGCCGAGAAATAGAGAAAAAAAAAAAAATTCGTTCAGGTCCGTCCCAACTCGACCCAAAGTAGAGAAGTTCGAAAAAAAATAGCAAAAAAATTCAAAAAATTAAAAAACATCATTCTGGCATTATTTCAAACCAAAACGGGTCAGGACAAGCTGAGAAATAGAGAAGAAAATTTTTTTCGTTCCGGTTCGTTCCAACTGATACAAAATAGATAATTCCGAAAAAAATAGTAAAAAAATTCAAAAAATTAAAAAACATCATTCTAGAGTTATTTCAAGCCAAAACTGGCACAGGTCGAGAAACAGAGAAAAAAAATTTTTGTTTCGATTCGTTCCAACCCGACCCAAACTAGAGAATTCTGGAAATTTTTAAAAAAAATTCAAAAAATTAAAAAAACAAATCATTTGGCATTATTTCAAGTCAAAATGGGTCGGGACAGGCCGAGAAATAGAGAAGAAATTTTTTTTCGTTTCGGTCCATTCCAACCCAACCCAAACTAGAGAATTCCAAAAAAAATAGCAAAAAAATTCAAAAAAGTAAAAAACATCATTTCTTGCATTATTTCAAGCCAAAACGGGTCTGGACAATTTGAGAAAGTGAGAAAAAAAACATTTCATTTCGGTCCGTTCCTGCCCGACCCAAACTAGAGAATTCCCTAAAAAATAACAAAAAAAAACCAAAAACCTGGCAATCATCATTCTAACATTATTTTAAGCCAAAACAAGTTGGGAGTAGCGAAAAAGAGAAATTTTTTTTTTTTGGTTCCGGTCCGTTCCTACTCGACCCAAACTAGAGAATTCTGAAAAAAAAAAATTAAAAAAATTAAAAAACATAATTCTGGCATTATTTCAAGCCAAAACGGGTTGTGACAGGCCGAGAAAGAGAAAAAAAAAATTTTCAGTTTCGGTCCATTCCTACCTGACCCAAAGTAGAGAATTTCGAAAAAAAATAGCAAAAAATTAAAAAAAAAAAAAAAAAACATTATTCTGGCATTATTCCAAGCCAAAATGGATAGGAACAATCAGAAAAAGATAGCAAACGGGTCGGGACAGGCCAAGAAAGATAGAAATTTTTTTTTTTTTTTCGTTCTGGTCTGTTCAAACCCGACCCAAACAAGAGAATTCCTGAAAAAATAGCAAAAAAAATTAAAAAATATCATTCTGGCATTATTTCAAGCCAAAACAGGTTGCACAATTCGAGAAAGAGAGTAAAAATTTTTTTCGTTTTGGTCCGTTCCTACTCGACCCAAATTAGAGAATTTCGAAAAAAAATTAGCAAAAAAATTCAAAAAGTTAAAAAATATCATTCTGGCATTATTTCAAGCCAAAACAGGTCGGAGCAGGCCGAGAAAGAGAAAAAAAAAATTACGTTCCGGTCCATTCCTACCCAGCCCAAAATAGAGAATTTTGAAAAAAAAAAAAAAAAAGCAAAAAAATTCAAAAAATTAAAAAACATCATTCTAGCATTATTTTAAGCCAAAACGGGTTGAGACAGAACGAGAAAGAGAGAAATTTTTTCTTTTTTTCGTTCTGGTCCGTTCAAACCCAACCCATACAAGAGAATTCCGGAAAAAATACCAAAAAAATTCCAAAAATTAAAAAACATTGTTCTGGTATTATTTCAAGCCAAAACGGGTCAGGACAATCCGAGAAATAGAGCAAAAAAATTCGAAAGAGAGGAGAAAGGGAGAAATTTTTTTTTTCTTTTTTTTTTTTTTGTTCTGGTCCGCTCCTACCCGACCAAAACTAGAGAATTCTGGAAAAAAAAAATGGCAAAAAAATTCAAATAACTAAAAAACATTATTCTAGCATTATTTCAAGCTAAAATGGGTCAGGACAGGCTGAAAAAGAGAGAAAAAAAATTTTCATTCTGGTCTGTTCCTAATTGACCCAAACTAGAGAATTATGAAAAAAAATAGCAAAAAAAATTTTAAAAATTAAAAAAATTTATTCTGGCATTATTTCAAACTAAAACAGGTCGGGACAGGTCGAGAAAGAGGGAAATTTTTTTTTTTTTTCGTTTCGGTCCGTTCCTACTCGACCCAAAGTAGAGAATTTTGAAAAAAAAATAGCAAAAAAATTCGAAAAATTAAAAAACATCATTCTAGCATTATTTCAAGCCAAAACGGGCCAGGGCAATTCGAGAAAGAGAGTAAAAATTTTTTTTCGTTCCGGTCCATTTCTATCTGACCCAAACTAGAGAATTCCGAAAAAAAAAATAGCAAAAAAATTCAAAAAATTAAAAAATATCATTTTGGCATTATTTCAGGCCAAAACTGGTCAACACAGGCCAGGAAAGAGAGAAAAACTTTTTTCCGTTCAGGTCCGTTCCTACCCGACCCAAACTATAGAATTCCAAAAAAAAAAAAAAAAAAAAGCAAAAAATTTTTTAAAAACTAAAAAACATCATTCTGGCATTATTTCAATCCAAAACGGGTTGGGCAATCCGAGAAAGACAGCAATTTTTTTTTTTTTTTTTTTTGTTCCGGTCCGTTCTTACCTGACCAAAACTAGAGAATTCCAAAAAAAAATAGCAAAAAATTCAAAAACATCATTCAAGCATTATTTCAAGCCAAAATGGGTCGAGACAGGCCGAGAAAGAAAGAAAAAAAAAATTTTTTGCGTTCAAAACCATTCCTACCCGACCCAAACTATAGAATTCCAAAAAGATAAAAATAGCACAAAAATTCAAAAAATTAAAAAAACATTATTCTGGCATTTTTTTTCATGCCGAAACGGGTCAGGACAGGTTGAGAAAGTGAGAAAATTTTTTTCGTTCTAGTCCGTTCCTACCCGACCCAAACTAGAGAATTCCGAAAAAAATAGCAAAAAAATTCAAAAAATTAAAAAATATCATTTTGGCATTATTTGAAGCCAAAACCAGTCGAGGCAACCCAAGAAGGAGAGCAAAAAAAAATTTTGTTCGGTCCATTCCAATCTGACCCAAACTAGAGAATTTCGAAAAAAATAGTGAAAAAATTAAAAAATATCATTCTGACATTATATAAAGCCAAAACAGGTTGGGACAATCTGAGAAAAAGAGTAAAAAAAATTTTCGTTCCGATTTGTTCCTATCCGACCCAAACTAGAGAATTTCAAAAAAAAAATAGCAAAATAATTAAAAAAAATTAAAAACCATCATTCTGGCATTATTTCAAGCCAAACCGGGTCAAAACAGGCCGAGAAAGGGAGAAAATTTTTTTTTTTTTTTTTTTTTTTCGTTCCGGTCCGCTCCGACCCGACCCAAACTAGAGAATTTAGAAAAAAAAAATGCAAAAAAAATTCAAATAACTAAAAAACATTATTCTGGCATTATTTCAAGCTAAAATGGGTCGGTCTAGGCCGAGAAAGAGAGAAAAAAAAAAATTTTGTTCCGGTCTGTTCCTACCCGACCCAAACTAGAGAATTATGAAAAAAAAAATAGCAAAAAAAATTTAAAAAATTATAAAAAAAAAAAATTTATTCTAGCATTATTTCAAACTAAAACGGTCGGGCCAGGTTAAGATAGAGGGAAAAAAAAATTTTCGTTTCAGTCCGTTCCTACCCGACCTAAAGTAGAGAATTTCAGGAAAAATAGCAAAAAAATTGAAAAAATTAAAAAACTTCATTCTTGCATTATTTGAATCCAAAACAGGTCGGGCAATTCATGAAAGAGAGCAAAATTTTTTTTCGTTCCGGTCCGTTCCTACCCAACCCAAACTAGAGAATTATGAAAAAAATGGCAAAAAAATTCAAAAAATTAAAAAACATCATTCTAGCATTATTTCAAGCCAAAACGGGTCGGGGCAATCCGAGAAAGAGAGTAAATTTTTTTTTTTGGTCCGGTCTGTTTCTATCTGACCCAAACTAGAGAATTCCGGAAAAAATAGCAAAAAAATTAAAAAAAATTAAAAATATATATATAATTCTGGCATTATTTCAGGCCAAAACTGGTCAACACAGGCCAAGAAAGAGAGAAAAACTTTTTTCCATTTAGGTCCGTTCCTACCCGACCCAAACTATAGAATTCCACAAAAAAAAGAAAAAAAAAAGTAAAAAAATTCAAAAAATTCAAAAACATCATTTTGGCATTATTTCAAGCCAAAACGGGTTGGGCAATTCGAGAAAGAGAGCAAAAAAAATTTTTTCCGTTCCGGTCTGTTCCTACCTGACCCAAACTAAAGAATTCCGAAAAAAAATAGCAAAAAATTCAAAAAAAAAAAAAATCATTCTAGCATTATTTCAAGCCAAAACAGGTCGGGACAGGCCGAGAAAGAGAGAAATATATTTTTTTTTTTTTCTTGTTCAAAACCATTCCTACCCGACCCAAACTATAGAATTCCAAAAAAGAAATAGCAAAAAAATTAAAAAAATTAAAAAACATTATTCTAGCATTTTTTTTTCAAGCCAAAACGGGTCAGGACAGGTCGAGAAAGAGAGAAAAAAAATTTTTCATTCCAGTTTGTTCCTACCCGACCCAAACTAGAGAATTCCGGGAAAAATAGCAAAAAAATTCAAAAAATTAAAAAATATCATTCTGGCATTATTTGAAGCCAAAACCGGTCGGGGCAACCCAAGAAGGAGGGTAAAAAAAAATTTTGTTCGGTCCGTTCCAATCTGACCCAAACTAGAGAATTCTGAAAAAAATAGTGAAAAAATTAAAAAACATCATTCTGACATTATATAAAGCCAAAACGGGTTGGGACAATCCGAGAAAGAGAGTAAAAAAAATTTTCGTTCCGGTTTGTTCCTATTCGACCCAAACAAGAGAATTTTGAAAAAAAAATAGCAAAAAAATTCAAAAAATTAAAAACCATCATTCTGGCATTATTTCAAGCCAAATCAGGTTGAAACAGGCCGAGAAAGATAGAAAATTTTTTTTTTTCGTTCTGGTCCGCTCCTACCCGACCCAAACTAGAGAATTTTGAAAAAAAAAATGGCAAAAAAATTCAAATAACTAAAAAACATTATTCTGGCATTATTTCAAGCTAAAATGGGTTGGGATGGGCCGAGAAAGAGAGAAAAAAAAAAATTTTCGTTCCGGTCTGTTCCTACCCGACCCAAACTAGAGAATTCTGAAAAAAAAAATAGCAAAAAAAATTTTAAAAATTAAAAAAAAAATATTTTGGCATTATTTCAAACTAAAACGGGTCGGGATAGGCTGAGATAGAGGGAAAAAAAAATTTTCATTTCGGTCCGTTCCTACCCTACCCAAAGTAGAGAATTTCAGAAAAATAGCAAAAAAATTGAAAAAATTAAAAAACTTCATTCTTGCATTATTTGAATCCAAAACGGGTCGGGCAATCCGTGAAAGAGAGCGAAAAATTTTTTCATTCCGGTCTGTTCCTACCCAACCCAAACTAGAGAATTACGAAAAAAATAAATAAAAAAAATTTTGAAAAACATCTTTTTGGCTTTATTTCAAGCGAAAACGGATTGGGATAGGAAGAGAAAGAGGGATTTTTTTTTTTTTTTTTGGTTCCAGACGGTTCCTACCCGACCCAAACTAGAGAATTCAAAAAAAAAAAGCAAAAAAATTCAAAAAATTAAAAAATATCATTCTGGCATTATTTCAAGCCAAAACGGTTTGGGACAATACTAGAAAGAGAGCAAATTTTTTATTTTTTTTCATTCCGGTCCGTTCCTATTCGACCCATAGTAGAGAATTCCGAAAAAAATAGCAAAAAAATACAAAAAATTAAAAAACATTGTTCTAGCATTATTTCAAGCCGAAACGGGTTGGGACAGGTTGAGAAAGAGAAAAAAAAAATTCATTCCGGTTCGTTCCTATCCGACCCAAACTAGAGAATTCCGAAAAAAATAGCAAAAAAATTCAAAAAATTAGAAAACATAATTCTGGCATTATTTCAAGCGAAAACGAGTTGGGACAGGCCAAGAAAGAGATTTTTTTTTTTTTTTTTGGTTTCAGTCCATTCCTACAAGACTCAAACTGGAGAATTTCAAAAAAAAAATAGCAAAAAAAATCAAAAAATTAAAAAATATCATTCTGGCATTATTTCAAGCCAAAACAATTCGAGACAATACTAGAAAGAGAGCAAAAAAAATTTTTCATTCCGATCCGTTCCTATTCAACCCATAGTAGAGAATTCCGAAAAAAATTCAAAAAATTAAAAAACATTATTCTGGCATTATTTCAAGCCGAAACGGGTTGGGACAAGCCGAGAAAGAGAAAAAAAAAAATTTCGTTCCGGTCCATTCCTATCCGACCCAAACTAGAGAATTTCGGAAAAAAATAGCAAAAAAATTCAAAAAATTAGAAAACATTCTGGCATTATTTCAAGCCAAAATGGGTCGAGACAATACTAGAAGGAGAGCAAAAAATATTTTCGTTCTGGTTCGTTCCTATCCGATCCAAACTAGAGAATTCCGAAAAAAATAGCAAGAAAACCCTCGTCTCTGTTTTATCTCTCGAGACAAGTTGGCCACACGTTTTTGCGAATGGGCCATGTCGTGGGATGACCTTCTAAACTTCACCCCCATTGACTTTGCTAAGGGTCCTCAGATCCTTACTGTGGTGATGACCTTTGTTCTCACTCCATGGTCACACTCTAACGCTATCACTGAGTCTCGTGCTCATTTTCGTTTCTCTCTCTTTGAGGGTCTCTCTACAGACTTTCCTTCACATATAATAGTATCTATGATAGATATCTATCAAGACATAGCTACATTTGTTTTAGCAAATTTTTCCTTCAACTATCATACACATTCTCACCACCTGCATGTCACTATCCCTTCTATTCCTTCTTTCTTTCCAATCATGGGTGCCATTACTTAGGGACTTGTCTGGAGGAGTGATGCATAGCTGGCTTTTAAGGCCAAGCAGCCTTGCGATGAGTCCACCCCCGCTTTTTTTGTGCTATTGAGGATGTTGCCTACGCTACTCGACCTTCTTCTTCATCTGCTCCATCCTCGTCTTCTAGAAAAGAGGCTTCGTTTGTAGCCATCTTGGATCAGCTTTAGCACATGCATGCTGATTTTGGTAATCGTTTTGACCATCCTTCTGATGAGATGTATCAGATGAACACCAAGATTGGTTTCATCACTTGTCGTCGATCTTGTCTTGGTGGATTTGCAACTTCTCCTTCACCCAAACTTGTTAAGGATTCTTCTGATGATGGAGATGATGATGTTGATGCTTCTGGCTCTACCCATGATGATAAGATGATTGATTCTCAGTGACCCTTTGTCACTCATGAAAAAAAGGGAAAGTAGTTTTGGTTAAGAGAGAGTAGTCATGTTATTAGGGGGAGAGCTAGCATAGTGATAGACTAGTTAGGAAGAGAGTGAGTTGAGAGATGTAGTGAGGTTTTGTTGTATCTTTCTCAATATATATATATATATATATGATGTATGTTTCTTCTCCTTTATCTTACATGTGTTGTTTCTTTTTTCTCTTTATACACATGTTTCTTCTTTTCTACAACTTGTCTATGTTTCACACTTTATGCGTTGATGAATCTTGTTTGAGTGTTTCAGATAAGATAGGTTGCAAGTCTATCATGCCATGATCTCTCTTCTTGCAAAGTTTTTAAAGAGTTCATTGTATTTGTTAATTTTATGTAATTCTATGTGTAATAGTTATGGAGATTGTTGTTTATATTTCTCTTATAATTATGCTTGTGGTTTTGTCACAAATTGCAAAAAAGGGAGATTCTTAGGGTCATATTTTCTATGTAATTGACTAATCTTTTGACGAAATCCACTTTACTTGTAAATTCAATAAATCTAAGTTGGGTTTGATACATTTCAAGTGATTGTATTAAAGACATGAAGATTGATCCAAGAAACAAGTGAAGAAAATCTATTTTACTAAAGCTTGGTAGATAGCTTGACATAAAACTACTATCGAGACTTAATAGGTAGCTCAACACAAGCTCGATCTATCGAGCTTTACGAACTCATAATTTTTAGATATGAATTTAGGCCCATGTTGATGTATTTGTTTAGGGTTTCTTTTCTCACAAGCCTAGATGTATATAAGGCTTATTTAAGAGCCATCACACGGACATAGAGTCCAAGGGTTTTGTAACTAAGTGCTTCCTGATCTTCATTGTTGATGAAGTAAAAAACTTTGCAGCCAACGACAACCATTAAAGTTGCTAGAGTTAGTCACGTACTGGAATCCGTGCAAAAAGGGTTAGTCACAGATTGGAGATTTGTGTAACAAAGGAAAGAATGCTACTACAAGATTACGTCTAATTGGGTATTAGAGCAAAGGTTCAACTGTAGGTTGATATTTCGTGATAGGCTAGGGTAATGGTAAGATTCCTTATACTTGTAACCGCTTGATTGTTGATTAGTGAATTCTTGGGAGTGATGACCTTAAAATCTGCCGGTGGAGTTTTTTCCTTGCGAGATGTTTTCCCCATTTGTCAACAAATCACCGTGTCAATTTAATTTTCACTACATTTAGTTTAATTGGTGATTTTTTTGGTGCCTCCACGATTTGCATTTAATTTAACCTAATTAATCAATTTGGGTAATTGAATTAATTAACTAGGGTCAAGCAATGTTAACCCAACATATTGGTATCACACTGACCTACTAAAACTACATCAATTCCACTCATCTTGTTAAAGTTGCATTGATTCCCACTTATTCTACTAAAGAATGGCTCTTGTTGCCCAGATTCTAGTTGTTCCCCACAGGGGATGATTCTCTCTTTAGATAGCACATGCCGACAAGTTTGCTAACCTGCTGTGAGTAGTAAAAAAGTCAATTTTATTTTTCACTATTCTCTATTTATTGTTTAAATAGTGTTTTATTTTTTCTTATAAAAGAACTATCCCTTTCTGGTTAGAGGCAGAACAAAATTTTCTAGTTTGAAATTTCCTTTAGCTTCTAAGCTACCTCTAGAAGGTCTTAAGCTTGTAACCCTTTCCAATTCCTGCTCAAATCTTGTACCTACTATAACTTCCTGTAAGTGTTTTATTTAAAACCCACAACAAACAAGGAAACCAACCATGTCTTCATTTTATTATTTTTTTCTTTTACAAAACGGGTTTGGTTAGGTCACAAGTCAACCCCTTTTACTTCACATAAAAACAATTTCAAGTTTGTGTCAAGTCGGCAAATTCCTACCTGTTTTGCCATGTCTAATTATAGGCTTCTATGATTTGGTGTCTTCATTGAGTTACCCTAAGAACAAAAAAGCTAATTCAAGGCCCTTGAATTTGGGCAATGGATTTTTGGTGATGTTTGGTCTATTCAGAGTTGAACCTATGTGGTCTTGTAGAACATCCTTCAATATTAAACTTCTGTAAGTGGAATGGCTTGGGCCTTGATGGTTACAATTCTGCTTCAGATTATAAATGCTCTTGGTAATGGGTTCAGAGCTAGTCTGGGCTCTTGGGGAGTAAGTAGGATCCATTCCTTGAGCTTCTCAAACAACTTGCTCTAAGGCATGCGCAAACCATGGTACTGTCTTCTAGTCTATATCGGTACACTGAGTTAGAATGATGGATGACGATATATATTGGAGATCTTTGGGATTTGTAATTATATCCTCTGAGGGTTGGTCTACTTTTCACTTCAGTGCTTCATTAGCCTTGATGGTTCTATTTTTCAACGTCGGGCTGAAGACTAACAGTGTAACGATGGGGGTAATGGTGACTATTGTGTCTGATTGAGATCAGATGGTAGTCTCTTCTCAATGTGTGTTGCTCGCATCACTCGTATTTGTAGTGCTTGACTGTGTGTTATGCAAGAAAATCTTTTGGAAACTATATTATGAAATGAAATTGAAGGCTAAGTTCATTAGAAGCATAATAAATACTCTTGTAGAACTAGCACTAGGCTCAGAATATGTATTCATTAAAAACTACGTAGTAAATCAATGAGCTATAAATACAAGTGCTCTAATTGATTGCTAACCAAATTTATTACTGATACTGACACTAGCTGCTAGCCTTATTCGCTGCTGCTGCATTGTATGATTGTTACTACTGCACTAGGTAATGCTACTACATTAGACTTGTTGCGTCTACTTCTATGCTTGCCGCCAGTCTAGATGGTGCTGGACAATTTGAAGCATCGTTAAGTTGCTGCATCTAACCCTTCCTCTTAAAAGAAACTTGCCCCAAGTGTAAAGCTAGGAAATATCATCATCTTAATAATAAGGTAGTAGGTGATGGACGTTGATGAAGTTGGAGATTTGTAGGTAGTTTGGCAAGTCAACCTTGTATGCATTATAATTGAACTTCTACAGAACTTTGCAAGGTCCAACCATCCTGTCATGTAGCTTAACATAAGGTCCAGGTGGCTACCTATCCTTGGGGAGGATGACCTAAACCAGATTCTCCAACTTGGTTTACCACCCTCCATCTATGTTGGTTTGCCTTGGCCTTGGCATTTACTGCATTAATGTTCCATTTGAATTCGTTGTAAACTTTCTGCATGTGTTCCAGCATGTCTAGGGCCTTTGGCTCAAGTTTGGATGGCAGTGGGCAATGAGATTAGGTTTGTAATGCTTGCTGGTTTAGTGCTATACACAATTTGGTCAAGGTTGAACGGACTTGTGAAGGGAAGAATTGTCAGCAGATTTAGCCAATGGAAGTATAGCCTCCCATTCTGTAGGATTCTCACCAGTTAGGAACCTAAGAAAATTGCCTAAGCTCCGGTTAGTGACCTCAGTTTGTCTATCGGTTTGAGGATAAAATGAAGTGCTATAGTTGAGAGTACTACCAAGCGTCTTCCATAGAGTTCTTCAGAACTGGGACAAGAACCTGGTGTTCCAATTAGATAGAGATGATTGAATAGGGAGGCCATGTAGCCTATGCATCTCCTTAAAGAAGAGACCAAGCGTCTTCCACAGATTTGTACATATATTGTTTAATGATCTTATTCACAAAATCACAAAAGTAAATTATTTGTGTAATAATATCCAATAATCTTAAGACAGATTTTCCTCAATTTATCTATATTATATATATAAAACCAAAACTTTTGAAACTCTCACAATTTTCAACGTCACCACTATTTTTTTTTTCTTTTTATTTTAGATTTTTTTTTCAGTGTTACAATAGTTTAGTTTAAGTAAAAACTCTATTAGATATATTTTGTTGACCACTCCAGGGCTTATTACATCATTATTATTATCTATATATAATATAAAATTGAAGATTAAAAATTAATTATAATTTGTTAAGATAACTCACGTTAGAATTTTAAAAAAAAAAATGACTCTCTTTAGGTTTCAAAAAAAAAAAAAAAAAAAAACTCACATAACATGTTAGAATTATAAAAAAAGAAAAAAAAAGACTCACTTTAGGTTTCAAAAAAGAAAGACTCACGACAAAAAAAAAAAAAAAAACTTTAGGATTTTTTCTTTTTCTTTTTCTTTTTCTTTTAGATTCGTTTCAGTGTTACAATAATTTAGTTTAAGTAAAACTCTATTAGATATATTTTGTTGACCTCTCTAGGGCTTATCACATCGTTATTATTATCTATATATATTATAAAATTGAAGATTAAAAATTAATTATAATTTTTTAAGATACCTCGCGTTAGAATTAAAAAAAAAATGACTCACTTTAGGTTTCAAAAAAAAAAAAAAAAACTCACATAACAAGTTAGAATTAAAAAAAAAAAAAAAAAAAAAAAAAAACTTTAGGATTAAGAAAAAAAGAGAGACTCTTGGTAGGACTCTCTCTTCTGTCCTTAAAACCCTAATAATTACCATCTCAAAACCCTAAACTTAATTTCACTTTAAAATTAAAAGAAAAAGAAGAAGAGAGACTCATGTAAAAAAAAAAAAAAAAAACTATTTTTTCTTTTTTACTTGCTTTCATATGTGCCTGAGATTTTCATTCTATCTTATTCTTTTGTTATATTTAGAATTGATTTTCTTTTGAGTATTTGGGTTAATCTCTATATTTTGACAATGTTTTTGTGGGTTTGGTTTTTGGGTTGAAATTTCTAATAATTATTTTATATTGTATATGGCAGATGAAGTATCTATATTTTTTGAAGAAAAATCAAAGCTGCAACCTATGTCTTCCAGCTCAATGAGTGGTAAATTTTTATTTGGTATATTATATATGAATTTTTTGAATTTGAAGGGTTTTGTTTGGTTTTGAAGTAGAATTTGAGGATTCTATAAAATTTGGAAGCTTTAAGTCTTGGGGTTTTTGGTATTTGCGTCTAAGTAGGTTGATCTTAATTCTTTACCTTATATTTTTTTGCTTTATTGAGAATTTTTATTTGGTTTATATCTTTGTAGTTTATATTAGTTTTGAGTGTGTGTGTGTGTATATATATATATAATTTTTGGGAATTTTGCTTTATTAATTTAAGAATTGTAAATTACTTTGTAGGTTTCAATAACTATGTACCTGCAGTGAGATGCTGACAATGTAAACATATATATATGGTATTAACATTTTATAAAAATCTCTTTTACAACCCAATAACATTCTATGTTAGACAACACTTCTAAACTATAAAAAAGCATAGAAGTTAAATATTTCTTCCCATTGTATTTTATTTAATTATGACAGATCTTTTTTTTTTTTTTTAAATGCTAACTAGCAAAATGTCTATAATATACATATTATTGATCCAATTTTCTATTTCTAAAATTTTTTAGATTTTATTATATAAATAACTTTTCCGTGCATCGCACGGGTTAGCGACTAGTTTTTGTGATTTCTGTGGAAAGTTTTTGTCTATGCACTAAATAAGTTTTGAGAATTTATTTTGTGATTGAATTGGGATAATTCTATAAGTTCTAATATTGGTGATTGTGTTTTGCATAAATAAAATCGTGTTTGCACGTAAAGGGAGTTTTGTTTTCAACATTAATTTTTTTTTTCTTTTCAAAACTAACTGCCTGCACCGTTTGGAATATTACACAATATATATTTATGTTTAGGAATAACTGATTGCACTATTTGATAAACCTTTTGAAAAATTTTGTTAACATTTGGTTATTATTAATTTATTATACATTGTAGTTTTTTTTTTTTTTTTTTTTTTTGAGGGAATATACATTATAGTTGTTATATAACTGTTGCAATTGTATGATATATATAATCATCATTGTTATAATATATTATATGAATTTGGTAGATTCTCTATCGGTTTTCATGGTATAATATACATTACATAATATATTTAAATACTTTTGGATTGTTTTGATTCTTAGGAAAGAGAATGTGAAATTAGAGAATAATATGATTCGTAAAGCGTGTAAAGAAATCGTTTAGTATTATTGTTGCTACAATTGGTGTGGCTTCATTCCTAGACCTTTTCATTATTTAACAAGAAAAGAAAAAAAAATTGACTTACAAATAGCAATTTCAAAGAAGATTCACAGGTTTCTTGTGTTTCTAAGAAAGTTGAAAGATAAAAAGTTGAGAAAAAGTAACCAAATGAAGAAATCGTTCAGTATTATTGTTGCTACTATTGGTGAGGCTTAATTCCTAAACCTTTTTACTATTTAACAAAGAAAACTAGCTTACAAATAAAAATTTTGGAGAAGACCACATGTTTCTTGTGCTTCCAAGAAATATAAAAGAGAAGAAGTTGAGAAGAAGTTACCAAATGAATATGTGAACTACTATCTATACCCAAAAGATTATAACCCTTCAACAAGCACATTTTCATTCAATATGCACATTTTAGGTCAATAGACACATTTTCATTTAATAGGCATATTTTCATTCAATAGACACACTTTCGGCCAATAGGCACCTTTAATATATATCAAATATGAAGGGTTATAACCTTTCAATAAGCATCATTTGATATATCCAATTTGAATGATTATCACATTTTAAATGGAACTTTTTAGTATATATATTATAACATATCTTATATATACATATATATACAGCATAAACTAAACTAGAGATACAACATTATGTCTCTTACTCCTTCCCACAAAAAACTAATAAATAAAATATTACTTCTTTTTTCTCCCTGAAACTAATCCAATAGCTGTTCTCGTGCATCACACGGGTTAGCGACTAGTTTATATAATAACTAATAGTCGAAACGTTTGACTTTTTGTTGACTACTCCTCATTGCGCCATGTGGCTACACAAATTGCTGCCACGTCTACATTTAAAGATACAGAAAAATTGTGCCTTTTGGGATTTAGATCAGATTATAATTTTTCATACATGAAAAATAGTCCAACATCAGAAAAGGATCCCGATTCTTCAGCAACTAATATGTCTTACTTGCACATCACCGGGTCTAATTGTACCTTTATGGCCTGCACAATCTTGATGAGTAGTTCCCCCTTAAAATCCAAAAAACTTAACTTTAGTTTCTTTACAATTAAACATAATAGTAAACAAGTAATTGAATAGCTTTGAGACAAAGTATACTTGTAACATGTACACTGATAAACACAATCCAAAACAAACTTGGACTATGTTAAGGTAAAAAACTATCTTTATAAGCCATGCCTCCAAGCCAACATTTTGTCAAACACTTTGAGGGTGATGGGGTTGGCCTCTTTTCTTTTCTCATGCATAGTTTAACAAAATTAAATTGTTGCACATAAATTATTGCAAAATGATAGAATAACAGACTTTATTTCGTGCCAAATTTGCTTGTAATTCAGCATGTAGAAACCCTGTATTTAGGTGAGAATTATGTAAGGGTAGTGTGTGAGAGAGTGTGAAGAAAACTCAAGATGTGTGCATTCAAGAAGAGCCTCGCGATTGGATCTCGCGACTGGCAAGTCGCCAAAGGTGGCACACGTGTGAAGCATGCAAGGGAGCTGAAGGGTCACAACAGCTAGAGCACTATAGGACAAAACTTACGATCTAGCCAGGAAGTTAGCTCGCGACTCAAACTCACGGCTCGTTCCAGTCGCAAGGTTGAGTCACCAGAATGCCTTGTTTGTTGAAAACTGATTTTTCACATTTCTTACGTACTCTACTATAAATACCCTTATACCCATGAAATGTAAGTGGTGACTATTCAGAGAGAAAAACCCTAAGAGAGGTTTCTACAACACACCCACCTCATTAGAGAGAGAGCTACTCATTCTTAAAAAGAAATCTTTGTAGTCTCTTCTCATTCCCTCTCTCATTGTTATACCTATTGAAAGGAGATTTGTACCTAAATTCTTACCCATACCCATTTAAAGTGTTGAGTGTTTTTGGAGCTTTGGGAAGCATTGGAAGATGCCAAGGATGGCGGATGCAATATGGAGCACATTGCGGGATCCGGTAAGTTAGAGAAGACAAGGTTCAGCGTAGCCCTGTTAGAGCAAGAAGCTTGAAGGGCTTAGGTGCACTGGGTAGGTCTACTATTCATGTATCCTAACTTTATTCTCTAGTGGATTATTGACCGTTTGGAGGGCAGCGGAGAGGTTTTTCGCTGAGTACTTCGATTTCCTCTTCGATAACACATTGCTGTGTTATCTTTGTGTTTGCATCTCTCTTCCCTTTCTCTTTACCTTTTAATTATTTTTGTGTTTTTGATTAATTATGGTTTAGAGTGTGTTACCTATTTGGTTATAGCTTATATTTCATTTTCCGCACATATATTGTTTATTTATAAGCTTGTGTTGGTAATTTTAGAATTTGGGGTTTAAACGTTCATTGGTGTTTTGTACGCTAATTGAACTTTCAATTGGTATTAGAGTGGGTGCACTTGTTGTGGTTTAAATACCTAAGTGTGATCCTTGACCTTTTGTGTTATTTGCCATGGATAGTGCTTTGTATGCCTCTATGCATGTTTTGGTTGATGGTGAATGTAACATGCCACGTGTTTGTGAAAATGCCCCTTTGAGTGATAATCCTCATGATTGTGATGCTATGGTACATAAATCTTTGGGTGTTGTTGACATTCCTAACATCAAACTTTTGAAGAAAAATGATAAGAAGTTTCAAAAGAATTTGAGCAAGTTATTTTGTGAAAAAGATGATTTGATTGCCAAGCTTAATGAATCCAACAAATTGGTTGAAAAATATAAGAATCTTGTTGAAAATTTTCTTGAAAAGTTGAAAATTTTCTTGAAAAGCTTAAAGAGTTTGAATGTTTGAATATGGACTTGGATGCTAAACTTGTTTTGTCTAACAAACTTGTTGATGAGTTAAAACGTGAAAATGAATATCTTAAGATGCATGCCAAGTGTTTGATCGTTGAACCTACTGTTAAAAAGGATGAAAATATTTGTTGCAATCATGTTGTGGTACCCGATTTTGTACTTATTATGTGTTCTACCTCAAAGGACAAATCGGTGTACATTCCTCCATGAAAAAGAAAACAAAAAGTGGAGAGAAAGGCTCTTAAGCCTAAGCCTCTGTTTAGGTCCCATCATAAGGAATTGAGTGGATCTAAGTTTGTTCCTAATTGCCATCATTGCGGTGTGATCGGTCACATAAGACCTCAATGCCCCATGTTGAAGAATGAACAAAACCATGTGCTAGATCCCTCCCTAAAAAGCCTAGTGGACCTAAACCCATTGTTTGTCACCATTGTGGTGCCTTTGGTTATCTTAGACCTTATTACTCTAAGTTTCAAGATCTTAAAAGAATCAAAAGAAAAGAGAAATTTGAGCTTTTTGGAAGTTGTGCTATGAAAGCAAAACCAGTTTTAGGGGAAAATGATAAATTGTTGAAGAAAGTTTTTGATGTTCTTACCTCCTTGTCTATGTGCATCTCCGGTTATCATTCTTCCAATCCTCGTTTCAATTCTCATAAGACACTCATTCCAAACAATCATTCCGTTTGGATGAAGAAAGGTTCCTATGGTTGGGCTTTTGCTCTTTTGGTCCTTGATCGAATTCTTTTAATCTTTATAGGACCCTTCATGCATTAGATGCTTCATTGTTATGCATTTGTGCATCATGCATCTCTTTATATGCATTGTTTTTGTTGTTTTTGCATTTGATCTTACTTTTATGCTTTTGTTTTTGTGTGTGTAAAAAATCCAAAACCACATAAAAAGTGAAAAATTCAAAAAGTTTGATCGTAAATGTTTGAGCACATATCACATGTGAGTTTGGCCTAGTACCTTCATACTAATGGCATAGTGCATTTACGAGTTTAGCTTTTTGTATGCACATGTATCTTTGTGGGAAAAATCTTGACATCTATGTGTGATTGTTGTAAATTAATCTTCAAGCTTGTCATATATGATTAGTCAATAGTCATGTTAGCTTTGATACATGTGTAGACTTGTGTCTATATATCTTCCCACTCTTTTATATTTTTTGCTTTATAGCTCAACAAATGCCATATCTCGAAAAAAGATAATGAGCTGCAAAAGCCATCGCATATACTAGTATTTGACTAGGAAAAAGGGAAAGCTACTTGTATTGAAAATGTATGGTACCCAAAAGCTGAAGGCTTGTTCATCAAATTGAAATATCAAAAATTTCAGGCATCGATCTCAAAAAGAGACATAAAGATAAAAAATAATCAAATGTTATGAATTGTAAAGAAGCCAAATGAAAAGCTTCAAAGAGATGTAATCACTTTCTTGTGGGAGGTCATATATGTTCATTTCTATAATTGAGATAGACCACTTGACTCAGTACTAGTTGTGTATGACTTGATTGAATTGATCATTGAAGTTTCATTCTAGACTAAGGACTATTCCACATTTGGTACACACACACAACACACATGCCTAATGTTCAATAAATGCTTTATTCATTTGTTCGATTGTACTTGTTTAAATGTTATGTGTGTGTGTGCTTAACAATATATGGATCAATCCAAAAAAATTTTTGATCATTTTATATGTATTAGGAAGTGATTTTTATCACTATTTGTGTTCATGTTTAGTGCTTACTTTGTTTTTCATTGTTTAAACATGTTCTGTGTTGAAAAACAGGTGTCAGAATTTTTGGCTACTCATTCTGGCTACTCTCACGAGTAGCGAGTTTTGGCGACTCGCTCAGTCGCGAAACCCTAGTCACGAGTTCATCCAGAAGCTTTCACAAATCTCTTGCAACTCGTGAAAATTTTCGCGACTCAGCTCGCGACTTGCTAGTCGCAAAACGCCCAAAAACAATTTTTTAAAGGGCTTTTCGTGGGAAACCTATTTTAAATTTCTCCCATCTTCTCTAAAACCCCTCTTTCAATATTTTTACATTGAAATCCAACCAATTTGAATGGTTTTTCATTCCATTAATATATCTAAGGTAATTTTAAACTCTTTTCATTGTTTTGGATCCTTAGATTATATTTTGGAGAGTTTTGTGCTCTTGGTTGGGATTTTCATTATAAAGGTTGGGAACACTTAATTTTTGTCAAAATTTTTGTATGGAATTGGTTTCTTTTGATGATTTTCTTTGGATGTTGGCCCCTTGTGGCAAAAAGAATATGTATTAAGGGTGGATTTCATGTCGTTCATGCATTGTTTTACATTTTTGTTCATAGTGTACACGCTAAGTGTTTGATAAAATGCCTCTTAGGCATTTTCTCACTTGTTTGGACTCCAATGAGTACCAAACTTTGGGGTTTCTCATATTTCTTCATTAAGAACATGTTTGGTTCATTGGTTGTGTATTTTACACACCTTGCCCTACATATGCATTTTCCATGCTTTGGTCATGCATTGCACATAGCCATCTCTTGCACACACCTTTGCTACCCTTGTCATGCATTGGTTTATACCTTGTTTATTCATCCTAATATGTCATGTTTACCTTATACTTTGTAGCATTTTGTTTTGTCTTAGGTTTGAGCTTCATTTTCTCATTCATCTTGCATCCCTCATGCATTATTATTATTGTTCGTACCTTCATCTCTTGCCCTATTTTCTCCTTAACCCCTTTGTCTATTCGTGTCAAAAATGGGGAGAGTATACTCTAGAGTAATATATCAGAGAGTTTTGTCATTTCTATATGACTCTTATGCACATTCTTAAGGGGAGAAACTCTATTTCTTGTGCACATTTGTAGGGGGAGAGATATTCCATAGGGGAGATGCATATACCAAGGGGAAGAAGACATTGTATTAATAAGAAAACTTTGTTTTGTCTATGTTTCTTTATGTTTGTTTTCTTGTTTGCTTTATGGTGCTTTGAGTTATGTTTAGTATCTATGCTTTGTTGTTCTCATTGCATCGTGTTTTTGTGTTGGGCATGCATACATTGAATGCATGTTCGAATGATCATTTGCTTTGCTATGTGATCATTGTAGTCATTTCTTTATGACTATTTTGGTGTATGGTCAAGTTGCTCATATGATTTACATCATGTTTACTTGATTGTAATTTACTTGTTACATTATACTTGTCATTTTATTACTTGCTTTACCTTGAAGGTCTAATGTGTTTTGTACTAGTGCTTCAGGTTACAGATATATATGTTCTAAGTGCATCACAACTTCTAGATTTATGTGTAAGTGAGTTTTGCCATTGTTCCCAAACTCACGTTTAAGTCTAGAGTCTATTTTAGGTGTTTTGTCATGGAATAGCTAAATGGGGAGATTGAAAAGTTGAATTTAATCAACCATGTATTGGTTTTATTCCGTGCTAAATTTGCTTGTAATTTAGCATGTAGAAACCCTGTATTTAGGTGAGAATTATGTAAAAGTAATGTGTCAGAGAGCGTGAAGAAAACTCAAGATGTGTGCACTTAAGAAGAGGCTCGTGAGTGGCAAGTCGCCAAAGGTGGCACACGTGTGAAGCATGTAGAGGAGCTGAAGGGTCACGATAGCTGGAGCACTACAGGAAAAAACTTCCAGTCTGGCCAGGCAGTTAGCTTGTGACTCAAACTCGCGACTCGTTCCAGTCACGAGGTTGAGTCGCTAGAATGCCCTGTTTGTTGAAAATTGACTTTTCACATTTCTCCCGTACTCTACTATAAATACCCTTATACCCACGAAATGTAAGTGGTGGCTATTCAAAGAGAAAAACCCTAAGAGAGGTTTCTACAACACACCCACCTCATTAGAGAGAGAGCTACTCATTCTTAGAGAGAAATCTTTGTAATCTCTTCTCATTCACTCTCTCATTGTTATACTCATTAGGAGGAGGTTTGTACCCAAATACTGCCCACACCTATTTAGAGTGTTGAGTGTTTTTGGAGCTTTAGGAAGTATTGGAAGATGCCAAGGATGGCGGATGCAATATAGAGCTTATTGCGAGTTCCGGTAAGCTAGAGAAGACAAGGTTTGGCGTAACCCTGTTGGAGCAAGAAGCTTGGAGGGCTTAAGTGCACTAAGTAGATTAGGCTTGGAAGGTCTTCTACTATTCATGTATTCCAACTTTATTCTCTAGTGGATTATAGACCGCTTGAAGGGTGGCAGAGAGGTTTTTCGCTGGGTACTTCAGTTTCCTCTTCGATAACATATTGTCGTGTTATCTTTGTGTTTGCATCTCTTTTCGCTTTCTCTTTATCTTTTAATTACTGCTGTATTTGTGATTAATTATGGTTTAGAGTGTGTTACCTATTTGGTTATAGCTTATATTTCATTTTCTGCACATATATTGTTTGTTTATAAGCTTGTGTTGGTAATTTTAGAATTGGGGTCTAAATGTTCATTGGTGTTTTATACGCTACTTGAACTTTTAGTACTCATATTCTGTATGATGACAATAAAGTTATAAAATAAGAGCTAAAGGGAAAAATATAAAAAGAATACAGTTTGAATGGAGAGAGAGAGAGAGAGAGAGAGAGAGAGAAGCAACTCATATCCAATATCAATTATCAAATAACTCTAGTATGTAAATATCATACACTACAACATTAGGGATAGATATCATAATGATGATAACTAACTAAATCACATATAGTGGTAAGTCTTGTGCCACTCAGTGGCAAGCTCACAAACATTAACAACCTCCACATCATCAGGTTTTACATAAATTGAGGCATTGTGTACACCATATAAACTTATCAAGAATTACCTTACGATGCTCCTAGTTGTATTGCATTGGTTTGGGGTAACCTTTAGCAAAATTAGAAAAATAATATCTATCTGAATAAAAAGGTAAGTCGAAACAAATATAAAAGAAGCCATGAAGTTAGTAAAAACAAATTTTAAGAATAGTTCAAGTTCAAAATTAAATGTTTGTTAGTTTTTTCCAACTTAATTTTGTCATAAAATATCCCTATTCAAAATTGAAAATATTAATGTTGTCCACTATTCAAATTTGTGTAGTGGTAATTTAAATATCCTAGAGCTATATCAACCAAGAACTGTAAAGAAAGGTAAAGGGAGGCAGATTGATTTAAATGAAGAAAAATGAAGGCCTCTAGAAGAATTCAAACTTGTATCAATACCAAGCGTCACCTCCAAATTAAACATAAGAGCCTTTATGTATGCTAAAATTATCATGCACGAATATGTTTATGGAGTGGTCTCACACCTTTGGCCCAAATGATATGCATTTGGCTGTAGTTTTTATTGAGGTTTTTGACTATATAATTCCTTAAGGGTTTACTTTTAGGTGGGTATACAGTCATAAGGTCTCTCCTAAATTTTCAATAAAACCCAAAAACCAATGCACTATCATGGGCTTTCAAGTGGGAAAATACTTAAGCTTATAACTTTAAATATACATGCAGAATCACTACTTCTCTTTTGCATAATTGGATGACAAATGCAATCATCAAAATGTGATTTGATTAGGTCTTTTCTTTATTCTGCTTGATAAAACATGTATTTAATGCTCAATGTTTGTTTTGTAATGATGATGAAGACACAATTAAGGACATCAAACATGCTCAGAATAACAATGTGTTATATCATACCTTTAATTAGGAAGTGTAAAATAAGACAAAGTATTGTACCTGTCCAAAAATATGTCTAATTCCTCTATCAAAATTATTCATTGACTGCATACCTTCGCACACGATTAGTTCTCTATATACAAAAGCTCCTCAGCAACCACCTATTATTTTGTAATACAACTCTACAAAGTTTAGTTCACAAACTACTCCTTAAAATTTTCAAAAATCAAATGAACTAACAACAAAAATCTAAAGATTTTCTAAAACAAAACCAATAACTATTTAGCATCAAATCAACCATGTGGGGCTCTTTGATGGTGAGCATGCTTAAAATTTTCAAAAATCAAATGAACTAACAACAAAAATCTAAAGATTTTCTAAAACAAAACCAATAACTATATAGCATCAAATCAATTGTGGCTAAGATTTTTATTGAACCCCATAAACAAAATTTATCTGCAACGCATAGGCCATATATATCATTGAAAATTCTGAAACCACAATCTAAATCAATGCATCAACTTTAATTAAAAAAAAAAAAGAAAAAAAAGAAATCAAAGATAAAACAAATGGAGAAGGAGAGAGACTCTTACAAGAGTTGCAGAACTTAAATAGATTACTAGTCAAACAAAATAAATTTAGAGTGACCCTTCAATGAAATAAATTTAGCCCAAATAATCCATTTAAATTTTGAAATTTAATCCAAATAATTCAAAAAAAAAAAAATTTAATCACCAAGCCCATTCTTAGGCCTTTCAAAAACATAGGGACAGAAAACCCATTAAAAAAACACCATGGCTTTTGCCAAAACCTACAGCATGAACTCCAATGGCATGACTAGCATTGGCCTCTCTAAACAAGCCAAACATGTGATAAAATTATAGATTAGTGCAACAAAGATCTCCTCCACATTGGCATCAAGACTATAAGTATTATCAGCCCCACTGGCCTATGTGCTTGGTGCATGTAACTTTAGAACTAAACTAGCCTATCTAATCAAAACCAAATCAGATCTGCTAAGAAAACCTAGATATCAAAATTAAGCAGAGCTTGAAGCTAAAGCAAAACCTGTAGGGTTGTTAAATTTTGAGGGTAGGGAGGCTCTTCAATACTATCTCCACTATGAAACCCATCCATATCCACAATATTTTCTTACAAAAAGATAGGAATTGAAATCCCTAAATTGACAGAAAACCTAATTGAAGACATAATTAAAACTTAACTTTGAGCCTCTGTCCCATTTAATTAACCCATATTAGTAACTATCATTTCATCAAATGAATAGCTATGCAAATTTCATCATTTCAATTGGAAATAGCTACTTGGAAAAGGCAGTAACTATCATCAATATACAATTTACGATAGACAAAAGGACCAAAATTGTATTATTAGTACAATTTAATGGGTCACTACTAAACTGTTCCAATACCAAAACTTATCTTGTTCCTATTAGGGACATAAAACATGGTCTCAGTCAACACACCACATTCTCCCTCAAATTTACATTTTAATAGAAGGATCTCATTCCTAGCCAAATCATTTTTCCTTTAACACCAAGCAAAATAAAAACAAAAAACAAAAGGTATATTATGTCTAGATAAAAGCAATCCTCAAGATTATTAAAACCTGATGTTAGTAAGAGCACCTCAATGTTCCACACTGAATGCTCGAAAATGTGTTGAAAACACAAGAGCTGTTTAGACCCCTAAATTAAAGTTATGGCTCGATAGATTTTACACTAACTTAATACTAAGTGTGGAATAGTGTAAGTGCGAGCAGATAAACAAATAAGCTACTCTAATCCATAAACACAGCAACATAGCAGTATAATGAAATGTAAAAGAGTAGGGAAGAAAGAGGCAAACATAAGATAACACGCCGATGTGTTATTGAAGAGGAAACCGAAGAACTCTGCGAAAAACCTCTCTATCGCCCTCCAAGCAAAAATCGATCCACTAGACAATCAGTTGGAATACATGAGTTAGCAAGAGATCCTCCAAGCCTAATCTACCCAATGTACCTAAGCCCTCCAAGCTCCTACTCCAACAAGGCTTCTCGGAACTGTGTCTTGTCTAGTTCTCCGGATCCCGCAACAAGTTCCATGTTGCATCTGCCATCCTTGGCTTCTTCCAACCCAGCAGCACCAAAACTTCACTTGACACTCTGAAAGGGTGTGGTAAGTGTTTGGACTATCAACCTCTCAATGATATGGAAATGGAAAGGTAGGAGTTGAGGAAATTCCACAAGCAAATGTGTAGAGAATTGTGGGTATAACAATCTCTAACTCTCAAGGTGTTTGACTAGGGTTTTCTCTCAAAAACACTCCTCAACATTTGTGGGTAATGTGGGAATATATAGTGTAGGCACAAAAAGTGTGGATCAGAATGGACAGTCTGGCAGAACAGAAAGTCTCGCGATTATCTCGCGGGAAGGCCTTACCTACGAGATACTCGCGAAACACAGCTGTCTCCATCTTGGCCTGACTCTTCACGTTCCAGCATGTGCAAGGCACATGAGTCACTTCATAGGATGCTTAGTTGCGAGCTACCCGCGAAAATTCTTCAGTCTTCAATTGCTTGAGTCTTCACACTCTCTCTCTCTAACACACAACCCTTACAATCAAATTCCACAATAAATACAGGGTACAAAAGATTGAATAAATTTACAATCAAATTTGGCACAGAATAAAAGCTAACAAAACATGTAGTTGTAAATAACAACTTTACACACACATTCAACAACTATGCAAAAATATGGGTTCCAAAGGAAGAAAATAAAATAAAATAAAAAGACCATGCACACCCCAAATATATAATCCAACAATATGCACAAAATGCTCTTCTTTTTTAATAAATCAAATCATTCACATAAGGCACAAAAGAAAAAGAAGATAGATAGAGATAGACCTGGTGATGCCAACAATGACAATTGAAAAGGCAACCACACCTCTGCTAGGATTCACTTGGCGTCGAGACTAAGTAATTTGCATCATCATCATTACCTAAAACCGAAACTCAAAAAATAAGATTTAGAGAAATTTGTAGAGAAAGAATTTCTTAAGAAGCAGATCAATCAAATAGGAAAGAGAATGACAGAGGGGGAATTATTTATCCTAATCAGCTTTGTGGCTAAATTCATCCATGGAGAAAAGAGGTTAAGAGTGGAGACCAAGGAAACTCCTGCATAGGCCTAGCACGTTGGCTGCCTTAAGTATAGGATTTGCGTTGGGAAAGAATATTGGAGATACAGATTGATGATTAAATTTGGTTTCCGAGGGAGGCGAGAAGAGAAGGTTTTGGGGAAATGTTTTAGAGAAGAGAGAGGAGAAGAAGATGGCATTTGGGATTGATTTTCAGAGCTGGGTTTTAGGGAGAAAGGTAGAGAAATAGAGAGAAAGGATTTAGAGTCATGCTTGTGGGTAGAGTTGGGTTTTGGGGAGAAGTGTAGAGAAATAGAGAGAAAGTATTCAAAGTTGGGTTTGTGGGTATCGGGTTTGCTTTTAACGATTGTGGAAAAAATTTTGGGCTTTTTTTTTTTTTTTTTTTTTTAACTTAATTAATATTTTTATTTTAATTTAATTAATGTCGATGTGGAAAATTGTGAGAAATTTAGAGGTTTCGATTTTATATATATACTAGTATTATGCCCGTGCGATGCACGGCTTAATAAAAAATATTTTGATAATATAATTAAATTTAATAACAAATAAAATGAAAAAAGAATTAATTCAAAATTTAAGATTAAAAAATAAATTGTACTTGTACACTTAAATGAAATTTAATTTTTATTTCTTATTTTGATATTTAAATCATTTGTTTTAGTGTTGATTTCATTCAAATGGTTATATAAGTTATATCAACCCTAAACTGAATTAATAATAAATAAAAATATAATACTCTAACTTAATGTAACATTCTAACTTTCTAATAAATAAATATAACACCCTAACTTAAAGTAATGTTTGAAATTGTATTGTGTTTTAGCCTTTAAAAACACACACACACACACACACACACACACACACACACATATATATATATATATATATATATATATTTTATCATAAAAAACCCAGATATTAATATTATACATGAAAAAAAAATAATGAATTCTGATGGTGTGTAAAAAATGCTAAGTTGATTTCTCGTCCATATGGCCGTCCATAACAACGTAGGCGAAGGTGCTGTTACGCTCGTCTTTCACTCACCACCCCCTTAAGTTCGTCCAGTATTCACTCATCCAAGGGAGAATGTACGAGCAGTGAACCCCGTCCGTCCATAGTGATGGACGAGTAAAGTTCACCAAAATTTATAATACTCTTCCAAAAACCAAACGTTATATTGTTTGTATCAAATTATCCATTTATTGTTGGACACCGGTTCTAATAAGGTAACTCCAATAACAGTTATGGAAGTTACCCTCTGAGTTCTCCAAACACTACGACGATAGAAGAAATAACTGCCAAAACCAACACTATATAAGGACCCTTCTACACAAAGGTAAGGGATACGAGACATTTTTCTTAAAAAATTGGTGAAGTCTTTGAAGTGTGTTCTTTTCTACTTCAATTCACTAACTTTACCATCGGAGGATTTTTGGCCGGCCTCCACCGGTCACCTCTGACTTCTTGTTTACTATCTTCGGGATTTTGCCCATTGATCGTTAATGGTCCGGAAATTTTAGCCCACTAATTCATTCACTTCATCAGTTGGCACCGTCTATGGGAAACTCTAGAATTTTTACGTTTGAATTTCATTGTTGGATTCTACAATTTCCTTCTCCAACAAAGGGCTGAAATGGTCCGGACAAGATCAAGGGTCACCAGTCTAGGCCCTCAACCGAGTAGAAATGCCTCTAGTAACCCTCACCATGACCGTCAATCGGCTCCTGCTATGCAACCTTCATCAGCCTAACACATGCAATCCATGGCGGCTGCAATGGCAGAGTTAACTTGCCAGAATCAGGAACTGCGGAGAGAAGTTAATGTAAGAAGGCAGACATACTCAGAGCATGAAGAAGAAGGGGAAATTCAGAATCAAGAGGACAGAGAGAACTTTCAGCATGGAAGTCAATCAAGAGGTACCCCCTCACGAAGGGTACCCCATTTGGAAAAAGAGTTGGATCAGATGAAGAAGGCCATGGACGAAATGAAGGAAAGTATGAGGAGGGCGAACCCGGTAGAGGATTTGGTTCATAGAACAGATTCTCCCTTTACGGCTTCCATTAATGGCCATCCTCTGCCACCGAAGTTTAAAATGCCTTCTTTAGATTCATACGATGGGAATCGAGATCCTTTTGACCACATTGCCACCTTCAAGACCACTATGCATCTTCAAGGAGTTCCAGATGAGATAATGTGCAGAGCTTTTCCTACTACTCTTAAGGGTCCAGCCAGAGTGTGGTTCAGCAAATTACCCCCAAACTCAGTAAGTTCTTTTGAAGAATTAAGCAAGCTATTTGTTAATAATTTCATAGGGGGTCAGCGACACAAACGTTCTACTTCCAGTCTGTTGACAATAGAACAGGGGGAAAACGAAAGTTTGCGGTCGTTTATCACTCGATTCAATAGGGAAGCCTTGACAGTGGACGAGATGGATGACAAATTGCTGTTAGCAGCTTTCCACAATGGAGTCCACTCAGATTTGTTCATTCATAAACTCTATGACCAAAAGCCACAAACCATGGCAGAGCTCGTCCATTCAGCTTAAAACTTCATGAACGCGGAAGATGCGATTATAGCTAAGAAAAGGAAGAGGACAGAGAAAATGGAAGCAACTCGTCACCCGGAACAAGGACCTCGTTCAAAGAAGGGACGGACGGACGATAGAAAAGACCGGGACAAAAAGACAGGTCCATCAGCACACAACTAGCAATATACTCCGTTAAATGTGCCACTTGAACAAGTCCTTATGCAAATCAAGGACAAGCCTTCCTTGAAGTGGCCGGAAAAGATGAAAGGAGATCCCAATAAGCACAATAGAAATAAGTATTGTCACTTTCACAGAGACCACGGATATGACACGGACAAGTGCTTTGATTTGAAGCAGCAGATTGAGAATCTTATCAGGCAAGGCAAGTTGAAAAACTTCCTTGGACGAGACCACAAGGACGAGAGATTGAAAGGAAAGGTAGAAGAATCATCGCGACCACCCCTCAGAGAGATCAAGGTTATCATTGGTGGAAGTTCAATGGACCAATCGTCCAAGTCAAGGAAATCATACTTGAAGGTAGTGCAGAGCGTCCAACTCTCTGGACGACCACCAAGGGAGAAGTCCACGGACGAACAAGCGATCATTTTTACGGACGAGGACTCTGAGAGAATCCATCACCCCCATGACGATGCCATTGTCATCACCCTCCTTATTGCTGACTACAAAACTAGAAGGGTGCTAGTGGACAATGGGAGCTCGGCTGATATTTTATATTATCCAGCCTTTCAGCAGATGAGGTTGGGACGGGATCAATTATGTCAAGCAAGCTCTCCTCTAGTGGGATTCGGTGGGATGAAGGTACAACCTGTAGACACTGTTTCTTTACCAGTGACAGTGGGGGCATACCCGCAACAAATCACCAAGGATGTGAACTTCCTTATGGTAGATTGTTCATCCTCCTACAATGCCATAATTGGAAGGCCGATTTTAAATAGTTGGAAGACAGTCACATCTACTTACCACTTGTCAGTGAAATTCCCAACAGAATATGGAGTGGGGCAAGTACAAGGAGACCAACTGGCAACAAGAGAATGTTATCTGGCCATGTTGGCCATGGACGAGCAAATCCAAACCATGAATATAGAAGAAAAGAAAATTATTGCGGAGCCCGTTGAAGCATTGGAAGATGTTTCCCTAGACGAGTATTACCCAGAGAGGTGTACCAAGGTTGGAGCAGATCTGAGTGATGAGGTTAAGAAGGACTTCGTTCATTTTTTGAAGAAAAATGTTGATGTATTTGCTTGGAGTAACGAAGACATGCCGGGTATAGATCCCAGCGTTATTACTCACTGTTTGAATGTCGATCCTTCCTCTGAGCCAATGCGACAGAAGAAAAGGGTGTTCGCCCCAGAGAGAGATTCCGCTATTAAAGACGAAGTACAAAAGTTGTTGACTGCGAAATTTATACGAGAAGTATATTATCCTCAATGGTTGGCCAATGTGGTAATGGTGAAAAAGGCGAATGGCAAGTGGAGGATGTGTGTGGATTTTACTGATTTAAATAAGGATTGCCCCAAGGACAGTTACCCACTGCCACGTATAGACCAACTGGTGGATTCTACTGCGGGCCACAAACTGCTAAGTTTTATGGATGCTTTTTCGGGATACAACCAAATAAGGATGGACAAAGCAGACCAAGAGAAAACGTCTTTTGTCACCAGTCAGGGGTTATTCTGTTATGAAGTAATGCCCTTTGGCTTGAAAAATGCTGGAGCAACATACCAACGACTAGTTAACCACATGTTTCATCCACAGATCGGGCGAAATGTGGAAGTCTACGTCGACGACATGCTGATGAAAAGTCAGGACGAGGAAGGGCATCTGGAGGACCTGAAAGAGACGTTTGACACGTTGAGGCAGTACCACATGAAGTTAAATCCTAACAAATGTGCTTCTGGGGTGTCATCAGGGAAATTCCTTGGATTTATGGTCTCTCACAAAGGAATTGAGGCGAACCCAGATAAAATTCGAGCAATACTAGACATGAAGCCCCCATGCAACATTAAAGAAGTCCAATCCCTCACCGAGCGAGTTGCTGCCCTCAACAGGTTTGTTTCTAAAGCTACTGACAAGTGTTTACCGTTTTTCAAGGTATTAAAGAAAGCATTTGAATGGACGGACAAGTGCCAGAGAGCCTTTCAGGACTTGAAGACGTATCTCATTACGGCTTCGTTGCTGAGTCCGTTCGTGACTGGAAAAGAATTATTTTTGTACCTGGCAGTAACCCCGCATGCCGTGAGCTCAGCATTGATAAGAGAGGAAGGGAAGATACAAAGCCAGTATACTATACGAGTAGAGCACTGAGGGGAGCGGAAGGACGGTATCCCTTAATAGAGAAGTTGGCTTTCGCACTAGTAACAGCCTCCAGGAAACTAAGGCATTACTACCAGGCTCATGTAATCAACGTCATGACGGATCACCCACTCAAGAAAGCAATGAACAAATTGGAGGCTGCAGGACGATTGGTTCAATGGGCTGTTGAGCTCAGTCAGTTTGACATAAAATACCAACCTAGGCATGCCATAAAAGCTCAGGTTCTGTCAGACTTTATTGTAGAGTTCACCCCTAATCATGGCGATGTGAGTAAAATGAAAGGCAATCAGAAGTGGATCATCCATTTGGATGGATCGTCTACACTGCACGGCGGGGGGATAGGTGTGGTATTACAATCGCCAGAAGGGGATAAACTGAAACACGCAATTCGCTTGCAATACCAAGCAACCAATAATGAAGTTGAGTATGAAGCTCTTCTTAAAGGGTTAGAATTGGCCAAGTCCTTGGAAGCTAAGTCAATACTCGTCTTGGGAGATTCTCAACTAATCATGGGCCAAGTGAATGGGATGTACGAGGCTAAGGAAGAACGAATGAGGAAATACCTTGGCAGGGTTATAAGACTTATGAGAAAGTTTGAGGAGACTAACTTTGTTCAAATCCCAAGGGAGGAGAATATGGAAGCGGATACACTAGCGAAAGAAGCCTCGGCAAGTGAAGTCCTTGACAAGTTTGATGAAATTCAGTACATGCCAAGCATAGACATCCCAGAAGTGCAGCAGGTACAGAGCGAAGAAAATTGGATGACTCCCATTATATTATACTTGAAAGAAGGACGACTCCCAGAAGAAAAAGACAAAGCAAGAAAGTTGAGGGTAAGGGCAACTAAGTACGTTCTTATGGACGAAACTCTGTATAAAAGAGGCTTTTCCCAGCCTTATCTCCGATGTCTTGCTCCAGACGAAGCAAACTATATACTTAGAGAAATTTATGAGGGAGCGTGTGGCAATCATTCGGGAGCCAGGTCACTCGTCCATAAAGTCGTCCGTGCAGGATATTATTGGCCGAATATGCAAGCTGATGCCAAGGCTTATGTCAAAGTCTGCGACCAATGCCAACGGTTCAGTAACATCCCCAGATAACCGTTAGAATACCTAACCCCAATGACAGCCCCATGGCCTTTTGCACAATGGGGACTGGATATCCTGGGCCCTTTTCCAATAGGGGTGAGGCAAATGAGATTTCTTGTAGTTGGTATCAATTATTTCACCAAGTGGGTAGAGGCAGAACCTTTAGCTAACATCACACAGCAAAATGTCAAGAACTTTGTCTGGAAGAATATTGTGTGAAGGTTTGGCGTACCCAGGGTGTTAATATATGATAATGGACGGCAATTTGACAATGCACTCTTTAAAAATTTCTGCATACACTTCGGGATTCAGAATCACTATTCCTCACCCGCTCACCCACAAGCAAATGGCCAAGCTGAAGTTGCAAACCGATCCTTGTTAAAAATAATCAAGACTCGGCTTGAGGGAGCAAAGGGAGTATGGCCAGACGAGTTACCAGGAGTTTTATGGGCATATAGAACGACAGCAAGAACCCCGACGGGAGAAACTCCTTTCAAGTTAGCTTACGGAGCTGAAGTAGTCATACCCGCGGAAGTGCACATGGCCAATCATAGGGTGACAGCCTATCAGGATAAAGATAATGAAGAGCAACTCCGTTTGAACCTCGATATAATAGACGAGGTTAGGATGAATGCTGAGCAAAGAATGGCAAGGTATAAAAATCTGATGGCTAGACAACATGATGCGATGGTAAAGCCCAGGCGATTTCACATAGGGGACCTCGTCCTAAAAAGGGTGTCCTTAGCAACAAAGAACCCAGCCTATGGGAAGTTGGGACCAAATTGGGAAGGCCCCTATAGAGTCATCAATTGCAAAAAACAAGGATCCTATTACTTAGAAGCCCTTGATGGGAGGAAGTTGGAGCATCCTTGGAATGTGGAGCACTTGAGAAAGTACTATCAGTAGAATGTCAGCCTGGAGAAGCATGACTCTGGACGAACTCAGGGTTTTAAAACTTTATTATTATATTTTGTGTGGCTTTGTTATCATGTTAAAATTATGGACAACGTCATGGTTTGTGTTGTTTAAATAAAGGCATTAGCCCCAGAGGTGCATGCCTCGTCTATGAACAATACTTTTGTATTTCAATAATATGTGGAATGTACATAATGTTGTGCGAATCAATGATTTCCATAGCACTTTTGTTCATGACAACTCTTGAAGAATGCTGAAAAGCTTAGGACAGAAAATTCTCTCGATGCGGAGATGTAATCTCAAACTTCCCTAGAAAATCTAGGCATGCTCGTCCATCCAAGGGAAGGACGAAGTGAATGCCGTGCCTAAAAGCAAATTACAAATGCTTGAGGCATGCTCGTCCATCCAAGGGAAGGACGAAGAGAATGCCGTGCCTAAAAGCAAATTACAAATGCTAAGGCATGCTCGTCCGTCCAAGGAAAGGACGAAGTGAATGCTCGTCTGTCCAAGGAAAGGACGAAGTGAATTCTATGCTTCAGAGCAAATTACAAATAGATCAAGGCATGCTCATCCATGCGATGAGCCAGGTAAAAGTATGATACCCAACCATACCCTGGGCAAGAAAAAGCATGGGTGTTTTGAACTTAGTCGCTAAAAAGCTGTCCAGGGGCAAGAAAAATGCAATGACGAGTCCAAAGGACGAACTAATACTTACCATTTTACATAAGCAACTCACAGGTGGAACAGTAAAAATGGTTTATATATATGAAATGTAGACGAGTAAAACAAAGAAATCCTGTTTATAAATAAACACTCGTCCATGCATATATAAGTCAAATGAAATTCATATGATTGTTTCAAGGGCGGACGAGAAAAGTCCTAAACACCCTTGTAAATTACTGTTTTATCAAAACTCGTCCTTAAGCGTGGACGAGCTAAAAGTACTTAAATTACATATAAAAGAAAAAAAGAAAAGTTATCAAGATATTTCTTAAATTGAAGTGTCTGGGTTAGGCTCGTCCTGAGGCTTGGTTGAGGCGTCGTCCTCTATGTTGACGTCTTCAGAGTCAAGGTTTAGGAGAGAGCTAGTGGTGGCAGCGTTCAAATTAAGCACGATGGAGCTGAAGTCCACATCAGGAAACTTCTCAACAGCGTCCATCCTAAAGTCTTCAAATCCTGCTGCATAGTTGGAATCCAAAGCATCAGTGTATTGTTTAGATGCTTTGAATTCAGCCACTGCATCTTCCTTAGCCTTAGAGAGGAGAGTGTTGAGCTCATCGTTTCTTTTCTGCAAGCCCTCAAGACGAGCATCTTTTTCAGCAACACTAGCCTTCAGATCGTCAACTAAAGCTTTCAAGTCCTTCACCTCCTCTGTCATCTTAGTAGCCACCTCAGCCCATTTTTTAGCTTCATCCTTCAACTCCTGTATCCTCGTCTCCAACAAAATCCTCGTCCTGTCCAACCCAGTGGCCTGTCTGGACGCTGCTATAAACTTGGACATGCCCTACAAAAGCCAACAGCAAATATAAGTAAAAAATAAAAAATAAAAAATAAAAAAAAAAGGGAGAAAAGAAAAGAAAAGAAAAGAAAAGAAAGAAGGAAATGAGCATTTGGCCAAGACGAAGGAAAACATTACCTTAAAAAGGTCATGAACACCAGAGTGTTCGAATTCCTTGAGGGACATGTCATAGCAGACGTTTATATCCTCGTCCGTAACGGCGTTCTTGAAACGTTCCCATGCCAGATCCTTATTTTCAATAATGTTTGAAGGGGCCCTTTGAGACGTTTGAGACGGGGTGGGCATGGTTCTGGACGATGGAGTCTTGGACGGGATGGACCTTACAGGAATGGACGAATCAATGTCATAAACTTTGGCAGGCTCTTGGGACGACGGAGTAGGCTTAATTGCTTGAGACGAGCCACCCTTGACCTTTTTACTGCGCCTGCTTGGGAGGTTTTCCAAATCCAAGTTTTTGGATATGGACTTCCTTTTATCTCCAGCTGCAGGACGGATCCCCTCAGCAACTACCTCCTTTCCCTTGCTGCCTCTCATGGTTGCCATTCCTATAGAAGGACAAAAAATTTTAAAGACGGAAAAAGGAAAATAGAGGATACTAAGAATGGAGAAATCCAGTACTTACTTTTTCTTATTGTTATCTCGTGTGCAAGTGCAACCTCAGATGGATTAGGACCTAACCCCCACTTGGCTAGTCGTCTAAGATTAACCAAGGAATGGAAATCTCTGTCTGAGTGCAGACGAGCCCTATGGACGCGATCGCAATGCAACTTGCTTAAAACAGGTCGTCCAACGGCTGCAACAGAACAACTTGAGGTTAAATGATATAATGATGAATAAAAAGAACGAAGTGCAAAAAGAAAAAAAGGGACTTACCCTCAGGACGAAGGTTCCCTAGGTCCCCGGTAAAACGACCAAATGTATCCCGGCCAACGTCTGCAGGATTTCCAGCCCAGAATCCAGAGACGAAGAAAAACTCCGTCTTCCATTTTCTGTCAGACGAGGCCAAGGATTTCACCAATCTACAATCTTTACTTCTGGCTGTGAATTGATAAAAGCCAGGAGATTGATGAATCTCTGAGTGCTTATAGCAGTAGAGGAACTCGTCCACCGTGATAGGACGATCCCCTCCAAACACTTCCCTCCACAAAATTTGCATAGAGATAATCAATCTCCATGCATTGGGGTTGAATTGACACACTCCTAAACCTAACCTAAATAACAGTTCTCTAGTAAAAGCATTTAAGGGAAACCTAAGACCTCCAAGAAGATAAGCTTCATATACACCTATACCAAAATGGGGATTACAACATCATTCTCCATGGACGGGTAATCTAGGATTAAACTCGTCTGGGATTTGGTACCATTCCCTAAGAATATTCAACATTTCCTCGTCCGTCTTGGAAGGAATATCCACAGCACAACTATAAACAGTGACCTCCGTCTCGTCCAAAGAACTGGACGGAGGGATAGAAGACGAGGTACCTACCTGGGACCCAGAAGTTTTTCTAAGTTGTTTTTGTATTTCTTCTAAAGGAAGCCCAGGGACCCCTGAGACATACTCCTCGTCAGTGGTGTTTTCCCTACTACTACTACTGGTATCACTAGAATCAGAACTACTCTCATCATAATACTCGTCTATAGCTTTTTCTGTACTATCGCTAGACGAGGAGATGGCTATTTCTGACATTTTTGGAAAGAAAATTTTAAAAACCTAAAGACGGGGAGAGAAGGAGTACCTGGCTCTAGGACGAACTGAGGCTATGGACGCAAGGAAATTCTTAGATGAGGCTCTAGACGATGAAGGTTAAAAGAGAAAAATCTCAGAAGTGAGAGGGTAATGAAGGCATCTCACTATTTATAGGTAGTTGACCTAAGCACACGAAACGACACAACCAACCAGATGATAACACGTGGCCTTCGTCTCGAAAAAATGAATCGACAAAATGAACCACCAATCAAATTAGAACACGTGGCATCTCCAGTTGCTGAAAGAAGTTCGTCCGTCCAGAGGAGTAGATTACTTGGACGACCTATGGACGAAGGGGCAACTGATGGTGTGTAAAAAATGCTAAGCTGATTTCTCGTCCATATGGCCGTCCATAACAACGTAGGCGAAGGTGCTGTTACGCTCGTCTTTCACTCACCACCCCCTTAAGTTCGTCCAGTATTCACTCGTCCAAGGGAGAATGTACGAGCAGTGAACCCCGTCCGTCCATAGTGATGGACGAGTAAAGTTCACCAAAATTTATAATACTCTTCCAAAAACCAAACGTTATATTGTTTGTATCAAATTATCCATTTATTGTTGGACACCGATTCTGATGAGGTAACTCCAATAACAGTTATGGAAGTTACCCTCTGAGTTCTCCAAACACTACGACGATAGAAGAAATAACTGCCAAGACCAACACTATATAAGGACCCTTCTACACAAAGGTAAGGGATACGAGACATTTTTCTTAAAAAATTGGTGAAGTCTTTGAAGTGTGTTCTTTTCTACTTCAATTCACTAACTTTACCATCGGAGGATTTTTGGCCGACCTCCACCGGTCACCTCTGACTTCTTGTTTACTATCTTCAGGATTTTGCCCATTGATCGTTGATGGTCCAGAAATTTTAGCCCACTGATTCATTCACTTCATCAAATTCAATAATTGAAACGGTTGAAAACAAAATTAATCCAAAACCTCAACTCATTAATGAAAAAATATCCAAAATTTTGAGCTAAAAAAAAAAAAAAAAAAAAAGGAGTTAAGTAAAGATAGACTTACATAGAAATTTGGATGGATGGATTCTTTCGTATCCAATTTCATGTTTGACAGCAAATTTTGCTTTTAATTAAAGAATATAGATTGTGGAACAAAGCACCAAAAAAAAGCCATAACAAATTAAATCCATAATAAAATATTGATGTCAACAACAAATAATCATGTAATAAGAAATTAAAAAATACAAAATATTGCTTGCTATATTGACTTCTAAAAAAAAACACTAAAATGTGTGATTAAACATAGAATTTCAACATATCTATAAAACTTGTTGATAAAAACCATATTATCTATATTCAGTTTGATGAAAGAAAAAAAAAATTACCTGTAAGGTTGTAGGTAGGACAGGGAGGAGAAAGGAAAGATATAACAAATAATTGTAAAGTCTGTAGCAGAAATAATGAAACATAAAAAAAACTGTGTGGATATATAGTGAGAATTTTAGGTTGTGAAGAAGATATGAACAAAAAGAAGTAGTTTGGGTGAAACTCAAATATATATATATTTTACTTTATTATTAGGAAAAAGATGACATAAAATGCAAATTTATCCACAAAAAAAATAAAAATAAATAAATAAACATAGGAAAAAAAGAAGAAGCAAATTCTATCTTCTTTTTTTTCCTTTTACGTTTTTTTAAAGAAATGTAGGAAAAAAAATTTCATCAATTCTTTCACTTTAACTACTTTAGTTTAATTACTCTATGTATACTCTATTTTTTTTTTTTTTTTGAAATTATAGATAAATTAATAATAAAATGATTATATGAAGAATTTGGATTGTAATTAAATTAAAATTTTTAACAACTTAGAAATTATAGGAGAAAAAGATAAGGACAAAAAAAAAATATATATATATATATATAGCTATTTTTTGATTTTAGGATTTGTTGATAACATTTTAGATAGACACAACTGTTATAGTTGTAAATCAAATACTACATTCTTTCATTACTTGATTTGTCATATTTATCTAAAAGATATGTATATATATCTATTTTTAAAATCTACAAATTTATTAAAATTTTTGTAATTTGGTAAAGTCACGTGGCGCAACTACAATATTTAAGTTCAACTTTTATTATATATAATATGATATGATATATACATCTAAATTATTGATAAGTTTGAATATTCAAAAAAATAAAAAATAAAAACCAAAGAATTTGAAATTAAAACGCCTCGTGTTACTGACTTGCACTAGTAGAAGTCTGAAACCGTTGAAACCGTGTGGAAGCACTGCATATTACACGTACACGGTTAAACGTGGTTGGTGTCTGTTTCTCACCTAGCATCATCATTGGTCAAAATATTCAAATATTAAATCCATTTGCATTGTTTAACCCTTACTTTACTACTACACACAGAAAACAAAAACAAAACAAAAGAAGAAAGAATAATCAGTCAAAAAAGCACGCGTTGGCAATGCCTATCCCCCACACGTTTAGCATCTAGAAGGGAAGGGGAAACTGAAAGAGTCCAAAAGTCACATCAACGTACGAGTTTTACTTTTATGTCATCCTCTCTCACTCTCACTTTCTCTACAATCACTTTGCTACTTCTTGGAAAGCTATTACCAAATTAATTTTGGGAATGATAAATAGTTCTTTAATTTTATGTACACAAAATACGAATCTTGAAAAGTCAGACATATCTACAATTGGGATTCTTTAGATTTCTTGAAATTTATTAGATTTTGGACCATCCATTTCGTGGGACATTCATTATTGATGTTAGGTTGAAATATTTTTTCTTGTCCCTAAAATTTGATTCAAGATCCTATTAAATCCCTTGAATTAAAAAGCTTACAAATTTTACACCATAAATTTTGAATTTTCATCCACTTTAATAGTAAATTTGATGTTGGGTATACAGTGCAATAAAAATAATAGTTTAAAATACAAAATGTGTATTTGAAAATTTTATACTGTAAAATGTAATCTGAAATATAATTTAAGGTGGTAAAATATAACTTCTCAAAAATTAAAATGTATCAATTTCATCCTACAGTATATTTGGCAGTCAATTTATTGCAAACTTATTCTCAAAAAAAAAAAAAAAAAAAAATTTATTGCAAACCAAATTAATTTATTAAGATATACATCAACTTTCTACAGTTTATCAAGGTCGCTCGCTAGAGCCGACAAGTATTATCCTGGTTAATTAGCTGAGATTTGAAGATCTAGGACTTATTTTACATGACCAGCCCCAGTGCCCACACTTGATTGTTAAATTATCTTCTTTTTGAATGGTTTACAATATTTAAAAAAAATAAGAAATTTCATAGTGGTGGAGATTCAACCTAAATCTATGTTTTCTTCTCTAAATAGGTTGAAATTACATGGCAGATATTGCAGAATGCAATACATGCATGAACCATTGTTCTAGATTTTTGTGGTTGAAGTCAACAACTTTGATTGCCAGGGCTGAACTGAAGCATTTCGGAAAGCTAGCAGTGAAGTAATACTCCATACTAAAAGAAGTGTATCGAGTCTGTATTGCAAAAGATTCTTCTAGATGGATTTAGGAAGAGTATTTCGTTGAAATCATCTTTCTTTTGTCAAGCAAATAGATAATTGTCACGAATTTAAAATATTAAAAGAATTATAAGAAAAAAAAAAAAAAAACTTTAATTTTCTTGAATCTCACTGTCATCCAGATGACATGATGACACGTAGGGGTACTCACTAGTTAGTCTAGCTTGGATTAAGGGTTTACTTGTCACTTAACTAGAACACAATTCATTTTCAAATTTGAGAAGTTTTACGTCTACAACATTTTCATAATACTTTCATAACAAATCTTAAATAGTAAATTATTACTGATTTTAATTTGAGCTTATTGAACATTTTTTTTTTTTTTTTTTTGTCTACCTGTAACAACATGCCTTATAACTTGTTATGAAAATATTACAAACATATTAATTCTCCTAAAATTTAGCATATGATGCTATCCAGTGTACATCAAGTTATCAACCGTGGAATGGCTATAGGAATGTAGGTCAAGAAAATCATTTTCATAAGATGGCAAGTTGTTAAGTGGAGATTGGCAGGATATCATTAAAGTGAGCAATAATTGTAAAAAGAGGATAAGTAATTATTAGGTACTCCTGGAGTATGAAAAATATTGCTTTTTCCTCTCACATTTATGGTAGAGAATATTCATTAAATTCATGATGGGATTCACCATGGACATGAAAGGAGGGAATGCCATTTTCTCATACTTCAGGAGTACCAAAGAATTTTCCAAAGAGAAAGGGGAAAAAGGAGCAGCAAGTGACAAATTCCTTAAGTGGCCAAGACGAAAGAACCATTCTCCAACACCTCCAAAGTCCTGCCCCAAATTCCATTAATCCAACCACAATCTCACAAGATGAAGAAGGTAATAGTTGTTCTGTGTGTGTGCATGTTCGTACGTGCGAGAGAGAGAGAGAGATCTTGGAAGAGTTAATGGAGGTTTCAAAATCCAAGTCAAATTGCACGCTTGCACGTGGGAGAGAGAGAGTTTGGAAGAGTTAATGGAGGTTTCAAAATTCAAGTCCAATGGGGACATAAGAGATAAAAAATAAGGACGTATGTTAACAAGAGGGGAGGGGTGCAATCCATGCAAAGAATGACACCTTTACAAATGCATATTCATATGATTTGTCAATTACAAACTTTGGTTAAGAATGAAAATCCGATAGAGTGAAAATTCACCTCTTAGTTAGGTACTTCATCCAAAGATGTCGATGAAAGATCTTCTCAAAAAAATGGCGATGGAAGCTCCGGTGAACCTGCAAAAGTAAGATTGATTTTCAGATTCGGACCGTTCAATAAACCGTAAAATGAAGAGGTTTAAGGTTTTTGAAATTGGACCGAGGTCGAACCGTGATAACGTCATAATTATTTAAAATATAAATAAATATATTAAATTAGTACAAATAACAAAAACTAACTAAAATAGTCCAACTAAATATAAAGATTTATTTTTTTCAAATGTATTTTTCATATTATAACTTTTACAAACAAAAATATAGTATCAGTTTGGATACCAGGTTAAGTTGCGGTGCGTTTTTCCAACTGTGTTCTCAGTTTTTTTTTTTTGGCCGGAGCTATTGACTTTTGGGAGACAAAATTTACTGTGCATGAATAGTGCGACACTGTTTACACACTGTTCATGCACTGTTCACATATTAAAAAATATTAAAAATGAGTCCCACGATACTATTCACACATTTAAAAATTATTTTGCTACAGTGTTTTCAGCAACAATTAGTTTTCAGTAACTTTCAACAATAATAAGTTGTATCTAAACAGACCCAGTATTTTTTTCTTTATTTATATATTGATTAGTTAATCTTGTGATAATAATAGTTAATAATTATTATTATAATATAAAAATTAGACGGGCAACCACCCACCTTAAATAAATTTTTTAAAAATGACATATATTATTTAGAAAAAAGAAAAAAAAAGAAAGAAAGATACAAGCTGACATCAGCACTGGCGGATAGTAAAGTTTAAAGAATAGTCGAATCACTCTAATTACTTCATTGGGCTTCACGAGGTCATGTGGGTAGTGGTGTTGTCAGCGAAACAGTGCAGCACACTTAACAAAAACATGAATACAAGTGATTACTATAGTCACTCAAGAAACCAGGAACAAAGAAAAAAAAAAAGAGTTATTCTAGCTTCTGGGTGAAGTGTTGCTGAGAAGAAGGAGAAGAGGAAAATGGGATGTGGGGATGATCGGCAAAAATATACTACCGGAAAGGCTCTGATCAGTACCATCCATCATTAGCCTTCAAGTTCAGATTCCGGTGGTAACAGTGATGTGGGCACCTCGCACTTATTATTGTGAAGTTTTATTTCCTTCCAATCCTCCCCCTCTTCTTCCTCCTCACGAGTCACGTCTGCAACTGTGCTCATCTAATTTTTTTTTAATCTCATCATGCCATCAATCGGTGCTCCTTAAATTTCTTGCTTCATCTTCTGATCTTCTTCATCAGTTTCTCTCTTTCTTTTTTTCTTTTTTTTCACTTCAGATTCGTGCTAAAATTTTAGATCAGAAAATCAAATTTCACCGACGTCTTACGGTTGGACTGGCTTACGATTTGAACGGTTTTTCAGGTCAGACCTCGGTTCAAGCGGTTTTCTCATATTTTCTAGCCGTTTTCTCATATTTTCTATATACCCGGTTTTCATGTATAAAAGACCGTTTTGATGAATGGTATACGGTTAATCCGGTCGGACTGTACGGTCTGGTTTTAAAAACCTTGAGTAAGAGAGCTGATCAGAGGAGGAGTTAGTATTGCGGAAAATTATAAGGTTTATACGGTAGACAAGTGATATGGTCTATAATTCTACTAAAAAACTACAATTTGTTTAAAATTGTTAGCTAAAAAAATTTTTAAAACAGAAATTAATTACTGACTTAATAATTTTAAGTAAGTGTAAATTTTTTAGTGAAATGGTGGATAAGTGACATGGTCCACCAGAGAACTCTATAATTTCTCCACTATTGCACCAAAGATCTTTAATGTTAAAATCAGGATTCCAAATAGCTAATATAATAATTTAGAGAGTTAAAAGCCATTATGTGTCTTATGGAGCACATACCTCTCTCATTGGAGATGTGTTGTCTTTTATAGTTGTATGTTTCAGCTATTGGCTAAATTAATATTGTGCATTTACATAATTGGCGTTATGTTTGGCACATTTAATGTGGCAATGACTTATCGTCTATTGCTTGGAGTAACCGTAGATTGTTGCACTAATTAATTTGAAAAAATTGAAATTGATATTAGTTCACTGAACATGATCCCAAATTTTTATCCTAAATATGGGATTATCATGTTAATCAAAATCGATAGAATTGTATCCTTCTAAAAAAAAAAAAGAAAAAAAAATCGATAGAATTGTATATATATATATATATATATATAAACTTGGGGTCAAGGCATAAACACAATATATACAACCCCAAGCTAAAATAATGGTTTCGTCCTTCTAGGTAGTGATGCCTATGGTTGTAACAGTCTTAGAGCATTCTCAACAAAGGTTGTAAATGTTATAAATGCTATTTTTTAACCTCTGAAGCCCCAAAACGCTACTCCATCAAACGTCTTATATCTTAAAATTTTTACAATCCTGCTACAGTGCGCTCTCAAAAATAAGAGCGCACTGTAGCTCAAATCTTATAAAAAAAATAATTTTTTATTGCTCTCTCGTCTCTCTCCCCGAACTCTTCTTTCTTTCCTTCTTTTACTGGTCTCACTTCTTTTCTCTTTTCTTCTTTCTTTCTCTTTTCTTCATTCACCGACATCCACTACTGAAAACCATGGTGGTAGTGGTTCGGCAAAACCGTGAAGAAGATGAGGTCGAGTTTGTGGTTTGTGGGTCTCTACTGTTGATCAGGGTGGCTGGGTTGCGGTGGTTCGGCGAGCATGGCTGGGTTTCGACAGGTGTGGCTGGGTTTGGGTAAGTTTTGTGATTTGATTTTGGGTGAGAAATTTAAAAAATATGCTCTTTCTACTTTTGGGTCTGTGACTTCTAACATGGGTTTGTGATTTGTGGTGGTACTGGGTTTGATTGGTGGTTTTGATGTTGGTTTGTTGAGTTTTTGATTTGGTTTTGGGTGGTGGGAATCCCGATTTGCAGAGGTTGTGGGTGCCGCTGGTGATGGTGGCTATGGCTGTGCTGTGGTGGTTTGTGGTTGGGTTTGTGTGGTGGGTTTGTGGGTGATGGGTTTGTGGTAGTTGTTGGCTGCTGGGTGAGGTGGCTGTTGGCTGTTGGGTGTGGTGGCTGTTAGGTTTTGTTATACTAGTGGTGGTGGTGGTGAGTGGATGTGGTAATGTGTTGCTGGCGGTGCTGTGAGAAAGAGAGAGACAGAGGAGAGAGAAAAAAATAATATTTAAACGAAATTGTAAAAAAGTATAACTTTTGGCTATGGGGTTGATTTTTGAATGGATGTTGATTGTGGTGGCAGTGGGTTGGCCGGTCTGGGTTTGCCGTTGAATGTTGATAGTTTATGGTGGTGGTGGCTGATAGTAACTAGCCGTTGAGAAGGAAGTGGGAGGAATAGAGAAAGTGAAAAAATAAAAATAATATTATTTAAATGAAGTTGTAAAAAAAAATAGAATGTTTGATGTTTGGTGGATTGTAAAATGGTATGTTAAAATTGATATAGTAGAATTTTGGGGTGTAAATGCTAAAATATTTGACATTCTTAATGAGAATGCTCTTACAAAAGAATACGAATGTTATCCTTCTTTTATAGTTATTTAGTAATTTTTTTTGGAAAAAATGCCCTTGAACTTTGAGGTTATTGCCATAACATCCGATAAACTTTTATTTCAGCCAATTTAGTGCCTGGACTTTACATCTAAGCCAAATCACTATATCTGTTAGTCTCCAGTTAAGAAACTAACGTTGAACTCACGAGACGCACGAAGGAAAAAAAAAAAAAAAAAAAACGCACCAGGCCCAGATGAACCAATTGAGAGGAAAGAGAAAGGGGTCGAACTAATTTTGAGAGAGGCATTTTATGACTATATCACTGAATGAAAGTGAGGCCCAGATGAACCGATTGAAAAAAAAAAAAAAAAAAGGGCCGCCGTCTCTGGTCTCGCCAAATAAGGGCACATCTTATCAATTTCTCCGTTGAAAGGCATTCTGTGACTATCGGACTTTGAACGGCAACGGTTTAAAGTCTAAAGAGTAATCCTTTTCACAAGAAGACATTCAAAAGCTTAAATTATATTACCGAATTATGAAAACATTGAAAAGTTTAAATTTATTAAGGTCTCAAATTTGAATGGTTTGCTGAAGCAAATAAAACAATATATATTAAAATAATAACCTACAAGAAGCTCCTTGATGCTGCAATGATTTGAAGTCCAAATGGTCATTTCAACGCAAAAGAAGCAAAGATTTGTCACCACAACAGTAATTTAAAAGAACCTTAAACTATCAATTTAAACAATATATAGTTACCCAGTGATTTTGTGTAGTTGAATGACAGAACGAACTGCAAAGTTGAAATCACGAGTTGTGCGATCAATGAAGGGACATTAGCTTCGGCAAGACCATGGATAACAGGTTTCGTTTGATCCTCTTCCTCTCTTTCTCTTAAAACTGAGCCCTAAGTTTCTCTTTCATCTGGGCCTGGCTAGTGTTTTTTTTTCTCCGTGCCTCACACGTGAGTTGAACGTTAGTTTATTAATTGGAGACTAACGGACGTAGTGATTTGGCTGAGTAGTGAAGTTCAGGTATTAAGAGCATTTACAGCAGTAGAGTTAAAAATTTAACTTTTTACTTCTATTAAAAGTTATTTTATCTATTTTACCTACATACATGCTACAGCAATAGATTTATTTTAGTTTTCAACACAATAAAATAATATAAACATCACAATAAAATAATATAATCACTACAATAAAATAATATATTTCACTGCCAAAAAAACATCCACAGCCACAATCACCTCTACCATCAGCCACACCCACAACCACAACCACACCCATAACCACCACCAACACCACCACCACCACCACCACCACCACCACCGGCAGTAGTCCACAGCAGGCAAAAAAAAAAAAAAAAAAACCCTAATCTCCAAGTCAGGTACCCAATATCCACGAGCAAGCACTCCGATCGACGGCGTGGGTCTAAGGTTGATCGGCGGCAACACCCACACCCACCACCACGAAACCCACCCGAGCCACCCACTGATGCCGATGAAACCAGCCACAGCCCACTGATGCCGACGAACCCAGCCACCCACTGACGCCGATCTACCTACACAACCACAACCACCACCACACCATAGCCCACAGCAGGAGAGAAAAAAAAAAAAAAAAAAAAAAAAAAAAAAAAAAAAAAAAAAAAAAAAAAAAAAAAAAAACTAAGTAAGGATGAGGTCTGTGGCGTGGATCGGAGGGCGGGGTGGATCGGAAGGCGGGGTTTGCGGCGTGGATCGGAGGGCGGGGTCTGCGGCGTAAGCCGACGGCGGGGTCTACAGTGTAAGCCGGCGGCGGGTCTGCGGTGTGAATTGGTGGCGTGGGGGTGGGGGTGGGGGTGGGCCGGCAGTTGTGAGAGGAAATTGAGAGAGAGCTGAGAGAGAAAGGTGAGAGTTGAGAGATGATCAGAGTTAAGAGAGAGAGGTAATATTTTAATGGGGGCAGGGAATAAAAAATTATTATTATTTTTAGCTCTCATGAACAGTGTACATCTATTTATAGATGTGCACTGTAGCAATGGAGCTAAAAAAAATAGATTTAGCTCTACTGCTGCAGCTTGGTTTTAGTGTTTGAGGAGCTAAAATATTGTTATATAGCAATATAGCACCACTGCTGTGAGTGCTCTTAATTGGCACCAATAGAAGTTTTATGGGTGTGATGATAATAATTCTAAAGTTTAAGGGGTGTTAAAGCTTTTTTTTTTTTTTTTTTTTTTTTAAGGGTAGAAAGAGATGTTGGCAAGTGGCAAACTGGCAACCCCTAGCGAGTACAACAGAACGAAGGAGATTAGCACCAACTTCGTTCTCAGACAGTCTAAGCCATTCATTTTAATTTTAAAAAAATGCACTTCTACATCTCACTGCGTTCTATAACAATTTTAAGTGACATTTATATTAAAAGACTAATAGTAGTTTTCTTAAAAAAAAAAAAAAGGAAAAAAAACAAAAGACTAATAGTATTGTATATATATGTAATATCTTCGACCTAGGCACTCTAGTTTGGCAATAACTAAAGAGCAAATTTTTTTTAGGACTTAAGAGCAATTTGATTTCTTAATTAGTAACAATTAATTTTAATTTTAATTTTTTAATTTTAAAACGTACATTACTCACTCCGTGAAGTAGAGCATATTCAGTCCAATTAATGAGAATTCAAGTCCATTTTACTCGGAAAATCTTAATCAATCTTTTTGAGTTGTGGATAAATTTTTGAAAGTTCACTTGGTGTACAAAACACTAATGAATGTAGACCCCAAATTTTAAATATAACCAACACAAGCTTATACTTAAACAATAAATGTGCAGAATAATAAGTACAAGAAAAAACCCAAATAGATAAAAAACTCTACACCATAATTAATCACAATACAACATCAATTAAAAGGCAAGAGTAAGGGTTAGAGAGATGTAAACACAAAGATAACCCTAGCACGTGTTATTGAAGAGGAAACTAAAGAACTCGGCGAAAAATCTCTCTGCTGCCCTCTAAGCGGTAAAATTAGGGGTGTGCAAAAAACCAACGAATCGAAAAAACCGCTTCAAACCTACCGAACCGATGCAAAAATTTCGGTTTGATTCGGTTTCGGTTTTATTATATAAAAAACCGAAAATTTCGATTTGGTTTTCGGTGGTAGATTTAAATGCACCGAACTGGCTAAAACGAACTGAAATATATTATTATATTATATTTTATATTAATATATAATATAAAGTCTGTACACGTGGGCTTGGCCTTGCCAACATTAGTCAAGCCCATTGCCCATTTTTTTTTTTTTTGAAAGAAGCCCACTGCCCATTAGATAAGTTAGATTAACTAACTAAAATTAAACTAATTAACTTAAATTAATTAAGTTAACAGAAACTAATTAAAAATAAAGAAAATAAAAACCCTACCTACCCCATTTTAACTTACACGCCTCCATCTCCCTCATCTGTCATCTCCCTCACGCCTCCATCACTCTCTCTCTAACACAAAGCCTTCATCAGTCGATATTTGCCATCGGCCTCCACACTCTGGCCTTCACACGTCGCCCTCCACGGCTACTCCATATACCTTACAGCCCATACGTATTCACTGTCATGCCTTACAGCCTCCATTCCACAGAATCCACATGAATTTGCCTTTGTTGCCGCCTCCACATGCCGGCCTTCACACGCCGGCCTCCCCACGCCGTCCTCCCCACGCGGCTTGATCTTTTCATTCTCACGGTGACTTTCTCTCTTTTTAATTTCTCCTCTCTCTTTTTTGTATTTGGAGTTATGTTTAATACTGAATTAGTGCTATTTTTTTTTGTGAATCTGTAACTGTGATGTTGAGTTGTTATTTTCTTATTGAAAAATCAATAAACCAATGTGATGTTGAGTTGTTATTTTTTGTTGAGTTGTTATTTTCTTTTTGTGACTGTGATGTTGACTTAGAGTTTTGAAAAAATCGATAGCCCCATGTGCTTAACTGAAAATTGACTGAAATTGACAGAAACCGAAATACTACCGAAACTGATAGTTTTCCAATTATTTCGGTCGGTTTCGGTTGAGAATTTCACAAACTGGAAATTTTGATTTCAGTTGGCCAACACTTAGAAAACCGACTGAAATCGAACCGACACATCCCTAGTTAAAATGATCCACTAAAGAATAAAGTTGGGATACACGAATAGCAGTAAACCCTCCAAGCCTAATCTACCCAATGCACCTAAACCCTCCAAACTTCTTGCTTCAATAGGGTTAAGCTTAATTGTGTCTTCTTTAGTTTCTCGGATTCCGCAACAAGCCCATTGCATCAACCAAATGAATTGGTCATCTCCGAATTGCTTCCCAAGTACCAAAATACGTCCTCATTGATATGGGTATGGTGAGATAAGGATTTGGCAAATGAGCCTTTCAAGGATGTGTCAATGAAGAGGGAGAGAGTAGAGGAATTTAGAGAATCAAATGTCTAAAATTATGGATGAGTCAATCTTGGTTTTCTCTAGGATTTCTCTCTCAAAATTCTCTCTAGAAGCTCTCTATATTTCATGGGTATAAGGGTATTTATAGTAGGGTACGTGAAGAATGTGAAAAGTCATTTTTCTGCAAAACATGGCATTTTGGCGACTTAGTCTCGCGAGTGGGATGAGTCGCGAGTTAACTGCTAGGCCAGACTGTTAATTTTTGTTCTGTAGTACTCCAGCTGTCGTGACCCTTCAACCAGGGCCGGCCCAAGCGTTTCAGAGGCCTAAGGCGAAATCTTCAAATGGGGCCTTTATGTTATCACTTAAGTAATATTTAACTAGCATTTTATACAATAATTTTTTTATAAATCCATTCTTTTTGCTTTTTAATATGATTTTTTTTTTTGAGAAAATGCTAAAGTTATAACAAATTTTACTACAAACTGGAGTTGTAATGAATGTGATCAATGACATGAAACTTACAAAAATACTAGAAATATTATAAAATTTATAACATGAGAATTACAAATATATATTACCAATCACAAATATTCATTCAAAAATGCATTCAATAGTTTGTTGAAATTCACTTATCATATTCATTGTCACATTAAATTATGAAAGTTATGGAGACTACCACATACCCTTGGTGCAGTGATCACTCCACAAGTATAAGTTCTTATGGGGTGTGGGGGGCAATGGCCGAGATTTAAGTTTCTAGAAGAGAGTTTCGCACACATATACACTTGAATTAGGTTAGAGTAGAATTTTTATCTTGCATAAAAATAATTAAATAAATAAAATTTATGTAGTAAAAATTTATAGTATTTTTAACATTTTCCTATTTGAATTACTTGTGATTAGTAACACGTCTATTTGTAAAACTTATTTATTTAAATTTGTCTTTATCTCTATCTCTAGCATTATTTAATTATTTAAGCCTTCTTAATAGTGAAAAAAAAAATGTAAACTAAAATGTTTTAACATCTCTAAAAAATATTTATATATAAAAAATAAAAATAAAAATTTGCCCCAAAATTTGGGGCCTTCTCTAGTAACAGGGCCCTAGGCAATGGCCTAATTGGCCTAAGCCTAGGGTCGGCCCTGCCTTCAGCTCCCTGCATACTTCACACGTGTGGCATTTTGGCGAGTTGCCAGCTTCGAGTCACTCGCGAGATCCAGTTGCGAGAAACCTCTTGAATGCTCACATACTTGAATTCTTCACACTCTTCTCACACACAACCCTTACATTATTCCCACCTAAATACAGGGTATCTAATTGCTGAAATATAAGCAAATTTGACACAGCATAAAGCCGGCACATGATTGAATAAATTCAACCTTACAATTTTCACAAAAAAATCATACACAAGTATGTACTCAATTTCCTCAAAAAAAGAAAAAAAAAGTATGTACTCAAAACTAATATTTTCCTTTAAAGATTTTTAAGTCTTTTTTTATTTTATTTGTATTTTATTTTAAGAATTTTCTTTCGCGCATGGGAGAGTAGAATATGGGCTAGAATGGAATTAAAAGGATTTTTGAAACTTTTTATTTTCATTATCTTATTTTGGAATTTAAAAAGAGGAACTTAAGTCCATTTGTTTATCATTCCAAAATGGGGAGAAATTAGAGTGGTATATGTTTTAACGAATTCTTATTTGAAGTCTCCATAATTACCATTTTTTTTCCATTAAATGCATAGACACCAATTTATATATATAAAGGCATAATATCATTTTTCTTAATTATAAAACAAGTTCATTTTCACTCAAATCCTAAATTAAATTGTGAGTTCTAATTATCTCAACTACAAAGCCTCTTGATGTCCAATAAAGTTCTAAGGTTTGAATTTTTCCTACATCAATTACAAACTAATTGACGTGATGTCCAATAAAGGACAAACTAGTTAATATGTTGTGTTTATGGTAACTGGATGGTCTAAAAAAAATTAAAACCAATTGTTAGTTTTATTGTAATTTCATGATAAGAATAATTATTATAAATCAAACGCCACAAATATACAAACTAGTTAATATTTTGTGTTTATGATAACTGGAAGGTCTAAAAAATATTAAAACCAATTGTTAGTTTTATAAATTCATTATAAATCAAATGCCACATATTTAATGTCTTTCAACTTGATCTTTGATTGATTGGGATGATATGACAACACAACTTATTTCTAAAGAACAAATTAATATTTTGAAAGGTATATAAAAAATGGTATTATTAATGTATGCTCTTAGAGCATACATTAGTAAACTATTTGATAGTTTTTTCAAAATGAATAATTAATATGTGCCATTAATTTAGATCTGAACCCATAGAATTGCCAATCATTTTCCTTCACAGAAATAATTTAGAACATGGATAAATAATAGCGAAAGATACTTTATAGATTTGTTAAAAAGGAAGATACTTAAAAGATTTGCAATAAAAATGCAAAACATATCTATGAACTATGATGTCTTCTTCATGTTTGGGAGTGCTACTCACATGGTGATCAATCAACATCACCGTAAGCAAGGGGTTAGACATGACTCGAGCGAACTATGTCAGGCGCATAAGCCGAAAAACCCTTATCTCAAATTCTCCATCCTAAAATGTATGAATACATTGGACAGTCAGAGATGATTAAGCCCAAAAAAAAAAAAAAGTGATGAGACAAGAGAATCTTCAAGCCTTCTTCCGCGTTGTTCCTCAGTCCTTGTAAGAGAGAGAAAATGATATCATATCATATGTAATGTGAATGTGAGTGAGTTTTATTTGCAACCCTTTTTGTGGGTTTGAAGCAGTCAGCAAATATAGACCTTTTCTCAATCTATACTATTATAATCCCCTTACAAGAAACTGGTCCATTTGCGGAAAAACCTCCTTACTCGGTTTTCTTTGGTCAAACTTGTCTCTTTTCCTTCTCTTTTCTCTCCTATATCATCCCCTTCCTCCCAATTTCTTCACTAAAGAAAATATTTTCGCTTTCCTTGTAGTATACATTAGCTTTCGGCTCTCACCTCAGCTTCACAGTTCATACCTCCTTCACTCTATAATCACTTACCCTTTAACATCAATTCAAGATTTGGAGCTTTTGGTCACTATTACTACCACAGTTCATAGCCCATCTTTTACTTAGCCATTAATCATTCCAACCCATTTGCTATCCCATCTCATTTACTTAGCCTACTTGGGTGTCATGCAAGATATTTTCATGTTTGCAGCTTCTGCTTCAACATTTTTCAGCCTCACCATATCCCATTTTGAACTTTCTTTTTGGACATCGTTATATAAATTTCATAGCCTTGAATGTTCCTCCTTCACGTGCTATAGACCTTTGTACCTTGCTTGCCCTCCATCTCCGCAATCCCTACTGTTCTTAAGCTAAAGCTGTCTATTTTTTTGAGCATTTTTCCTAATTGAAATGGCCATGGAATGGGAGCAAAAGACTCTGATCAGTGAACTGAATCAAGGGAAAGAGCTAGCAAAGCAGCTTATGAATCATCTTAACCCTTCTTCGTCGCATGAAACGCGTGAATTCTTAATTGAGAAGATACTTTCTTCTTATGAAAAAGCACTTTCAATGATAAATTGGGGTGCTTGTGTAGAAGAGCCCAAAACCACCATCAACAATCTTGAATCGCCTAGTTCTTTTGCCATTACTAGCCCAAGAAGTGAAGGCTATGACCAAGACTCTAAGCACAAAGATGTCTACAAGAAAAGGTAAAAATTAGACCTCAACCAACAATTAGTTCTACTTAAGTTAGCTAAGGTACGTTTGAATGTGAGGGTTTGCTAATCTTAAATGTATTTTTGTGGTACAGAAAGACATTGCCCCGATGGACAGAACAAGTGAAGGTTTGCTCCGGGACAGGGCTAGAAGGCCCTCTTGATGATGGTTATAGCTGGAGAAAATATGGGCAGAAAGACATCCTTGGAGCTAATTTTCCGAGGTAAGAAAGTTTTTGCCTTGGTGCTCTCTAATCATGGATGTGTGTCTGAAGTAAAAACTAAAAGGAAGCCTAGATTTTCGTTATATTTTGTCTTGAAAAAACATTTGCATAGTTGACATGTGATGTTGTGGAGTTGTCCAGTCCACCTTTAAGTTACAAACATCTATTGTCTTATCCAAAGTAGCTAGGAACGCCTTTTGTTTGGAGCCACACAGGCCTTAGGCTCTTTAATCATTGTGATTAAAGAAAAAAATGATCTAAAGTTGTTGTGCTTGAACTTATCCAAAGGCTTTCTAGAGGATACTTATATACACTGTCCTATTGCAGCAGGCTCTGATCAAAGTATATATACTGTGGATGGGTTTCTTTTCTCTTTTCTTTTAAAAAAAAAAAAAAAAAATCAAGAAGTGTATATTCAAAACACTATTTAATATAAGACAATGTCAGAGAAAGAGTTCACTCAGAGAATTGCAGTTAATTCAAAACCATAGGTTGTTGTTAAGAGCATCCTTAAAGATATATATATATATATATATATAGTCTATTTAATGTATTTCTTTAAGGCAGGCATTAATTATTTATTTTTGAAAATATTTTATAAAAAATTAAAAAAAACTGTTAAAAAAAGTTAATAACTTTTTAATTTTTTCATAGAAAATTTCTTAAAATAGGAGATATTGATAAAAATATGTTAGTATGCGTCGGGAAACCCATCGGATTCTCTGTACATGTGAAAATATTAAAACCCATTATCAAGTCAATTGATTGATGTTTCATTAAAAAAAAAAAAATTACAGTTGATTGATGGACTAAATTTTCTGGCTGTAGCTAATTATTTGTGGCCCAAAGCTTGTACAATCATTTGCAATTTTGAATACCCTTTTTAACAGTATTTAGGGATAATAAACCTGGTTCTAGTCCAAGATGTCCAGCTAGCGTCTCTGAAGGTACCATTTGGATTTTGGACCACAATAGTACAGTATAGTGTTTTGTTGGGCCATTACTTCCCTCCATTTTGTCAAAAACTTTACACTATTTATGACAATTTCAAAGATATTTTCTTGTCACATTTTTGTAACCCATAGTTATTTCTATTGCAGGGGTTATTATAGATGCACTCATCGACATTCACAAGGCTGTTTAGCCACAAAGCAAGTTCAAAGATGTGATGAAGACCCCACTGTTTTCGAAGTTACCTATCGAGGTCGTCACACTTGTAGCCAAGCATCTCATTTAAACGTGGCATCGGCATCAGTAAAAGAAAACAAAAGAAAGTTTCAACCCCAACAACAGTCACAGGAAATAGTGTTCAATTATGGAGGTGGGCTTAAGAGTGAGGACATGGAAACTAGAGAGGATGACATATTTCCGTCCTTTTCTTTCCCTTCTACACCAATTGGATCAGACAATGCTGATAATAATATTTTCTTGGAGTCCATAATGTTGGAGAACAATTTCATGGGGAGTTTTTCTCCAACGTTTATGTCACCAGCAACATCTGAATCCAACCTGTTTTCACTGTCTCCATGCCACATAAACAGTTACGGACTAGGCCACAATGTGCAAACATCCGAATCTGATCTCACTGACATAATTTCTGCCCCGACTTCTGTCACCAATTCACCAATTGGGAACTTGGACTTTTCACTTGATAAGGTGGACATTGACCCAAATTTCCCATTTGACAACCCGGAATTCTTCTCCTAATTGTTACCTCATTAGCCACAATTAACACCCCCCCATCCAAAAAAATACAAAAACCAAAAAAAGAGGTTGCAAATTTGGTGGATTAGGCAATGCCTTTGCATCATATTCAGCATCGAAGGAGAGATCAAGAATGTTCATATGAGTGATGACCAAAGTTGTACATGAATGTCTCTGTGGTGATGGTCATGAGAATTTTCACTTGCTTAGTTTTTTAAAGTATTGGAAATAATGTGTAGCAGTAGCTCCTCATGTCAAATTTTCTGCTTTTACTTTCTTTCTTTCTTTTTTTCTTCAAATTCCTCTATACTTGGTTGTAAACTCGTTAGTGATTGATTTTCCTCTCTTCTTGGGTTCAAGCAATAAAAAATCTGTTTAAAGAAAGAACATTGATTTCTTGGGTAGTTTAAAATGTTATTGAAGTACCTGTACCCACACCCCACCACCAACCCCCCCCCCCCCCCGGCGGTCCTCTTTTATTTTTTTCTTTAATAGCTAATCATTGCCTGAATTTAAATATGCTTATCTTGTGATGTTTAATAAAATCATAACCTAAATCTAATGCATAGTCATATAATTAGATGCATGATTATGCTAATCCATGTCATCAAAAATCAGCATTTTATGCAATTCAACCATGAAAATTATATACAATTGAGGTTTATACCAACATGCATGACCTCTTTCAACTTATATTATGGTGGATTTCCTCTACCAATATGAAGTTCCTTTATGTGTTTGCCTCTTTGGATTTATCCACAGATCTTTCACTTAATTGTTTGAGGTAGTTGTGTTTGTGTGTGTGTGGATAGGGACGGACCAGGTGGGGCCGGGACCCCTTGGATCCAAATTTTTTAATTTTTTTTGTTATTGTGTGTGTGTATATATATATATATATATATTGTAGTTGGGCTCCATTCCAAAACGTTAGACTCCCCTTCTCTCCAATCAGTCTAATTAGTTTAACCCAAATAGCAATTATCCAACCTAAAAACTTAATAAAAAAAAAAAAAAATCATATGTTATTGGAGAAGTTAAAGCTAAATTTGTTGTAACTACAGTAAACTGGTATTTATACCAGTTGACTGTAGCTAATTGTTAAAAATAAAATAAAATATTTTATTAAGATTATATCTCTTCGTTCAATTAAAAAAAAAACTCAAATTCTCTTTTTTTATTTTTATTTTTATTTTAGTGAGTTGTTTATATTATTTTAAATGAACTAATGAAGTGATTAAAAAATAGAAAATTTGATATTGAGTGTATTATAAAGTGAGGTGGTAAAATAAATAAAGTAACTTTTTGAGATGTTAAAAGCTAAAAATTTGTAACACCACTACTATGAATGCTCTAATTTTCAAAAAAAAAAAAAAAAAAAAAAAAAAAAAAAAATCCTAGCAAGCCTAGTATTAAAAAAAACATTAACTTTTTTTTTTTTTGAGAAAGAAGAACTTGAAGTTTTTTATTCAGTAATAGGCAAATCCGCCTGATAAGCTGCATAAATTTGGATAGGATCATCCTCTATCCAAACTGAAAAACCAGTGACATGAGGTGTATGTCTAGCTAGGTTGTGAGCAACATTATTCCCTACTCTACCAACATGTTGGAAAGAGATACAAGTAAATAAACGTGCCATGAATTGGGCATCCTGAAGTAACAGACCATATGAAGCTAATGAACACTCTAGACAGGGTGGTTGAATCCCACAAGCGTGTAGCTAGGTTTATAAAATAGCTAATAGTTTCTTCTTGTAACTCAGCTACTAGAGGTCCTTGCAATGATGGGTAGCTAAGAGAAGGTAACCATCTATCCCCCTACAGTTTGATTGACTCCCTATATCCCACCCTCCACTTTGCCCCTTTCCGAATAACTTCCCCTCCAATTAAGATACTCCTCCATGCTTACGAACCCCTTTGACCCTCTTTTGCTTCCATGATAGAAAAAGTTGGAAAGAATTTAGCTTTAAAAACACTACAGAACAAAGAGTTTTTATTATGTAAGAGTCTCCAAGTTTGTTTTGCTAAGAGGGCATCATTGAACAAGGATAATTCCTTAAAACCCATGCCACCTTCCGACTTTGGCTCACACATCTCCTCCTATTTCACCCAATGTATCTTCCTTTGCTCACCCCTTTGGCCCCACCAAAACTTTCGAATTAAGCATTCAATTTCTTGACAAAGACCTAGAGGAAGTTTAAAGCAACACATTGAATAGGCTAGGATTGCTTGCAGCACGACCTTTATCAAGATTTCTTTTCTTGCTTAAGATAACAATTTTTCTTCCCATCCTTGCAATTTTCTCCAAATTCTTTCTTTTATGTAGTCAAAGCTAGCTTTTTTATGTTTCCCCAATAATGATGGCAGCCCCAAGTGTTTGTCAAATTGCTTTATCTCTTGAACTCCTAAAGCTACCTGAATCTCCAACTTCATAGCCTCATTGGTGGACTTAGAGAAAAAGATGGTAGTTTTCCCCCTATTTATTGGCTGCCCCGATAAGCTTTCATATTGTGCTAGGATTTCCAACACCTTTTGGCATTCACTTTTATTAGACCTGCAAAATAACAAACTATCATCCGTGAAAAGCAGATGGGTTAGTTTGGGGCTTCTTCTGCTTAAGCCAAAACCATGACTGGCTCCCTCCCTCTTCGCTTTAGAAATTAGGCTATGGAGGCCTTCCGTGCAAAGTAGGAAGAGGAATGGTGATAGTGGGTCACCTTGACGAATCCCCCTAGTAGGTCGGATTAATCCCTTCGGTTTACCATTAACCAACACCGAATAGGGTACAATTTTCACACAAACCATCATGAGATTTATCCACCTCTCATTAAAACCCAATTTGCTCATCACCCTCTCCAAAAAAATCCATTCCACCCTGTCATATGCCTGGTTCATATCCAATTTCACTGCCATATAACCTGATTTTGTAGATTTATGAACATTCATGCTATGTATTGTCTCAAAAGCTACAAGAATATTATCAGATATCAAACGGTTTTTTGCAAAAGCACTTTGTTGCTCGGAAATTATGTTTGGTAAGATTTTTTTGAGGCGATTTGCTAATACCTTAGAAAAAATCTTATATAGCACATTACAAAGACTAATGGGGCGATAATCAGAGACAGAAATTGGATTTTTGATTTTTGGAATTAAAGTTAGGAAAGTATGATTCAAAGGGTGGGGTAAAGAGGCTAAATTGAGGTAAGATAAAATAGTTTTTATGACATCACCACTAACAAGTTCCCAATAATTTTGGTAAAAGAGTGAAGGCATACCGTCGGGGTTAGGAGCTTTCAATGGAGCCATTTGCTTCAAGGCAGCCTGTTCCTCCCATTCCATGAATTCTTGTGAGAGCTTGGAGTTCATTTCATCATTAACAATGCTAGGTAGTGAGCCCAAATCCTTAACACCAACCACTGGGTTTGATGATCCAAAGAGCTCTTTGTAAAACTCTATGAATGAATCAACTACCTCATCTAAATTTTGAACCCATCGGCCTGAAGAGTTGGTGATTCCATGAATTCTATTGTGCCTGGTCCTCTGTGTTGCTCGGCTATGGAAGAACTTGGAGTTTTTATCACCCCCAACCAGCCAGAAACTTTTTACTCATTGCCTCCACATTTGATTTTCTTTTATCAACAATCCATTAATGTCTTTTGTAAGTTCCCTAACTTGAGAATTGCTACCAAATTGCAACGCCGCATGTTCTGCCTTCACCAAAAGTTTTTTCTTCTCGGCAAGCTCCCTATGAACACTCCCAAAATTCCTACAACTCCACTGAGTTAATTCAGTCCCACATTTAGCAATTTTCTTCAACTTGAACCTCGAGATCACAAGGAAATGGAGCTCTCCAAACTGCCTCCACTATTCGCCCACACCCTTTATCTGAGAGCCACATTTCTTCAAACCGAAATGGTGCTGTGGAGATGAAAGACTCGTGTTCTTGTAAACCGTTGAAGCCAATCATTAGTACAAAAAGCCCTATCAAGCCTCTCCCATATGGACTGACCACTTGCAAAGTGTTTGCTCCAAGTGAACTTGGAACCCGAATATCCAAGATCTAAGAAACTACATGCATCCACTGCCTCTCAAAAGAGTTGTATCTGATTGTGACTTCTTTTTTGCCCCCCAATTTTTCTTCACTTTTGAGCAACTCATTAAAATCACTTGCACATAACCATGGGATCTGAAATTTCCAGTTTAGCCTTCAGAGTAAATTCCATGATTCAGATCTTCTTTGTGTTTCTAGTTCTCCATAAAATCCGGTAAATCTCCACTCCAAGTCAGTATTTTTATTGATATTTACATCGACGTGATTCTTATAGATGATTGCATCTTAATGTATTTAGAAACAACGATTTTGTTTATTTATAATTTTTTAATACTATATGAATGCCTATATGGAGTTTTTTTTTTTTTTTTTTTTTAAACTTCGCCCCCTGTTAGCTTAAAATCCTAGGTCCGTCCCTGTGTGTGGATGTATGTAACAAACAATGTTTGAGCTGATTTGAGAATGATTGCGATAATTTGGAGACGTAGATGTACATATAGTGTTTGAGGAATATGGATGAATAGATATTTGAGTTGCGGAGATTAGAGATTACTTGAATAGACTAACGTTGCATAAAGCAAGCAATGTCTCTATTAAGTCTCTAATTTTTTTTTTTTTTTTTGCAGCAATTCAATAATTTGAAATTTGCATTGGAAACTCCCATTTGATGAAGAGATGATGTATTTATAGAAGTAAATTGACTAGGGAGTGAATTTCCTCCCCTCCATCCCTCTAGGTGTTTTTTGAATTCATGTTTACCCTTATGCATTTTTGAATGGATCTACGAGCTGATAAGAGGTGCCAAAATTTGAATTTGGTGGAAATCTGGGACCAAGTGTTGAACTTCATGTGTTGCGGGCACTTTTGGATCTCAATTTTGAATTTTGCACAATTTTAACTCATGTTTTAAAGGTTTTTTTTTTTTTTTTTTTTTTTTTTTTTTCTTTTGTGGATAATTACAAATGTAAACATTCTTCTTTAGTCACTTAAAGATCAAACTCATCAGAGTGTTCTCCAAGTAATTGTTAACTCTTGATATTAAACTCTCTCTCTTTTACAAGGAGGTAAAATTAATCTACATAATTTATTCAAATAACTTTAATTATATTCTTGTAATAAAAAAGAAACCTGTACAAACTGGATTTTTAGACCTCCAACTTGTGAACAGTCGATGATGGCCCAATTAACTCAACACAATGTATTTGTTAGAGAGTGGATCTTACAAGAGAGAACGATTCAGAAAATCAAATATGGGTCTTCATTAAAAAGGGTTAAACCAGTTAGAAAAACACCACAATGTGAGAATGGAACTCCGCGGTCAAGTCTGAGGATGAGTTGTTCTTATATTGACTCAAGCTTTTTCTAAGTACAAGGTGTTCTTTCTTTTTCTCAGAGATTACATGGTCCATTTTTCTTGGAGTCCATCTCCTTATATAGTCTTACTCTTTTTGATCCCAGCCTTTCACTTGTTGATTATGTAGGTAATCCTATGGATGCTTGTCCCATCAAAACCCTCATGGAAACTTTGTATATAGCTGTAAGACTAAACATCACTGTTCAGGCGTTATTTCCACATAAATGCGGCCATTTGGTTAGGTGCAGAAAATTTAATGTGGTGGTAGTAGCCTTCTTCTTAGATATTTCTTAGTTTACTGTTAACTCCTTTCTTTGAAAATTATCCTCAAAAGTATGGTTGCCTCTCGTATGGTATTCTCTAGGTGGCTGGGTTCCAACTTTCAACAGCATTTCCTGAGGAAGTTTGGCTCCTCGGGAGACACCACTTGTTTGTTTCTATCTGTCCTTGTCCTCGACCCATTAACCCACATACTTATTTTACTGTTCGACCATCCTCGGGCATGACCCACGGCCCAATACTCCTCGATTCTTTTATCCCCACAAAACCAATGTGATTTTGACAAGTATTTAATTTTAAAAAATAAAATTAAGGACCAATAAAAATCAATTAATCATAATCACATGGTTTAATATTCTCAAAAAAAAAAAAAAAAAAAAAAAAAACTTGGTTTAAGCCCTAATATGTATGAATGCTAAACCACCATTAAAACTTGAAGAGACTTTATTCAACACATCATTTTGATCATTGTGAATTCATATTGATTTTGAATAGATTTCATACTCATTGAATGGTACAAATGACTTTCTTACTGATGGAGTGACTTTAAATTATGATTGCCTTTGAGAGAGTACTCAGTTGTAAAATGGGGTGTCTATAAAGTTCTCCACATAAAAAAATCTTGAAAAGCCAATGAAAATGTTTGATAAAAGATAGAACATTTTTCAATTGGTGAGGACGAAGAGATTTTATTCAATGTTTTAAAAATTGAACCATTTAAAGAATCATAAAAGTGCGAGGTTTAAGGTTTTTGAGATTAGATCAAGGCATAATCGAAACTGAACTATGATAACATTCTAATAACTAAATTAAATACAAAAAGGGAAAAAATTGTAAAAATGAGCAATCTTGATTTAAAAGATACACAGAAATTAAATATTTTTGAAATATAGTGTCACAAATTCTATTTTATAAAAAATAATAAAGCATAAAAATTAAAATTACAATTAATATATTAGTTATATGAGAATTACTAAATATCTTTCAAGTATAAAACATAATGTTCATACATGTTTACACTGTTGCTTAATCTTGAGATCTAATCCATCTTTGGGTGAATATATTGGATTATATGAGTGGATACACCTTTGTTTGTATGTACGCACACCCACTTGGATATTTGTATTTAGATGTTTGCATAATGTTTGGACTGAGGTTTTTGTTCCACATATCTAGCTATATATTTTGTAATGTTCATTTTATAGTACTTGGAGTCCCATTTTCGGATCTATGCAATATGGTACTAATTTGTTTTGTGCTTGTAGTTGTATAGCTATACATCCTCCTGAATCTATGTGACTACGTATTTGATGTACTTGATTTTTGTTATGCATGGCAGTATTTCCATGTTCTCATTTTTCATAGTTTTTACCCTTTTTTTTTTTGCATGTTTGGATGTAATGTGACTGTGAAAGAACGCATCTATTGGTGTCTCTTAATATTATGTGAACTTATTAATATTATGCTGGCTACGGTGGAGAAGTTGGTGGAGCAATGTTATTTGTTCCACGTTCTAATTGCTTTCCAGCAGTATTTGCCATGAACCTATGATACAAAATGTGTGTGTCTGTGTTATTAATAGAGACTTTAAAACATACATAATAATGATAAGTACAATAAACATCAAGCATAAACTTATGAAATGAAATATTTAAATTGACCTTGTGATGATATTGCATAGCTCCATGTATGTGAAATGGTCTACTTCAGCTTGGGACTTGAAGAACTATCATTTAATTAGCAAAATTTAAAAAAAAAAAATTTATATCCAAACTATGTAATGAAGTATTTTTTTTATTTTAAAAAGTAGATGTTGCAATGATTTGCACTTGCTTTATTATTGCATCGTCCTTCACTTTCATTTTCTGTTTGTCTTTACTATTTCGGATGTTGAAATTTGCATCGTTCTTAGTTTTTTTTGTTCTTTTTTTTTTTTTTTTTTCCTTTTTCTCATGGATGTTGGAAACCACATTGTCCTTGATTTCAATTCTTTGTTTGTCTCTGTTGGCATGAGTGTTAGAGATCACTTCGTCTTTCATTTTTCTTTTTTCTTTATTCTTATGGATGTTGGAAACTTGATTGCTCTTGACATTGATTTGTTGTTTGTCTTTGTTCTCGGAACTTCAAAATGAAGAAAAAAAAATTGTTTGTATATTAAGACTATCAATTAGTTATTTTCCTATTTTAAAAAATAGCGTAACATACATTTCCAATTCTTGTGACTCTAAAACTCGTTTCACTTCTTTCCGAAGCTCTTTCTTGTCAGCTCAAATAGTGAATCCCCAACCAGGTGAATAAATTTACAATTTTCGAACCTAACCCATACACAGCATGACTTTTTTTAATATTAATTTTGCTAAAATAATAGAAAGGGATGCTGATTAAAGATATCATTAAAAAAAAATATACCTTGTTATCAATGGCCTTCATGTTTAATATTGATTGATCATCCTTCCAGTTCTCCCAATGAGCAGTAGGAACAACATGCACTCCATTATTTAGCATAGTGGACTCAATCCTCACGTTTGAGTTGGGCATCCTTCCAATTACCAATTAATTGAATACATAAAAAATATAAAGAAATAAAATATTAAAACGTAGATTGCATAACCATTAAAATTTGTAAATTGTTAAAATAAATCTATATGTAAGACAGTTCTTTTCAATTGTTAATTAATACCTATAATGAAGGGAACAAAACATCTTTATACACAATATTTCTTGTGTGAACACCTTCCTTCTCAGGTATTGTTCCTTTTTGCACCAATAGTTTTGTGGCGGATTGGGAGACTCCCCTTAATAACGCCACATATAATTGGCCATGACTAAAAACATGAGCAGGAAGATAAATTTTAATAGTTGGAATTGTCTGACCTTGCGCTTTGTTTATTGTAATTGCAAAGCTCAAACGTACAAGAAATTGCCATCTGATCATTACAAATGGTAGCTGTACATTTTCTGTTGTCTTCAAAGGGATTCTTGGCAAGAAAGCGTGTGTACCCACATATTGTCCAGTCAAAATTGCAGCATCAATGACATTGTTAAAACATCCATGGCATATTAATCTTATACCATTACATAATCCGGCTTTTGGATCTATATTACGCAACAACATAATTGGAGCACCCTTTTTCAGCCTTAATATATGTGGTGGTAAACCCCCCTGGAAATATAGAATTTAGGAATTCTTGTTGATATAGATGTTGCATATCTTCTTCAACCTCATCAAAAGAATGTAACGTAAACTCATCTCCTGGGAACTGAGAAATTATCTTTGCATTAAGCTGTTGAACATCATCATTTATAGGTGTTAACAAAGCCCTATCAACCATATATCTTGCATCATTGGCGTGTTTTTGCAAACTTGGAAAAACTTAATCAATCAAGTTGTATATAGAATGCTGACTCTCCCATTGCATTGCCATTGAAAGGGGTAGATTAATCAAATCATCCATTACAAATGGTTCATTCCTATCACCGATGCATTGTATATACTCAGCAAACTCTTCATCATTGATAGACCTTATATTCTGCGTCAAATGTAACACTTTGATGTCTTTCCATAATGGGGACTTGACTATGCATGCATCAATCATTTCTGCCTTTGTACCCTTTGGAACAACTGGAACTACTTGACGAAAATCTCCCTCCAAAATTAGCACCTTCCCACCAAAAGGTAAATTTTCTTCCATAATATCTTTAAATGTTCTATCTAAAGATTCAAGTGCATGTCGATTTACCATTGGGGCTTCATCCCAAATAACTATGGTGGCATGTCTAATAAGTTCAGCTAAGTCTAATTGTTTACTTATTAAGTAAGTAGACGAAGCATTGGGAGTTAAAGGAATCTTAAACCTGAAATGTGTTGTTCTTCCACTAGGGAGTAATGTTGCTGTTATGCTAGATGAAGCTATGACAATTGCAATGTGACCAGCTTTTCTCAAGGTTGCCAATATTGTGCGATACAAAAATGTTTTCCCAGTTTCTCCTGGCCCATCGATAAAGAATATCATGCTTTCCTTACGATCAATAACTGTTATGATTGTCTCATATGCAACTTTCTAGTCATTATTCAACTTCTCAATTAAAGTGAGTTCTTCATCTACATTAGGAATAGTTAGCTCATCTTCTATGAGTCTTGGTACAATTGAATCATTATCACATTCTCCAGTTGAAATCGACAAATCATACTCTATGATGTGCTTTCCATGTTGCAAGAGCAACACTTCTAAATCATTGAGAAGTTTATTTATACGATGTGTCTCTGTTGTAACAGATGTTGATGGGTAATCTTTTGCCATATATGGGTAGAACTCATTCCATAATTCTCTTACTCCAGTTTGTAGAAAAAATACCAATATTGTTGCAAACAATCTTCTTAAAGCTGACAGCGTTCGAATGTCTCTTGCCTCAAGCAGACACTGTCATATGTTGTTATCATTCTCTCTAGTAAACCCCTTTGTTCAGCTGCTTTCTTAAAAGTTGGATAGGTTATCCCATTGACAGTCAATAAATCGTCAAATCCTGTTGGCCCCTTGACATGATTAAGAAGAACACGCAGATTGAACTTCTCTCCATCAAATAGTGAAACAATATATACCTTGCCTACTACTTTTTTATAAGATCTTCTTCGTGTCCATTTTTTTTTATTTTTTATAATCCCAACAATAATGCTCAGAAAACTCTCTTTATAGATAATTTTGTGCATCATGATCAATCATATTCATATAAAAAAATTTAGTGAACATTGTCTTTTTACTTCGCTCCAAAACATTAGCAATAGGTTCATGTGGTCTAAAGCGTACTTGTTGTCTATATGGAAGATGAATTTGCAAACAGAAAATAGTAGGGTACATTCAATACATAGGAAAAGCAAATATCTTTCAACATTCCTCTAGAGCACATACCCACCTTGCATCAATGTACTGTTGGATCTCATCATAATTTGGGCCTGGTCTAACTTCCATAGAGGCACGATCTGGGCTTTTATACACACACACACACACACACACACACACACACACACACACACACATATATAAGTATTTTACACTCTTGATACAGAAACATATTTCAACATTAATATGGCAATTATATTTCAACAGTAACCAAGGATTATACAGAATAACTCAAGTGTTATCTACCATAATCCTGCAATGATCATTCAATGGCACAGGATTATTAGTATCATATCGTTTGTAAACAGGATATGAGTCATTGCCTTGGTAGGTTTCTAGTGAGAAAGGCTTTGGGTATCCTTTTTTACATTGCCCATTTTTCATACACGGTGATCTTGGATTTTGTATTCCGCAAGGACCATGTATCATATGCTTCAATACAACTTTATGTAACTAAGGCTGTTCTTCTTTACATGGTATTTCTGCTTTAACAACCTGATCGTAATTCTCTGGATTATGCAATTTATCATCTTCATCGAGAATTATAAGCATGTGTGCATGTGGTAAACCCCCTTTTTGGAACTCAAAGACCTTCACAAATACAATAACTCTTCTGAGAACACCTTTAACCATGATATCATCTTTCAATTCTGTAAATTTTGATTTGAAAACTCTTGCAAGCAAGTCTGGACGATCTTGTGCAGTTTGTGAAGGTAAAAGCTCATTTTGGATTTCTTCCCATCCTGGATTTCACGTCATTGTGATGAATAAATCTAGCTTTCCAAACTTTTGAACCAATGACATTGCATCTTGAAATCGTTGGATCATATTGTGCTTCCTACAAATGATGATGGTAAAATGGTTCTATGTCCAACATTTCCTAAATATAAGATGACAAAGTTGGGCTATTAATAAATATTGATGCCATTAATGAAGTAATGTAAATTTCAAGTGTGAAGTTTACATTACCAGTATCACACTCTCCTTCATGGAAAGCATCTTGTAAGCCTTGGTATAGATCTGCCATAATAGAATCTTGATTGTGCTCAAACCACCTAAGCATGTGTGTTTCAATTTTTACATAATTATCAACAACATACTGTCGTGAAAGGCGTCCTCCATGCCAGAGCATTGATAGACCATCAGCTCGAATCTTCGATAATAGTAAAATTAGATTTAGGTTTAGTTATTTCATAGTGTAAGCAGCATTTTGAAGTAATAGATTGAGAATAATAAAACTGTTACCTAAAGGATGCATGCATAATAATCACGACATGACACTTTATTTCTATTAGTGTCGCGTGTGTTGATATCCCATCCATATGTTCCAAATGGAAAAAGTATTGGGTACTGCAGTGGATTATAATATCCTATTGTATCTTGAACATTGATCAAATTACCACCAAACATTTGAACCAAAAATTTCTCTGCCACTTAAACCTCCAACTTCTTCACCTCTTACAATAATAGCTGCCACTTGGGAAGCGCTGGGAAGGCAATATTGAGGTTGGTTTAGAGGTTGTTCTTTAATGAGAAGTTTACATTGATGTAAATTTGGAGTTCGAGATAGTTGACTAAATCTCTCCACGAATGGGTTATGCATGTCTAAGATCCTTTGAATAAGTCGAACAATATCTTCATGACCTTATACAGATTGAGACATTCTTCGTTGTATTTCAAGATCGGTGTCGTAGATATACAATTGTATATGTCACACACTTAGAGGTGTATGTGGTAAAAGATTACCAATTCTATGATAGATGGTACCTTGGGCACAAAATGTATATATTCCTCGACTATTCGAGGCCACACTTTCATCCACGTGCACACCCATTGAGGTAAATGCAAACATGTTGTTGTAAAACCATATATATTGCCTGAAATATCTACCTCATGGTGTTTCCTCACAAATGAGCTCCGTAAATTCAGGACAAATTGGTATGTTGGGTAAGGATATTTTTCCATCCTTGCAACACATCAAGGATGTCTCTCGATGGAACAAACGGGCATTAGAAAAGCAACATGTCTTTGGTTGTGGTAGTTGGTACCAAATGGTCTCTCTACCTTCTTTAAAATCTTTGGCACAATTGTATCTACCTTGCATACAATTTGTTACATGTGTAGTACCATCAAATGTGTTGTCAACACCTAATTTTAATTTTGACGAAAAAATTAGAGATAAAGGGTGTAATAATAGTTGTAAAAGAAAATATTAAAAATTGTATCAAATATTATGTTGTGAAATAGGCAAAATATTAATAATGTTTCCAATATGCAACATGTAAACAAATAATAAAATTGATAATAATAAATATGTAAATTGAAATAAAAATGGTGACATTGAGTAACAAACCTTGTTCTCTGTAGCCATCCCCATGATTTTGATCATTTATATTTTCAACTTCTTCAGTTCTTTCTACATCTGCAATGCAATTATAGTAAACACTAATTTTTTTAAAAAATTATAATGGTGCAAAGTTTATAAATATTTGACATAAAACTTACCATCATTAACATCAGAATTTATATGACTTGGTTTAGCCTCAAAATCATTTGGCATTATAGTTGGATATATTGGAGGTAAACCTAAAATTATTATAAACATTAAGTTAGCATTGTTCTTGATATTGACATAAAGGAACATGCCTTAATTTATATTTTTCCCCAAAATAATCATAGTCTAACCAATGAATATTTTTTAAAAGGTACAAAATTATGATCTCGCCATTAGTTTCTTACACAGCATTTCACTCAACTGGCATATTTCATAGTTTATCTGATTATATTTTTCTTCTTAGTTCGAGAGTTTTACTATAGAGTGATAGGCCAAGAATGTATTAAACCTTTTGGTAACTTAATCAATTAAAATAGCCAAGTGAAATTAATTAGATTTAATTACATGCAATAAGTATGGTAGCACAAACAAATCACCAATTAAGTTAAATGCAGTGGAAAATAAATTTGACACAAGTGATTTGTTTACGAATGGGGAAAACTATGAGGCAAAACCTCACCGGGTGAATTTAAGGTTAACACTCCTAAAAATCCACTATTATCAAAACAAGCGGTTACAAGTAAAATAAATCCCAGTACCTAATACCAACTTACAGTTGAACCCTTACCCTGATACCCAATTGGACTTATAATGTAGTGATAATCTCTCTTTTCAATGCACAGCTCCCAGTACATGACTAACCAATTGATGCACGGATCCAAGTACGTGACTAATAGACCAACTTGAGGAAGATGTTGGTTGTAAAATTCTTTAGTTCATCCAATGATGAAGATCTAGAAGCTCCTTGGTTACAAAACCCTTGGTGCAAAGACGCAGCAACTTCTACAAGGAATATGATGAACTAGGGCAAATTCTGTCTCCAGTCACAATTTGCATGTACAATCAATTTGCATTGAGTTGCATCACTTTGCATCACCTTTGACGGCCTTTAAAATAATCCTATAAATGTCTAGGGTTGAGAGAAAAAAAACTCTACAAAATTACACATGGATATGTGTAAAATCAGATTTGGAATTTTAAATTTCATAATTCTCGACAGATACAGCTTTTGTCGAGCTGCGGTCGAGCATCAGTATTAAACCTCGATGGATATGGATCTGTCGAGCTATCAGTCAAGCTTTAATGAATAGCACTTCTTCACTTGTTTCTTGGACAAATTTGTATGACTTTAATACTAAACTTGGACTCTTGTTCCTTGAAGTAATAAACCCATCCTAGATCTACCTGTAAAGTGCATTTTGTCAAAGGATTAGCCAATATACATAACATATGTCTCTAACAATATCCACATATGTCCTAACAATCTCTCCCTTTGGCAATCTGTGACAAAACCACAACAAACAAATGAAGTATGAGAGAAGTCTTAAATCATTAAACTCATAATCACTTGTTAAATATAATAAAATCTATTCCTAACACAAACTCTTGAAAAAATTTGCAAGAAGAGAGAGTTCATGGTACGTATATATGAAATATGCATGAACATGTGACATGCTAAAAAAAATTGCATCATGGGTTCAACCCAATCTAAACCTAGTAGCACACAATTTCCAATATTCAAACACACATCTAAATGCATGAAACATTGTGAAAATGCTAATGGAATGCAATGCATGATCATACAGCATCAAATAAACAATACCCAACCCAAAACTTTCACAAAAATCTCAAAAATTTCCAAAAACCCTAAATTTTTCAAAGAAAACCCAAAAACCTAGGTCTAATGCATGAAATGCATGAGAAGAGAGGGATTTAAAGTTCATACCACAAGATTGAAGCTTGAATAGGCCGAAATCTTGAAGGGAGTGGAGATTAAAGTGAGAGGAGAGTGTTTAGAGAGAGAGAAAAGAATTTCTATCGAGAGAGAGAAGTGACAATGAAATATGATTTTGCACTGGAGATATATATAGAAATCGCAGCTTGATGGATCAAGGAGCTGTCGAGATTTGTCGAGGTGCTGTTGAGAATCTGTTGACGGCAAAAGTTCCTCGATGGATCAAGATTCTATCGAGAATCTATTGGCTAAACAGAAAGTTTTTTGATGGATTAAGAAGCTATCGAGAAGCTATCAAGACAAAGTCTAAAAATCTTGATGGATCGAATATGCAATAAGATCTGTTGAGAAAAGAAGTCCAAGGGACTCGATAGAAGGGAATCTGTAGAGGATCTGTCGAGAAGCTGTCGAGCTTGAAAAAAAGGAGTTTTTCATAGAGAGGAAAAACATAAAGAGATGAATGCAACCAAGCAAGCGACTCAACATAGATCCAAACAACATGTTAAGCTCTCAAAAACATCTCTCAACAAAAACAATGCAAAGCATTAATAGATCCACACACACACACACACACACACACACACACACACACACACACACACACACACACACAAAAGAAGTCTAACCAATTTTATATTTCAAAAACAAGTTAAGATAGTTTAGCAAGTATATATTAACAAATGTATCCCTTGCGATGGCCAAATCACATTGTACTTGCACATGTATCAAAAGTAATAAAGAATTTGCGTGTTGTGTGTGAAAACATAGCAAGAGTGCATAAGTGTCTCATATTATGATGATTTGAGATATGAGAAAATCAATTTAACTCACACACAATCATAACTGCTTGATGGAGACTATCATCTTCGAGGTACATCCTATAACTCCCACATCTCCTAGAAACACACTTGCAACCATATTTAAAAGAATTTTTATTCTTTTTGCTTTTGATTTTCTTTGCATATTTTTCTTTTTGAGCATAGCATGCATGGGCATATAAGAGAGAAAATAAATACCCAAATATGTAAGCTAAAACATCACAATTTTGCTATGACGAAGCATACAGATGTTATACATGATTGGCGGGCTTTAGTGGTGAGATGGTTATTTATACCTTTCTCTTAGGATTTTCTAGTCCTTCCCATCAAAAAGAATGATATGAGTATGAGATATAAGAGACAATCTTAATCATACTTATCACAACCATGAGCCACAAAGCTCACTTACTTAGTTGTGCATTGAGATGCTCACCTAAGCTACAAGAGATTTAAAGTTTAGAAAATTTTGTTTCAATGGCCATCCAAGGTACACAAGTACCAATGTACACAAAACACACACTGTTTTTGTATTTTTCTAATTTTTCATTTTTTTAATTTTTATTAAAAACAAAATAAAGCAAAACTAAAACAAGTAAACAAAAACATGTTAAACAAAGCAAAACATAAAACTATACTGACTCAAAAACAAGAAAACAAAACACACAAGTAATGTAAAAACCATAAGGGGAGAGAGAGAAAAAGTTACTGAATCACTTTGAGTCTTTTTCCTTCCACACCTTGGAAGACCCTTTCCTTTGAGTGAATTTTTGATCTGGTGGTGAGGAAGAAGAGTTGAAACCATTCAAGTTTGAAAGGAACATGAGGGCCTTAAGAAAATCTCCTAAAGGAGCAAAAGAGGATGGAAATTGATTCTAGTTTCTGGATGAGATCATGCTATTGTTTTGCTGAGTGGCTAACCACTTGAAGCAATTTGGACGAGTATGCATTGAAGCTCCATATTGATGGCAGAAATGCTACTTCTTTGGTTAAGACCTTTTGTTGTTAACTTTCTTAGTCCTAGGGTTTCTAGTTTCTTTCTTTTCAACCTTAGGGGGTGCTCCTAAAATAAATTTTCCTTTATCTAGGTTCTCATTAGCTATTTCAGTTCTAAGTTCATTGTTCTTAAAATTAACATTATCAGCAGGTGAAAAAAAACACAGTTGTACTAGAGGAGGCAATATTAGGAGAAGATAAATCATACCTCAAACTGGTTCTATCAGAAGTAGATTTCTAAAAGCTAAGCATCCCATCGAGCTTGCATTAGAAGTCCTCACTAGTTGAGCTTTAACCTGTAACAGTTCTGCTTCAAGCTTCTTTGTCTTTTTAGCAAAGAAGTTGTTCTCAAACCACAAAGTTCCAATGGTTTGATTTGCTTTATCAACCTTTGTAGAGAGCTCCTCTTGATCTAGCTCCACATCATTTAGCTTCTTGTTGGCTAGCTTATAAAGTTTCTCATGCTTCTTGGAAACCTTGTACAACTTATCATAGGCTGTATTTGTTCATCCATTTTCTCAAACTTAGACTCGACCAAGTCCTCTTCTTCATCTACCTCTTCAACAATCACCTCAGTAGAATTCACTGTGGTAGTGAAGGCATTCAAGATTCCCTCGTCATCATTGTCATTTGAATCATCTTTAGGCTCGGTGTCACTCAAGGTAGCATCAAGGGCTTTGCTTTTTCCAATAGTCTTGAGATATGTTGGACATTCTTGTTTCATATGTCCAAAACCTTGCTATTCGAAACACTTTGGTCTGGAGGGAACAGTGTACTAACGGCCATCCTTAGCATCCTCTTTCCTCTGTTTTAGCTCTTGAATTAAGATGAATTGGATTGCTTACGGTCCTTATCAAATCCTTTCGCATTGGCATTCTTCATGAACTTCTTGAACTGCCTAGTGATGTAGGATTTCATCTTGGAATCTTCATCATCAGAAGACCTATCGGTATCACTACTTTTGGCCTTTAGTGCCATGCTCTTACTCTTGCTCGATTTCTCAATCCTAGTCAAACCTAATTCATAGATTTGTAAGTTACCAACTAGCTCCGTTAAAAGGATTTTGTCAATATCCTTTGATTCTTCAATAGCAGTGATCTTGGCATGGAATCTCTCAGGCAGAGATCTGAGTGCCTTTCTTACAACCTTGGGTTTGGGAATGGTTTCCCCAAGATTAAAGGTAGAGTTAACTATGTCCTTTAGCTTGGCATATAACTCGTCAAATGACTCATCCTTCTCCATCTTAATCTCTTCAAAGCTCTATAGTAAGCCGGTGAAGCTTTGAATCCTTGACAACCTTAGTCCCTTCATGGTTTATCTGGAGGATAGTCTATGCTTCCTTAGCAGTTTCGGTAGAGGATATCTTCTTGAACTCCTCTTTTATGATCGCACTAAATAAAGCATTCAATGCTCTACTGTTGAAGTTTGCCGCTTTGATTTTGGCACCATCCCAATCAGCCATTGCTTTCTTTGGCTTAGTCTAGCCAATCTCCATAGCTTGTCACATCTTCTCATCTAAAGATTGTAAGAAAACTTTCATGCGTACTTTCCAGTATGCATAGTTAGTGCCATCAAATAAAGGAGGTATAATTAAAGACTGTCCTCTATCTATGACAAACAGGGTTCAATGGATCACACAACAAAGATTAACCTTAATCAGAGTGTACCCACTTTGATATCACTTGATAGGTCAAGAATGTATTGTCCCCTTTGGTAACTTAATCAATTAATTTAGCGAATTGAAATTAATTAGATTCAATTACATGAAATAAGCGTGGTAGCACAAACAAATCACTAACTAAGTTAAATGTAGCGGAAAATAAATTTGACACAGGTGATTTGTTTACGACTGGGAAAAACCATGAGGAAAAACCCCACCAGGTGAATTTAAGGTCATCACTCCCGAGAATCCACTATTATCAAAACAAGCAGTTATAAGTAAAAGGAATCCCAGTACCTAATACCAACCTATAGTTGAACCCTTATCCTAATACCCAATTGGACTTGTAATGTAGTGACAATCTCTCCTTTCAATGACGGCTCCTAGTATGTGACTAACCAATTGATACATGGATCCAAGTAAGTGACTAACACACCAACTTGAAGAAGATGTTGGTTGCAAAGTTCTTTAGTTCATCCAATGATGAAGATCAAGAAGCTCATTGGTTACAAAACCCTTGGCGCAAATACGCTACAACTTTTACAAGGAATATGATGAACTAGGGCAAATTCTATCTCTAGTCACAATTTGCATGCACAATCAATTTGCATTGAGTTGCATCACTTTGCATCACCTTTGACGGTCCTTAAAATAATCCTTGTATGTGTCTAGGATTGTAAGAAAAGAAACCTTACACAAATACACATAGATATGCTTGAAATCAAATCTTAAAATCTGAATTTCGTAATTCTCAACAAATACAGCTTCTGTCGAGCTACTATCAAGCATCAGCATTAAACCTCGATGGATTTGGATTTGTCGAGCTTTAATAAACAACACTTCTTTACTTGTATCTTCGACAGATTTGCATGGCTTCAGTACTAAACTTGAACTCTTGTTCCTTGAAGTAATAAACTTATTATAGATCTATCTAATTACAAGTAAAGTGCGTTTTGTCAAAAGATTAGCCAATATACATAACATATGTCTCTAACAATATCCACATATATCCTAACATAGAGTACTTACTATAATTAAAAGGAAAATAAGAAACCATATGAAAAACATGAAATCTCAAATTTGTGCTAAAACACAAGAGCTTGTTTAGACCCCCAATTAAAAATTATAGCTAGATTGCTTTTACTGTAAATTAGACTAAGTGTGGAATAAGAGTAAATAAGTGCAATGAGCTAATAACACTACCCTAAGCCATATTCATCCATCATCAATAATAAAATGAAAACTTAAAGTATAGGGAAGAGAGGTGCAAACACAAGATAACACTAAGACGTGTTATCAAAGAGGAAATCAAAGAACTCGGCGAAAAAAACTCTTTGCGACCCTCCTAGTCGAAATCGATCTACTAGAGAATAAAGTTGAAGTACACGAATAACAAAAGACCCTCTAAGCCTAGTCTACCCCATGTACTTGAGCCTTCCAAACTCCTGCTACCAACTGACTTCTCAGATCCTTGTCTTCTCTAGCTTTCTGAATCCCGCAATTCAGCCCGATTATATCCGCCAATGAATGTCTCCTTCCTATACTTCCCAACAGCACCAAATTTCACTTTACACTTAGTATGAGTGTGGTAAGTATTTGGGCTAGCAACCTTTCAAAGATCTAGAGATGGAGAGGTAGGAGTTAAGGAAAACCATAAGGAAATGTGTAGATGATTGTGGGTATAACAATCTCTAACTCTCAAGTGTATTTTCCAAGGTTTTTTCCTCTAAAAAGCACTCCTTATACTTTGTGGGTAATGAGAGTATATATAGTGTAGGTAAAGACTTGGTAAAGCAAAACATAAATTTTTTCCAAATAGAGACTTTTGTGGGTCCTTCGCAGGTTGGTCTTACCTATGAAAAAGTCGCAAAAATGATAGCCTGACATGACTCTTCATCTTCCAGTCTTGTGCTTTACATGTGGCTTTTTCGCGAGTTGCTTCTTGCGAACTACTCGCGAGCCAGTCGCGAAATTCACTTGTTCATCTTTTGAAGCTTGATTCTTCACCGGTCTCTCACACTCATCCTTTACAATTAAACCCTCATACATACAAGGAAAATGATTGAAGAAATTACAATCAAATTTAGCACGGAATTAAAGCCAACAAAATATAGTTGGAAATCACAACTTCACAAGATACATCACATCTTTATTGATATATTTGAATGTACATGAATGTTCAAATATATGTAAAACACCTTGAATGTTTAGACCCTCAAATTACAAACAACCAATTTAAGCTTATTAACAAACAATGTATGTGTGGAAAATGTAAATAAGATGAAGCAGAATTGATAACACAATCTAAACCAAATAAAATCACATCCACAGCAGAAATTAAATGGTAAAGATTAAGGGAAGATAGATATAAACACAAAGACAACACAACGATGTGTTATTGAAGAGGAAACCGAAGTCCTCGATGTAAAACCTCTCCACCGCCTTCCAAGCGGTCAATAATCCACTAGAGAATTAAGTTGGGATACATGAATAGCAGAAGACCTTCCAAGCCTAATCTACCCAGTGTACCTAAGCCCTCCAAGCTTCTTACTCCAACGAGGTTGTGCTGAACCTATATCTTCTCTAGCTTACCGGATTCTATAGGCCATAGCATCAACCAATATTAATTGGTCCCTTCCTAACTGCTTCCCAAGTACCAAATAACATTTTCACAGATATAGGTATGGTGAGAAAAGGATTTGGCTAATGTACCTCTCAAGGATGTAACAATGGAGAGGGTGAGAGTAGAGGAATTTGGAGAATCAAAGGATGAAGATTGTGGATGAGTCAATCTTGTTTTTCTCTGGAGTTTCTCTCTTAAAATTCTCTCTGGAAGCTCTCTATAATACGTGGGTATAAGGGGTATTTATACAAGTGTGTGTTTGGAATGCGAAAGGTCAGTTTTTCAAAAACAGAGTGAACTGGCGACTTGGCCTCGCAACTTGATTGAGTCGCGAGCTAACTACCTAGCCAGCCTGGGACTTTTTTCCTGTAGTATAATAGCTGGCGTGACTCTTTAGCTCCCCTGAATGCTTCACACGTGTGCTGGTTTTGGCGACTTGCCAGCCGTGAGCCAGTCGCGAGGCTCTGCATGGTTGTACACTCTTGAGCATTTCATCACACTCTCTCACACACTACCCTTACATGATTCCTACCTAAATACAGGGTTTCTAAATGCTAAATTATAAGCAAATAGGCACGGAATAAAGCCAACAAAATGGTTTGTTAGGTTCTAAAGACTTAGGGATTTATGTATTTAGAACTCTAATATGTTATGTTGACAAACCATGATCAAAACAATATGTTTAGTCTTGTTTAGGCTTGCTCAAAGTTGTGTAATTCATGTAAAGTTAGAATCGAGAGGCTGTAGATGTATTAGTGCATTTCGGCCTGGCTTAATCGATCGAAAGTCGGCCAGATTTTGTTTTCTGCAGAATTTCCAACTCAGCCCTATCTCATTAAACGTTTAGAGTTTTATGTTTTTACCCTAGGTATATAAGGCAAAACCCTAGCCACGTTTTGAGCGTGGCTCTGGTTGTATTGTTGCTCATATTTTTCTGTTTTGTGTAAATCTCTTGTGAGATCTAGAGGAGCTTTCCTTTACACAAAACTTAGGGTTTTCAAGGTAGAGATTACTTCAACATCTTGATGATCAACTCAGTTTCTGCCATTGGAACTTAAAGAATAACAAGCGTGGGTGCTTGTAGCTGATTGGAGAATCCAAGAAAGAAGGAGTCTGTAGATTCGGAGTTTGCACATGGTCGTGTCAGTAAGTTCTATTGGTGGGTAGTATTAGGAAGTCAAGCGGGGAGCTTGTAAGTCCTTTTGTATAAACTTTGATTCTTTCACATAGTTGATTCAGGTTTACCTTGAGGATAGCTAGGTCAATCCTCCCAAGTTTTTTACCGTGTGGTTTCCTAGGTCATCATATCTTGTGTTCTTTACTTTTCTGCTACTTTATATATTCTTGATATGATTGGGTGATTGTGATAACCTAGAATTTCATAATTTGACTAAGTTAATCACTTGGCTAATAACTAGGTTAATTTAATTGTTGTTTTAAGGGGTCTAAAAACCAACAAGTGGTATCAGAGTGGGTTGCTCTCTTGTTGTAGATCTTTTGATCTCTGAGCTGATCCTTGACCCCTGTTGTCATGGAACATAGACACTCTCTTATTGTTCCTCCTCACTTTGATGGGAATAACTATGCTTATTGGAAAGTAAGGATGAAAGCTTTCCTAAAATCCATTGATGAGAGGGTTTGGAATTCTGTTGAGTACGGATGGGAGAAGCTCACTACTCCTGTGAGTGAGTGGCAGACTTCTCAAAAAGAAGCAGCTGCATTTAATAGCAAAGTTATGAATGCCATCTTTAATGCTGTTTCTATGGAGGAATTTAAGAGAATCTCAAATGTTGAGATTGCTCATACTGCTTGGAAAATCCTCCAAATTGTGTATGAAGGCACAAAGGTTGTCAAAATAAATAAGTTGCAGTAATTAACTTTTAGGTTTGAGAGCATTAGGATGTCTGATGATGAATCCTTTGATGAATTTTATGCCAAACTTAATGACATTGTTAATTCTGCATATAATTTGGGTGAAATCTATGATTAACCTAAAATTGTTAGGAAGATTCTTAGATCTTTAACTGAGGACTTTAGACCCAAAGTGACTGCCATTACTGAGAGCAAGGATGTGGACTCCATCCCTGTTGATGAACTTGTAGGATCTCTTCAATCTTATGAGTTAGACCTACCCAAAGCTAACAAATCCAAATCAATGGCTCTTAAGTCTGTTGATGATGTTGATGTTGGTGGATTTGATGATGAGCTCTCTACTACAGAGATTGCTTACCTTACCAAGAACTTTAGAAACTTTCTTAGGAATACTAATAGAAAGGCAAGAAATACAAACACTGCTGAACCTAGAAATTTTAGGAAGAATGATCCCATTAAGGTTAGCAACACTGAAAAATCTAGAGATAAAGTAGGTCAATCTTTAAATAATTCTTTGGGTTCTCAATATTTTGGTTGTCAAGGGTATGGTCATGTTAAATCTGAATGTCCTACATTCTTGAGGTCTAAGGGTAAAGCTATGGCTGTAACCCTTAGTGATAATGAGGTTTCTAATGATGAGTCTAGATGTGATGAGGATGGAAACTTCATTGCTTTCATTGCTATTATTGTAGTCAATGAAAGCGTGTCTGTTGAAGAGAACCCTTCTGATGGGGAACTCTCTGAGGATGCAGATCTTCAAGAGGCCTATAATAAACTTTGCAAAGTTGCTGCAAAGGATGCTATGAATGTTGAACTTGGCTTGAAGAAAATTGAATCTCTTGAGCTTGATAAAAAGAATTTGCTTGTTAAACTGTTTGATGCTAATGAACTTTTGAACAATGTGAAAACTGAGAATATGCTTCTGCTTGATAAAGTTAAATCTTTAGAACTTGATTTATCTGTTGCTAGATCTGCTAGTTCTAAACTTGATCAAATGCTGAGTGTTCAAAAGTATCCTTCTGATAAATCTAGTTTAGGTTTTGTTGATAACATCTATGTGTCTGCACCACATTCTACGAATTTTGTTCCTTCATCTTCTTCTGAACCTTCAGTAAGTGAGGCTGTGAGTGAAACTGTTAAACCCCCTGTGAGTGAGGTTGTCAAACCCATAGAAGTTTCACCACCTAGAAAGATAAGGGTTGATTTGAAAGAGTCCAAACCTAAGGAGTCTATCCTTTCTAAGGACAAGATGCATGGTAAACCTGCTTGGGTTTGTCATTTTTGTGGGAAGTCTGGACACATTCGTCCTAACTGTTACAAGCTTCAAGCTACTAAGAGAGCAAACAAACCAAAAGTGTCTGTGCCTCAAGCACAAGATCCTATGACACTAATTGGTGAATTGGTAAAGGCTTTAAATTTTTGTTCCAATCATGGAGTTGGAAATCACTCGAACGTGAATAGGAACTCCAATGCTCATGGTCATCTAAAAAATTTTGGATGCAAAAGGCTTGATCTAATTGAGTCTTTCTGACATGGTCCTTGTGCTTTATTGCTTTACCTTTTGTGACCATTGTTCTTTTGTTTTGTTTTTTTTTGTTTTTGTTTCTTTTATTCTAGGGTTTGCATTGCATAACATTCATGCATTACATTCTAGGATTTATTTTTGTTTTCTCTTAAAAAAAAAAAAAAAAAAAAAAAAAAAAGGAGGAAGCAAAATTGTGTTTGACATTAGTTTTCTTGGTGTTGAAAACAAGGTTGGTCAATTTATTTTCACATGACATGTTTTATGTACCTTGTTTAGTTTTGATGAGCTTATTTATTGCATTTTACTAGTTGAAGTTTTGTAGTGCATGTTTTGTGGGAAATATGTTTGTGGTGTCTATCTCTGTCTTAATCTTGATGTTATATGTTATTTGATTGTCGGACTTGATCTTTTTGAGAAAGGCATAAATAACCATCTCACCACTGTTCACTAGTCAATCATGAACACCTTAGTGCATATCGTAAGATTTTGTGCTCGAGAAAGTATAGCACATGCACAAAAAAAAATATAAGTTGTAGCCTCGACTTTAATTGCTTAATGCTTAAAATTGGTGTGTACTATTAGGCTTGATGCCAAATCACATAATTAAAATTGGTGTGTACGTTATCCTGGCTATTTAATAAGTTTCTGAACAATCAAAATTGGTGTGTACATTATGAGGCAAAATCAAGAAACTACATGATTGCAAGCTTTTGTTCTAGGAGATGTGAGAGTTATATGATGTAACTCTTTAGGTGATAGTCTCTTTTAAATTCTATGTGATGAATTTTGTAGACTTTGTGATTGATTGCTATGCACATATCACCTCACATGTATTTCAAGCTTTTACTAGTTGCACACACTACACAAGTTACTCTTTGCTAAACTTTGTACATGTTATTGTGTGTTTTTGGTTTGACCAACCAAGTTTGAAAATATCTTGAGAATTATGCACAACATATTTGTTGCTTGAGAATCTAAAGGGAGAATGGTTGAAAATTTATTTTGAGAAATTGGGTTTAAAACTTGGGGTTTTGAAAAAGCATTTCATCTCATACTCATGCATTTTGTTTATTAATTTTAATGCTTTGAGGAGTTTGTGCCCAAAATGTGTTTGTTTTTCTCAAAACTGAGTTTTTTTTTTTTTTTTTTTTTTTTTTTTTTTTTTTTTTTTTTTTTTTTTTTTTTTTCTCAAAAACTTTGTGAGCCTCTGCCTATTTCGAACGATCCATTCTATTTTTCGATCGATCGAAAATGTTCTTAAATTGTTTTATGAGTCTTGGGTTGATTCGATCGATCGAATGTAATTTTCGATCAATTGAATATCGCAAATCAGGTTTTTTAAAAAATCAGACTTTGAATAGTTCAAATCACTTTTTCAAACCTTTTTCTCTCTCTCCGACTCGGCAGGATCCATAACAAATTTTTTGTCGTTTTCCTCCTAAATTCTTGCAAGGTTTTTCTCTATATAAGCCGGTATGTCCATATTACCCTTCCTTTTGCATTGTTTTTTCATGATTTCATGCATTATTTCATAGTTTTTGGGTAAATTTTTGGACTATGCATATATTGGGATTTTTGTTCACTTAAGCCTTATTTTGTGAAATTAATCAATGGGTTTTGTTGCAATACTGATATATTCATGATCTATGATAGTTAATTTGATCAATTTAGGGTTTTGTGAAAAATTAAAAATCTAGGGCTTGTAATTTATCTGAATTGGGGATTTGTTCAAATTGGGTTCAATTGATGCAATTGGCTTGTTGTTTTGATGTAATTGATCATTATATTGTGTGTTCTAGCTTCTGTGATGATCAATTAGTCAAATTTCTTTCAAAACTTAACAAGTGGTTTTTCATTTTGGGGTTTTTGTTAGATACTCCGTGCTCAAGCCAATTTTGTGCACTTGAACTCAAATTAGACTTAGTTTTACTGCATTAGAACATGCATCATGAAATTGTAATTGTTCATGCATCATATAGATTTTTATTCTATTTTTTTGTGCTAATTTGCAGTCTGTCCTTGGTTTGTTGTTTTGTTTTTGTTCTTTTGGTTCTTCTGTGTGTCTCTGTCCTTTCCTTAGCATCATGCCTAGGAAGACTAGAGCTCATAGATCTGTTCCCTCACCTTCTCCTCCCCTACCTTCCTTTGACCATGAGAGATTTCCTAGTGCAAAAAACCAAGAGATTTTTGAGAAGTTAAACCTTAAAAGAAAAATTTGAACTGAGCATTTTGTTGTGTTAGATGAGTTAGATCCTGTCATTAGGGCAAATTTTGAGCGTCGGGACTGGTTACCTCTGTTGAATATTTCTGATCCTCCTCCTCCAGTAATCCTAATTAGAGAGTTCTTTTCGAACATCTCTATCCGCATCTAAGATTCCAACACTTTAGTAAAGAGTTGGATACGAGGTGTAGAGTACGTCATTACTTCTACTGTAGTGGCTGATGCTCTAGGGGTACCTTTGGTCCAGCACCCTGTTTACTCGTATGACGAGTCTCCACTCTTGGATGATGTCATGTCATACATCACTGGGTCTTCTATCCAGTGGGGTTCTGATCCTCGGATCACTTCTGTTGAGCTTCTTGAGATTGTCTATCTTTTTCTTAGGATAGCATGTCATTCTATTTGGCCTATCTCTCATCTTCACACCATTCCTCTTGAGCGGTATGTCTTTTTGTACGCTCTTGTTACTGATGCTTCTATGAGTTTTCTTCACTTGTTTCTTCGTTCTTTGAACGAAGTTTATAGGAGTTCATCTTCCTCTCATGCTTTTGTTCATCCTATTTTTGTTCATAGGATTTTGTTATATCTTGGTCTAGATGATTTCCTTTCTTCTGAGCCCATCCATATCATTGGTCCCATAGGTGCGTCTTTTCTTAGACAAAAGGTTGCTCATCTTGGATTGGCTCTAAACACCCTAGGTCTGAGCCTTCTAGTACTGCACCCCCTCCTTCTTCTTCTACAGGTCCTGCTAGTGAGGATGTTCCTGATCCTGCTAGTGATGCTGTTGCTACTGCTGTTCCTCCACCTCCTTCGGATGACTTTGATGTACGTCGTACTTTAAAGACTGTCATGACCGTTCAGGCGGCTCATGGTCAGATTTTGGTGGACTTGCTTGATGAGCTATGTGCTTTGAGAGATGACTTGGAGCATTTTCGTTCTCCCTCACCACCTCCTTTTGATGATGGCATGTGATTGTCCTTTGGCATTCCGTCACAAAAAGGGGGAGTAGAGTTTTGAGACTTGTAGAGGAGTTTTTGTAGTTAGAGGGAGTTTTCTTTTGTTTTTGGGGAAGTAGTGGAGATATTAGATATTAGATTGTATCTAGGTACTTCATCGTGTATAATTTCTTTTGATTTATGGGCTATTCATGTTGGGAAATACATTGCTTTTGATATATGATTCTTAATTCATGTGTTCACTGCTTATTGATTAATATTTATGAGTTATTCATTGATATATGTCTTTATTATGTGTTGTGTGAACTTTCAAGAATGTTTTTATTTTTGGTGTATCTAACTTAGGGGGAGAGTTAGTTTACATATCTGTTGATTTATTGTTTTTCTGTCACACATACGTTTATGCGTTTGTTGAGTGTTTCAGGAATATACAGGTTGATTCGATTTTGCTACTGTCTACACTTGCAACTGATGGATAGTAGTTAGGATTGAATTTTATGTTTATGAGCATTATTTTTGTAAAGGGTTTTTATTTGTAAACTTTGAGTTTTTAATTTGTGTTTTGTCACGAATTGCCAAAGGGGGAGTTTGTTAGGTTCTAAAGACTTAGGATTTTATGTATTTAGAACTCTAATATGTTATGTTGACAAACCATGATCAAATCAATATGTTTAGTCTTGTTTAGACTTGCTCAAAGTTGTGTAATTCATGTAAAGTTGGAATCGAGAGGCTGCAGATGTATTAGTGCATTTCGGCCTAGCTCGATCGATCGAAAGTTAGACTCGATCGATCGAAAGTCGGCCAGATTGCGTTTTCTGTAGAATTTCCAACTCAGCCCTATCTCATTAAACGTTTAGGGTTTTATGTTTTTGCCCTAGGTTTATAAGGCAAAACCCTAGCCACGTTTTGAGAGTGGCTCTGGTTGTATTGTTGCTCATATTTTTCTGTTTTGTGTAAATCTCTTGTGAGAGCTAGAGGAGCTTTCCTTTACACAAAGCTTAGGGTTTTCAAGGTAGAGATTACTTCAACATCTTGATGATCAACTCAGTTGTTGCAATTGGAGCTTAAAGAATAACAAGCGTGGGTGCTTGTAACTGATTGGAGAATCTAAGAAAGAAGGAGTCTGTGGATTCAGAGCTTGCACGTGGTCGTGTCAGTAAGTTCTACTGGTGGGGAAGTCAAGCGGGGAGCTTGTAAGTCCTTTTGTATGAATTTCGATTCTTTCACATAGTGGATTCAGGTTTACCTTGAGGATAGCTAGGTCAAATCCTTCCCAGGTTTTTACCGTGTGGTTTCCTGGGTCATCATATCTTGTGTTCTTTACCTTTTCGTTGCTTTATATATTCTTGATATGATTGGGTGATTGTGATAACCTAGAATTTCATAATTTGACTAAGTTAATCACTTGGCTAATAACTAGGTTAATCCAATTGTTGTTTTAAGGGGTCTAAAAACCAACATGGTTGATTAAATTCAACCTTACAGTACATCTTTTGAAAAATAACTAGAACATTAAATGGCTTTGATCCTAGATAAAATCTAAAAAATGTTCACGGTGTTAGTCTAGTTACATCATAAAAATTGAAAAGTACAAGGAAAAGTTTTAATCTACGAACCCTTGATCTAAGTTCAGAGGCTACATTGCAAGATTGCAAAGTGTAAGACACCCACCTTACCCGATGAAACTAATTTTCTAGACAATGGTGGCCAAAAGGGATGAAGGTAAGTATTGGCATTGGGGGGCAATGCCCCCCTCAAATTTTTTATATAAAGAAAATACTATTATATATAGCTAGGTACTAATTTTAGCAATTTGGTTCAATAAAATTACATTTTCTCCCATTAACAATATCATTAATCACTTTAAAGAGTATAAAAAAATTTATAGATTTAAAGTTTAAAACAAAATTAACAAATAAAAAAATAGTAAAACAAAAAAAATTATCAATAGCAAAGCTAAAATTTTATCCAAAATAAAAAAACCCAATACTTTAAAAAAAATATACAAAATAATTTTTTCTTTACCCAGCAGCATATATGCACACACATAAAAAACAAAAAAAACAAAAAAAATCTTAAGTAGCCTAAGTGAGAGAAGATAGAGTGGAAACTACAAAGCAAGCATTTTCAATAGTAAATATCATCAAAATTAACATTTGCAAAAAAATGGAAGATGATTTTTTTTAGTTGTTGTGATATTATTCATTGACATTGGAAATTACTGCAACAATTAGTACCGATTCAATTATAGATGATTTTAAAGATTAAAAAAAAAAAAAGCCGAGTTTTGGAGTTTTATAATTGCTTTTATTTTTTATTTTTATTTTTTTTAGAATCAATACAGAAAAAATTTATTCAAATAACTAGAAGATCAAAAGAAACAAAAGAAGAAGTGTCTGGTGGAAAATATTTCATCCAGACATGCATAGGAAAAGAAATCTTTACTCTCCTAGCTAAGGCATTGCCCTGCCTCCTTATGTGAGGGAAGGAGTGAGTACATAAAGAACTCGCTATTTTAGAATCCCATTAAAAAATTGACTAGTGCAGACCTAGTTCCACAACAAACTGAGAAGCTCTTTTGATAGCCAACGCTTCCAGCAATAGCATCGAGGAAGGGAGAGCAAATTTTTTTTTTGACAGAGCCGCTATCACTTCACCCTTTCCATTTTAGGCAACCACATCAATTCCAGCTTCGTTAGTCTCTGAAAACACAGTCCCATCAAAGTTTGTTTTAAACCTGTCTAGTGCTGGGGGCTTCCACTTCACCCTAGCAGTGCTTGGCTTGGTAACTGGGTTGAGGGATTCTGCTGGAACTTAGAAAGGAAATTACAAGTTGTCTAAAAAATTCCGTGAGGTTGCAAACTCGCTTCGCCAAGTAGAACTTGGTTTCTCCGAGTCCAAACAAACCATGCAATTGTGGCGAAGAACTCTAGAGTTTTCCAATGTTTCCCAACTATGCTAACCAGGTCCAACAAATTACCTAGGCTAGCAGTGGTGGCTCTAGGAATTTTTTTAGGGTGGTCACTAAGAAACTTAAATTATAAAAAATTTAAAAAAGAGACAATTTGAATATATCAATGTCACAACCAAAAAAAAAAAAAAAAAAAAACACGCAAATACACGAAATATTACAATTTTTTGTACTAACAAAGAGAATAAGAAAAAAAAAAAAAAAAGACTAATAAAAGATAAAGTGCAAATTGAAAATGCTGATATGAGAATAATAAAGTGACCACAACAATTTCATAACAAATCTTATGCAACAAGTTGTTAGTCTATTATTGGTGGGTAAAACATGTCAATATTGAACTTGAATTAGAGTAACAGCTTACCACATAAGATCTATTATGAAATTATTGTGAAAATGTTGTGGATGTAGCATTACTCTTATATTTATTGAACTTAAATTCTTATGAGTTTCAAGTAAAAGTATTCAAAATTTTTATTAGGTTGGTCAAAATAAGTTATTTTAGTAAATAATATATATTTTTTAAAGTATATACAATTTTTTCAAGTTAGGGTGGTCACAGAATATATTAATTTAAAATAATTATTTATATAAAATTTTTTTTGACAAGTGAGGGTGGTCCTAGGACCACCCTCACATACAAGTAGAGCCACCAATGTAGGCTAGGATAATCTTTTAGAATCCCGCCAAAGTGAGATTCCCAAATTTGATGAAGGCCAGCACAGTCTCAAAGAGCATGAGAAGTTGTCTCTTGTGAACTTGAACAAAGGCCCGGTCATCTAGTATTTTATGCCTCAATGATGACACCAACCAGAGGAGAAAGGATTTTTGAGGGAGGAGCACTAGGCAACCAGTTTTCATCATAAATACGAATGGATTTACCATCGCCTATTCTTTATTGCATTCCAGTAGAGATAACTTTCCGTGCTTTTAGTATACTTTGCTAAGCATATGAACCTGATGACACCTTGGCATCAAAGATGAAACCCCTAGGAAGTACTTTGCTTTAAACACCCTATAAAATAGAGAGCTTTGATCATTTAATAAATACTAATTCTGTTTTGCAAGCATGGCCTCATTAAACTTAATCAGATCTTTGAACCTTAGTCCCCCGTACTCCTTTGGTTGACAAAGAACCTCCCATTTTTTCCAGCGAATTTTTTGTTGCTCTCCTTTCTACCCCACCAGAATTTTCTAATCGTAGTCTCAATCTTTTGACACAGACTAACTGGTAATTTGAAGTAACTCATTGCAAATGTTGGATTAGCTTGGACCACAACTTTTAGAAGAACCTCTCCCCCAGCTTGAGGTAAAAGTTTCTCTTTCCATTCTTGCAATATACTTTAGACCCTCTCCTTTATATAGTTCAGACTAGCTTTCTTGTTTCTTCCCACCACCGTTGGAAGGCCAAGGTACTTTTCTTACTCTTTGACTTCTAGGACCCCTTGGAAATTTATAATAGATGATTTTAAATCCTCCATCACAAATTTACTAACGAAAATAGCAGTCCTCCCTTTATTGATTTTTAGTCCAGATACTTGCTCATGTAGGAGTAAAATACTCTGAATTGTTTGTTTAGCATTCATAGAAGCCCAACAAAACAATAAACTATCATCTTCAAAAAAGAGGTGAGTAATCTTTGGGTTCAATCTGCATAAAGAGAAGCCACATATTAAATCCTCAGTTGTTGCCTTTTGAATCAATATGTTAAGCCCTTTAGAACAAACCAGAAAAAGATAAGGAGATGGTGGATCTCCTTGTCTAATATGGCTTTATCTGACTAGAAAGCACTCTATGATTCTAATACTACATGTGGCAAAATTCTTTTAAGCTTATTAGCTAAGACTTTAGATATAAGCTTATAAAGAATGTTATGCGGAGCAATAGGACGATACATAGAAACTTGTACAGGACTTTTTACTTTAGGTGATAAAGTAATGAAGGTATGGTTTATAGAGGGAGGAAAAGAACCTGTGTTAAGACAGTGAAGCACTGCTACAGTGATGGAGAGTTTTATACTAAATGAATGTTTATTTGAAGTTTTATAATATATCTTTAACTTTAAGTCCTGGCTTCGTCCTTGGTGGCCAATGATCATATTACATAATCCAAATAACAAATTATAGCATCAAGAACATTCATGTTATCAAATATTGAAAGAAGCATTCATGTAAGAATGGTGAAAACCCTAATTCAAACGTACAATTAGTTTTGAAAAAATTGAAAATAGAAACATGATAATTATGTGTATGCAATGTGAAAAACCCTAATGCTAAACATTTGATCATATTTTTGAATTGAAAACATAGAAACATGTTAATATATCAAAATAAATAAAATCCTAAGATGTAACATGCTTGTATACAAGAACATGTGAAGAACATATTATGAATATTCAAGAACATAAGCATATCATTCAGCAATATTCAAAGCATGCTTGAATAAAAAATACTAGCACACAATTAAAAAAAAGAGAGGTTTAGAGGTCATACCTACATGTATTGACACTCCTAAGGAATGGCAAGAGTTCCTCTAAGAGGTTGTTGATGAGTAAGGCAACAAATGTGAAGGTTAGTAAACTCAAGACCAAGAGGACTTGATGTATATCCTAAGTGGGTACCTTACATTGTTACTTTCCCCAAAACCCTAAAAAGATGGAGGCTCCAAAAGAGTTTTCGGAGGAATGATGGACAAGAAGTTATAAGCTATAATTTTGAACTGTAATTTTGATAGGAATGAACTATAATTTTGACTAGATGATCTGTTAATTGAATTACATGATACAAATCTAGATGTTATAAAAATCAAAATGACAGTACTCAAGCCTTAATTAGACAACCATATTGAAAGATATCAAAGAGACAAGTATTATTGATAAAGAGCACTTGCATGAATCAGGCCCCGACTGTACGTGATTATGATCTCTTAATTCTAATAGGTCTATTTTTAGTCAAAATTAAATTAAATGATGCATCATGACACTATTGTATGAGGTAGTTTATGGTAAGATTACACACCTAACTTATTCCGAAGACAAAACATTAATTAATTCCAGTCAGAATTGGTAGAAATTGATTAATTAAATAATTAATTAAATGTTTTTTGAGTTAATTTTCTAACCTTGAGGTCCAAGAAATTTAAAAAATGAAGTCAAAATTCGGAAGGAATTAGATCAAAACTTAAACAAAAACTGACGAACGAAAATGGAAAAGATCTAGGAGGGTTTAGGACCAAATGGCAATTGGTACTTGGACCAAAACCCCTAGATCTCCTTCCTTTTTGCTCTGGCTTGCTCCTCAATAAGTTTGATCTTGATACCTACGTTTATTTTTCTATAAAACCTAAGTTTCTTTAGTCCTACATTTCCCAGAGACTCATCTTCAACCCTCCAACATCTATTATAAATACCCTTCTCTATCAATAGTTCAAAGCACCCTGGATTTCAAAGAAAAACCTGAAATTTCTCTCTCTTCCTCTATCCTTATTCTCTAGAGTTAGTAGTTGAATGGTGTCTTTGGTGTTTTGGAGCTCCTGGTCTTATTTCACTAGAATGAATAGTTTGGACTTCTTCTTGGAGTGCTTGTCACATGCATGTAAGGTTTCTAAACCTTTGTTTTAATTATGCCTAGGGGTGTGCCGCCAACCTGCCAACCTGCCAAAACCAACTTGACACAACCCAACTCGTCAGGTTGGGTTGGTTTTTAGGGCTTGGTGGGCTAGGTTGGGTTACAAAATTTATTTTAATAACGGGCTGAGTTGGGTTCGGATCATAAAATTACAAACCCTCCAAACCTGACCCGACCCATCCATACATTTAATAAATATTTAAAATATATTATATAATTAATAAATTTTTTAAAATAACCATGAACGGTTTAAGACCCCTTAAAAACAACCAAATTGCGTAGCCTAGTTAATTAGCCAAGTTGTTACTTAGTCAAATTAAGCAATTCTAGGTTAAAGCAATCAAATAATCATATCAAAATAATAAAGTAGCGGAATAATAAATAACACAATGATATGATCACCCAAGAAACCACACGGTAAAAACCTGGGAGGATTTGACCCACCGATCCTCAAGGCAAAACAAAATCCACTATGAAAGAATCGAAGTTCATACAAAAGGACTACAAGCTCCCCGCTCGACTTCCTAATGCTACCCACCAGTAGAACTTACTGACACGACCACGTGCAAGCTCCGAATCTACGGACTCCTTCTTTCTTGAATTCTTCAATCATCTACAAGCTCCCCGCTTGTTTTTCTTTAAGTTCCAATGGTTGCAACTATAATGATCTTCAAGATGTTGAAATCATCTCTACCTTGAAAACCCTAGGTTTTGTGTAAAGAAAAGCTCCTCTAAGATCTCACAAAAGATTCACACAAAACAGCAAAGTATGAGCAACAATACAATATGGACAACCTCCAAAAACGTGGCTAGGGTTTTGTTTAAATACCTAGGGTAAAAACATAAAACCCTAAACGTTTAATGAAGTAGGGCTGAGTTGGAAATTCTGCAGAAAAATCAACCTGTGCGATTTTCGATCGATCGAGTCTGTCCTTCGATTGATCGAGCCAGGCCGAAAGTCCCAAGTACTTCTGCAGCCACTCGATTCCAACTTTACAATAATAGACCAACTTTGAGCTAGCCTAAATAAGATTAAATACATTGTTTTGATCATGGCTTGCCAACATTACAAATTAGAGTTCTAAATACATAAAATCTTAAGACCTTAGAACCTAACAAACTCCCCCTTTGGCAATCCGTGACAAAACACAAACTAAATGCTCAAAGTTTACAATAAAAAGCCCTTTACAAAAAGTAATGCTCATAAACCAAATTCAATCCTAACTACTATCCATCAGTTGCAAATGTAGACAGCAGCCAAGTTGAATGCACCTGAATATTCCTGAAACACTCAACAAACGCATAAACGCATGTGTGACAGAAAATAGTATATAAACAGTTATAACATTCTTGTAAGATTCATACAACACAAAAGAAAGACATATATCAATGAACAACTCATAAATATAAATCAATAAGCAGTGAATCATGAGACAACAAGAATCAAATAAAAATCATGTATGTCAATATATCAATCAATGTTACTCCCCCTAACATGAATATCCTCAAAAAATGATATACAAAGTGAAGCACCTAGATACAATCTAATAAACTCAACAAACTAACAAAAAAGATCTCATGCTAAAAAAAACTCCCCCTAACTGCAAAACTCCTCTACAAGTCAAAAACTCCACTCCCCCTTTTTGTGACGGAATGCCAAAGGGCAATCACAAGTCGCCATCAAAAGGAAGTGGTGAGGGTGAATGAAGACGCGCAAAGTCGACTTGCAGAGCACGAATCTCATCTAGCAAATCCACCAAAATCTGACCATGAGCCGCCTGAACGGTCATAACAGTCTCCAGGGTACGACGAACATCGAAGTCATCCGAAGGAGGTGGAGGAACAGCAGCATCAATATCATCAGCAGGATTAGGAACATCCTCACCAGCAGGACCTGTAGAAGAAGAAGGAGGAGGATGAGCACTATTAGACTGCTCAGACCTAGGGTGTTTAGAACCAGCTCGAAGATGAGCGGCCCTCTGTCTAAGAAAAGACGCACCTATGGGACTAATAACATGAACGGGCTCAGATGAAGGGAAGCCATTAATATCAAGATAAAGCAAAATCCTATGAATAAAAATAGGATGCACAAGAGCATGAGAAATAGATGAACTCCTATAAACATCGTTCAAAGAACGAAGAAAGAGATGAGGAAAACTAATAGGAGCATCAGTAACTAGGGCGTACAAAAATACACACCTCTCAAGAGGAATGGTGTGAACATGAGAGATGGGCCAGATGGAATGACAGGCTATCCTAAAGAACAGATAGTGCAGCCCAGAGAGCTCAGCAGAAGTGATCCTAGGATCAGAACCCCACTGGACAGTAGTCCCAGTGATGTAAGACAAAACATCGCTCAGCTCGGGAGACTCAGTATAAGGATAGACAGGATGACGAACCAACGGTACCCCTAGAGCATCAACCAGTACCTGAGGAGTAATAGAGTACTCTACGCCTCGTATCCAACTCTTAACTAGAGTGTTGGAATCATAGATGCGGATAGAGATGTTCGAGAAGAACTCTCTAATCAAGGTAGCCGGAGGAGGAGGATCAGACACATCTAACAAAGGCAACCAACTCCTACGCTCAAAGTTTGCCCTAATGGCAGGATCAAGCTCATCTAGTATAACAGAACGCTTAGCCCAAATCTTCCTCTGAAGGTTGAGCTTCTCATAAATCTTTTGGTTTTTCTCACTCGGAAACCTCTCTCGGTCAAAGGAAGGTGGGGAAGGAGAAGGGGAAGGAATAGTCCTACGGGCTCTAGTCTTCCAAGGCATGATGCTAAGGAAAGGACAGAGACACAAGAAAAAACCAAAAAGAATAAAACAAACCCAAGGGCAGACTGCAAGTTAGCATAATAATCAATAGAATAAAAATCTATATGATGCATGAACAAATACAATGTTGTGATGCATGAACTAATGCAGTAAACAGGTTCAAATTAAGTTCAATTATACAAAATTGGCTCGAACATAGAGTTTCTAACAAAAACCCTAAAAAATTTAAAAACCACTTGAAAAATTTTGCAACAAATTGATGAATTAATTATTACACAATGTTGAAAACAGATTAGAAGAACTAATTTCATCAATTCAACAAGCCAATTTCATCAATTAAACTCAATTTCACAAAAGCCCCAAATCGGATCAATTAGAAACCCTAGAATTTTCAATTTTTCACCAAACTCAAAATTGATCAAATTAACAGGTAAGAATCATGTTAATGATGTGTCCCCACAAAAACCCAATGATCAATTGCACAAAATAGAGCTTAGATCAACAGAAAATCCCATTTATGCAAAGTCCGAAAATCTCCCTTAAATGCATGGATTTATGCATGAAATCATGAAAATAAAATCAAAAGGAAGGGCAAAAGAGTCTTACCAGCTTGAGGAAAGAAAAACTTTGCAAAAAATTCGGAGGAAAACGACAAAAATCTGAACTATTTAGCTTGCCTCGTCGGAGAGAGAAAGAAAAAGTTTGAAAAAGATTTGAAAAAGTGTTTGAAAAAGTCAGATCTGATCTTTTAAAAAAGCTTTTCCACGATCTTCGATCGATCGAAAATTACATTCGATCGATTGAATGAAACAGTCATTTTAGAACAAACTAGGGCACTTTTTCGATCGATCGAAAATCAGAATAGATCGATCGAATTGGGCAGAGGCTCACAAAAAATTTTGAGAAAAAACACAGTTTTGAAAAACAAAAACCTCATTTTGAAAACAACTCCTCAAAGCATTTGAATAACGAAAACAAAATGCATAAATATGAGATGGAATGCTTTTTCAAAAACCCAAATTTTTTAAACCCAATTTTCTCAAAGACAAGTTTCAATCATTCTCCCATTGAATTTCCTTAAGCAACAATTATGATGTGTACAAATCTCAAGATATTTTCAAACTTGGTTGGTCAGACCAAAAAACACACACACTAGCATGTACAGTGTTTAACAAAGAGTAACTTGTGTAGTGTGTGATACTAGCAAAAAACTTGAGATACATGTGAGGTGATATGTGAATAGTAATCAAACACAAAGTCTACACAATTCATCACATAGAATTTAAAAGAGACTATCACCTAAAGAGTTACATCCTATAACTCTCACATCTCCTAGAACAAAAGCTTGCAATCATGTAAGTTTCTTGTATTTTTGCCTCTTATTTATATGAATTGGCATTCAGCCTAATAGTACACACCGGTTTGAATTAAGTGAATTGGCATCAAGCCTAATAGTACACACCAGTTTTAATTATATTGAGGCTACACCTTATGTTCTTTTTGTGCATGTGCTACACTTTCTTGGGCACAAAATCTTATGATATGCACTAAGGTGTTCATGATTGGCTAGTGAACAGTGGTGAGATGGTTATTTATGCCTTTCTCAAAAGGATTAAGTCCGACAGTCAAAGAACATGTGACTTCATGATTAAGGCAAAGTGATTAAAAACCACACACATCTTTCCCACACAACATGCACTACAAAGTTTCAACTAGTCAAGTGTAGTAAATAAGCTCATCAAAGTTAAACAAGGTACACAAGACATGACACGTGTAAAAGGATTGACCAACCTTGTTTTCAAAAATCAAGAAAAATAGTGTCAAACATAGTTTTTGCTTTCTCCTTTTTATTATTATTATTATTATTATTATTATATGAGAAAACAAATAAATCCTAGAATGAAATGCATGAATGTAATGCAATGCAAGTCCTAGAACAAAAAAACACAAAAACCAAAGAACAATGGTCACAAAAGAATAGAACAATGAAGCACATGGACCATGTCAGAAAGACTTAGTTAGTTCGAGTCTTTTGCATTCAAAACTTTTTAGATGCACCACGAGCATTGGAGTTCTTATTCACATTAGAGTGATTCCCAACTCCAGAATTAGAATAAAGGTTTAACGCCTTTACCAATTCACCAATTAGTGCCATAGGATCTTGTGCTTGAGGCACAGGCACTTTTGGTTTATTTGCTCTCTTATCAGCTTGAAGCTTGTAACAGTTAGGACGTATGTGTCCAGACTTACCACAATAATGACAAACCCAAACAGGTTTACCATGCATCCTGTCCTTAGATTTGGTAGGCTCCTTAGGTTTAGATTCTCTTAAGTTTACCCTAATCTTCTTAGGTGGTGAAACTTCTACAGGTTTAACAACCTCACTCACAGGGAGTTTAATGGTTTCACTCACAACCTCACTCACAGAAGGTACAGAAGAAGAAGAAGGAACAAAATTTGTGGAATGTGGTCCAGAATCAAAGATGCTTTCAACATATCCTAACCCAGTTTTATCAGAAGGATACTTTTGAACATTCAGCATGTGATCAAGTTTAAAACTAGCAGATCTAGCAACAGATAAATCATGTTCCAAATTTTTAACTTTATCAAGCAAAAACATGTTTTCAGATTTAACATTGTTCAAAAGATCATTAGCATCAAACAGTTTAACAAGCAAATTTTTCTTTTCAAGCTCAAGAGCATCAATTTTCTTTAGGCCAAGTTCAACTTTTATAGCATTCTTTGCAGCAACTTTGCAAAGTTTGTTATAGGCCTCTTGAAGATCTGCATCTTCAGAAAGTTCCCCATCAGAAGGGTTCTCCTCAGCAGATATGCTTTCATTGACTACAGCAGTAGCAGTGAAAGCAATGAAGTTTCCATCTTCGTCACAACCGTACTCATCATCAGAAACTTCATTATCACTAAGGGTTACAGCCATAGCTTTACCCTTAGTCCTCAAGAATGTAGGACATTCAGATTTAACATGACCATACCCTTGACAGCCAATACACTGAGGACCCAAAGAATTGTTTGAAGATTGACCAACTTTTTCTCTAGGTTTTTCAAAGTTATTAACCTTAGTGGGATCATTCTTCCTAAAATTTCTAGGTTCAGCAGTGTAAGTACCTCTTGCCTTTCTGTTGGTATTCCTAAGAAAGTTTTTAAAGTTTTTGGCAAGATACGCAATCTCTATAGCAGAGAGCTCATCATCAAATCCACCACCATCAACATCATCAACTGACTTAAGAGCCATTGATTTGGATTTGTTCACTTTAGGTAGGTCAGACTCATAGGACTGAAGAGATCCTACAAGCTCATCAACAGGGATGGAGTCCACATCCTTGCTTTTAGTGATGGCAGTCACTTTGGGTCTAAAGTTCTCAGTTAAGGATCTAAGAATCTTCCTAACAATTTTAGGTTGTTCATAGATTTCACCCAAATTAAAAGCAAAATTGACAATATCATTTAATTTAGCATAGAATTCATCAAAAGATTCATCATCAGTCATTCTAATGCTTTCAAATCTAAAAGTCAATTGTTGCAATTTATTGATCTTAACTGCCTTTGTGCCTTCATGCACAGTTTGGAGGATTTTCCATGCAGTATGAGCAACCTCAACATTTGAAATCCTCTTAAATTCCTCCATTGAAACAGCATTGAAGATGGCATTCATAGCTTTGCTATTGAAGCCTGCTGCTTCTTTTTCAGAAGTTTGCCACTCATTCACAAGAGTAGTGGGCTTCTGCCATCCGTATTCAACGGAATTCTAAACCCTCTCATCAATGGATTTCAGGAATGCTTTCATCCTTACTTTCCAATAAGCATAGTTGTTCCCATCAAAGTGAGGAGGAACAAACAGAGAGTGTCCATGCTCCATGACAATAGGGGTCAAGGATCAGCTCAGAGATAAAAAAAAATCTCTAACAAGAGAGCAACCTACTCTGATACCACTTGAACGGTTTAAGATCCCTTAAAACCAACCAGATTGCGTAGCCTAGTTAATTAGCCAAGTTGTTACTTAGTCAAATTAAGAAATTCTAGGTTAAAGCAATCAAATAATCATATCAAAATAATAAAGTAGCGGAATAATAAATAACACAATGATATGATCACCCAGGAAACCACACGGTAAAAACCTGGGGAGGATTTGACCCACCGATCCTCAAGGCAAAACAGAATCCACTATAAAAGAATCGAAGTTCATACAAAAGGACTACAAGCTCCCCGCTCGACTTCCTAATGCTACCCACCAGTAGAACTTACTGACACGACCACGTGCAAGCTCCGAATCTACGGACTCCTTCTTTCTTGAATTCTTCAATAAGCTACAAGCTCCCCGCTTGTTTTTCTTTAAGTTCCAATGGTTGCAACTATAATGATCTTCAAGATGTTGAAATCATCTCTACCTTGAAAACCCTAAGTTTTGTGTAAAGGAAAGCTCCTCTAAGATCTCATAAGAGATTCACACAAAACAGCAAAGTATGAGCAACAATACAATATGGACAACCTCCAAAAACGTGGCTAGGGTTTTGTTTATGAAAGTTCAAGATGGGTATGAAACACCCTTGAACGTTCAGACCCCAAATTACAAAATTACCAATTCAAGCTTTATATCAAACAATTAATGTGCGGAATATGATAACAAGCTTATAACAGAATTGATAACCAATCTAAGCCAAATATAAACACATCCACAGCAGTAAATATAAGGCAAAGATAAAGGAAAGAAAGATGCAAACACACGGACAACACACGATGTGTTATCGAAGAGGAAACCGAAGTCCTCGGCGTAAAACCTCTCCGCCGCCCTCCAAGCAGTCAATAATCCACTAGAAAATGTAGTTGGGATACATGAACAGCAATAGACCCTCCAAGCCTAATCTACCCAGGTACCTAAGCCCTCAAAGCTTCCTGCTCCAACGAGGTTGCGCCGAACTTTTTTCTTTTCTAGCTTACCGGATTCCGCTGTAGCCCATAGCATCAACCAATCACAATTTGTTTCTTCCCAAACTGCTTCCCAAAGCACCAAATAAACCTTCTCTCGGATATGGGTATGGTGAAAAAAGGATTTGGCTAAGAACCTCTCAAGGATATAACAATGGAGAGGAAGAGAGTAGAGGAATTTGTAGAGACTTTAAGGTAAAGATTGGGGATGAGGCAATCTTGTATTTCTCTAGGGTTTTCTCTCACAAAATTCTCTCTGGAAGCCCTCTCAAAATGATGGGTATAAGGGTGTATATATAGTAGGGTGAGAAGGGAATGCAAAACGTCAGTTTTTGCCAAACAGGGCAATTTGGCGACTTGGTCTCGCGGCTTGTCCAAGTCGCGAGTTCTAGTCGCGACGTAACAGCCTGGCCAGCCTGGGACTTTTGTCCTGTAGCGTGACAGCTGGCGCGACCCTTCAGCTCCTCCATGTGCCTTTCACGTGCCAGCTTTTGGCGGCTTTCCAGTCGCGATCCACCCGCGAGCCTTAGCCGCGAAGCTCTGTTTTTTTGCACACTCTTGAGCTTTTCTTCACATCTTCTCACACACTACCTTTACAATTTTCCCACCTAAATACAGGGTTACTAAGTGCTAAATTACAAGCAAATTGGTCACGAAATAAAGCCAATTAGATGGTTGATAAAATTCAACCTTACAATCTCCCCCTTTGGCTATTCCGTGACAAAACCCTACAATAGACTTTAGACTTAAATGTGAGTTGGGAACAGTTGGAAAACTCACTCACACCTAACTCTAGATTCTGTAAAGCTCTTGAACATATGAATAAGTAACTCCTGAAACACAATAACATAGCAATATCATTGTATGCAGAAAACTTAAAAAGCATATGGAGCTAAATAAGCAAGATCAAGCAAAAATGAACATAAGCATAAAAGCAATACTTCATGGCAAGATCAACAACAGTAGTCACTTAAGCAAAAGTGAATACTATGTTCATTCACAAGAAATGAACATCCGGACATGCAAAAATGATAAATTCAATTGAAGAGAATCATTTGCAAGTCCAACACTCAACCAATGCATACAAACATATATGCATCTAGGAACAATCCTACAAGGGCACAAGAGTGTTGTACTTAAGAAAATGCAAAGCATTAACAAGTACCAAAGCACAAAGCACAAAGGCTGTATATGCAAAGAATTGCAAATACATGGCACAAACCATAAAAGCCTACAAATAGTGCATAAAAACAAAACAAACCCTTAAAGCTTACATAAGCAACATGGGTACAAAACAATAAAGTACTTCCCTATCATATCACTCCCCCTATCATGAGTCATGGGAGCTGTGATGAACTTGGAACATATATACTTGTAACCTGAAACACTTGCACAAAACACATTAGACCCTCAAGGTAAAGCAAGTAATAAATAGACAAGTATAATGTAACAAGTAAATTGCGATCAAATAAATAGACAAGTATAATGTAACAAGTAAATTGCGATCAAGTAAACATGATGTGAAACATGTGAGCAACTTGATCATACACCAAACATCAAAACAAAGTTTTCTTATTAGCTCAATGTCTTCTCCCCCTTAGTATATGCATCTTCCCTATGGAATATCTCTCCCCCTACGAATGTGCACGAGAAATGGAATTTCTCCCCCTAAGAATGTGCACAAGAGTCATATAGAAATGACAAAAATTTCAGGTATACTACTCTAGAGTATACTCTCCCCCTTTTTGACACGAATAGACAAAGGGGTCAAGGAGAAAAGAGGGCAAGAGATGAAGGTATGAACAATGACAATGATGCATGAGGGGTGTAATGATGCATGAGAAAATGAAGCTCAATCCTAAGAAAATGAAGCTCAATGCTAGGATGAAGAAACAATGTATGAACCAATGCATGACAAGGGTAGCAAGGTGTGTGCAAGAGATGGCTAAGTGCAATGCATGACCAATGCATGAAAAATGCACATGTGGGGTAAAGTGTGTTAAATATACAACCAATGAACCAAACATGTTCCTAATGAGGAAACATGAGAAACCCCAAAGTTTGATACTCATTGGAGTCCAAACAAGAGAGAAAATGCCTAAGAGGCATTTAATCAAACACCTAGCATGCACACTATGAAGAACAAAGTGAAACAATGCATGAACATCATGAAAACCACCCTTAATACATGTTCTTTTTGCCACAAGGGGCTAACAACCAAAGAGAATCATGAAAAGAAACCAAACCCATGCAAAAAATTGACAAAAATTAAGTTTTCCCAACCCCTATGATGAAAATCCCAACCAAGGGTACAAAACTTACCAAAACATAATCCAAGGATCCTAATCAATGAAAAGAGTTTAAAATTACCTTAGAGATGTTAATGGAATGAAAAACCATTCAAATTGGTTGGGTTTTGATTTAAAAATATTGAAAGATGGGTTTTAGAGAGGATGGGAGAGGTTTAAAACAAGATTCCCACGAAAAAGTTCTTTAAAAACTGATTCTGGGCGTTTCGCGACTGGCGAGTCACTAAGCGAGTCGCGAGAGTTTTAGCGAGTCGCGAGTGAGTCGTGAAAGTCTTCTGGATGAACTCACGACTGGAGTTAACGACTGGTGAGTCGCGAGTTGAGTCGCGAGAATTTTCGCGAGTCGCCAGGTAAGTCGCGAGAATTTTCGCAAGGCCCGAGTAAGTCGCGAGTGAGTCGCGAGGTGAGTCGCGAGAAACTCTGACACTTGTTTTGCAACACAAAACATGTTTAAACACTGAAAAACAATGTAGGCACCCCAAAAGAACACAAAGAGTGATAAAAATCACTTCCAAAAACATATAAAATTATCAAAAATCTTTTTGGATTGATTCATATAGTTGAGCACAGACACATCACATTTAAACAAGTACAATCGAACAAATGAATAAGGCATTTATTGAACATTAGGCATGTGTGTTGTGTGTGCGTATCAAGTGTGGAATAGTCCATAGTCTAGAGTGAAACTTCAATGATCAATTCAATCAAGTCATACACAACTAGCACTAAGACAAATGATCTATCTCACTTATAGAAATATGCATATATGACCTCCCACAAGAAAATGATTACACAACTTTGAAGCTTTTCATTTGGCTTATTTACAATTCATAACATTTGATCATTTTGAATATATCTCATTTTGAGATTGATGCCTGAAATTTTTTATATTTCAATTTGATGAACAAGCCTTTGGCTTTTGGGCACCATACATTTTCATAAAAGTCGCTTTCCCTTTTTCCTAGTCAAATACTAGTATGTGTGACGGCTTTTGCAGCTCATTATCTCTTTTCATTTTGAGATTTACATTTGTTAAGCTCTATAAGCAATAAAAATGAAAGAGTGGGAAGATATATAGACACAAGTCTATGCATGTATCAAGACCAGCATGACTATTGACTAATCATTCATGACAAGCTTGAAGATCGATTTACAACAGTCACACAAAGATGTTAAGATTTTTCCCACAAAGATATAAGTGCATAAAGAACAAGCTAAGCTCATAAATGCACAAAGCCATAAGTACAAAGGTACAAGGCAAAACTCACATGTGATATATGCTCAAACATATACGATCAAACTTTTTGAATTTTTCATTTTTATGTGGTTTTGGATTTTTACTCACACAAAACAAAGACATAAAAGTAAGATCAAAACAAAAACAATGCATATGAATAAATGCAAGATGCACAAAATGCATGAAAATATAACATGCAATGCATGAAGGGTCCCATAAAGATCGAAAGAATTAGATCAAGAACCAAAAGAGCAAAAGCTCAACCATAGGAACCCTTCTTCATCCAAACAGAATGATTGTTTGGAATGAGTGTCTCAAGAGAAGTGAGACGAGGGTTGGAAGAATGAGAACCAGAGATGCACATTGTCAAGGAGTTAAGAGCATTAAACATTTTCTTAATCAACATGTTATTTTCAATCAAAACTGGTTTACCCTTTTTAGCATAACTTCCAAAAAGCTCAAGTTTCTCTTTTCTTTTGAGAGCATGAAACTCAGAGCAATGAGGTCTTAGATGACCAAAAGCACCACAATGGTGACACACAATGTGTTTAGGTCTACTAGGCTTTTTGGGAAGGGATCTAGCAACATGGTTTTGTTCTCTCTTTAACTTATAACATTGAGGTCTTATATGACCAATCACACCACAATGGTGGCAAGTTGGAACAAACTTAGATCCATCCAAAACCTTAGGTTGAGACCTAAACGTAGGCTTTGACTTAGGAGCCTTTCTCTCCACCTTTTGATTTCTTTTGTGTGGAGGAATGTACACCGATTTGTCCTTTGGGTTAGAACACACAATAGGCACAATATCAGGTACCACAACATGATTGCAGCAAATATTTTCATCCTTTTTATCAATAGGTTCAGCAATCAAACACTTGGCATGCATCTTAAGAGAATCATTTTCACATTTAAGATCATCAACAAGTTTGTTAGACAAAACAAGTTTAGCATCCAAGTCCATATTCAAACATTCAAACTCTTTTAGCTTTTCAAGAGAATTTTCAGCAAGATTCTTATATTTCTCAACCAACTTATTGGATTCATTGAGCTTAGCAATCAAATCATCCTTTTCACAAAGTAACTTGCTCAAATTCTTTTGAAACTTCTTAGCAATTTTCTTCAAGGGTTTGATGTTAGGAATATCAACAACATCCAAAGATTCATGTAACATAGCATCACAATCATGAGGATTATCACTCATAGAGGCATTTTCACAAACACGTAGCATGTTACATTTATTACCATCCAAATCATACAAAGAGGCATACATAGCACAATCCATGGCAAATAAACACAAGGGGTCAAGGATCACACTTAGGTATTTAAACCACAACAAGTATACCTGCTCTGATACTAATTGAAAGTTCAAGATGGGTATGAAACACCCTTGAACGTTTAGACCCTGAATTACAAAATTACCAATTCAAGTTTTATATCAAACAATTAATGTGCGGAATATGATAACAAGCTTATAACAGAATTGATAACCAATCTAAGCCAAATATAAACACATCCATAGCAGTAAATATAAGGTAAAGATAAAGGAAAGAAAGATGCAAACACACGGACAACACACGATGTGTTATCGAAGAGGAAACCGAAGTCCTCGACGTAAAACCTCTCCGCCGCCCTCCAAGCGGTCAATAATCCACTAGAAAATGTAGTTGGGATACATGAACAGCAATAGACCCTCCAAGCCTAATCTACCCAGGTACCTAAGCCCTCCAAGCTTCCTGCTCCAACGAGGTTGCGCCGAACCTTTTTCTTTTCTAGCTTACCGGATTCCGCTATAACCCATAGCATCAACCAATCACCATTGGTTTCTTCCCAAACTGCTTCCCAAAGCACCAAATAAACCTTCTCACGGATATGGGTATGGTGAGAAAAGGATTTGGCTAAGAACCTCTCAAGGGTATAACAATGGAGAGGAAGAGAGTAGAGGAATTTGTAGAGACTCTAAGGTAAAGATTAGGAATGAGGCAATCTTGTATTTCTCTAGGGTTTTCTCTCACAAAATTCTCTCTGGAAGCCCTCTCAAAATGATGGGTATAAGGGTGTATATATAGTAGGGTGAGAAGGGAATGCAAAACGTCAGTTTTTGCCAAATAGGGCAATTTGGCGACTTGGTCTCGCGGCTTGTCCAAATCGCGAGTTCCAGTCGCGACGTAACGGCCTGGCCAGCCTGGGACTTTTGTCCTGTAGCGTGACAGCTGGCGCGACCCTTCAGCTCCCCCATGTGCCTCTCACGTGCTAGCTTTTGGCGGCTTTCCAGTCGCGATCCATCCGCGAGCCCTAGCCGCGAAGCTTTGTTTTCTTGCACACTCTTGAGCTTTTCTTCACATCTTCTCACACACTACCCTTACAATTTTGCTACCTAAATACAGGATTACTAAGTGCTAAATTACAAGCAAATTGGTCACGGAATAAAGCCAATTAGATGGTTGATAAAATTCAACCTTATAGTTTAAATACCTAGGGTAAAAACATAAAACCCTAAACGTTTAATGAAGTAGGGCTGAGTTGGAAATTCTGCAGAAAAATCAACCTGTGTGATTTTCGATCGATCGAGTCTGTCCTTCGATCGATCGAGCCAGGTCGAAAGTCCCAAGTACTTCTGCAGCCACTCGATTCCAACTTTACAATAATAGACCAACTTTGAGCAAGCCTAAATAAGACTAAATACATTGTTTTGATCATGGTTTGCCAACATTACAAATTAAAGTTCTAAATACATAAAATCCTAAGACCTTAGAACCTAACAAACCAGCTTTTCTTATCCTATATAAAAGCCAATTAGTTCACACAAACCCTAGAACCATTTCTCTTAATGTGCCGCCTCCCACTCTCCTCTCCCACTTCACTCCCTTTTGAACCCTAACCCTTTCTCCCTCTGTTGAGCCATTGCCATCCATTAGCTATCATCATCGCCTGGGCAGTGGTTCTATCTTTCCATTGGTAGCTCTCTCTTTTGGTGTTAGGTAAGTTTCTCAATGTTCTCTCTCTCGCTTTATTTCTCTTTCTCTCGCTTCTTTCTTTCTCTTGCTCTCTCTCGCACTCTATCTATTTATCTCTCTTACCGTGTTGGATTAGTATTTATTTTTTTGCTTTGTTGATTTCTTAGTTTTCTTTTTACTGATTTTTAAATGATTTTGCGTTGTCTCAACCACAAGTCTCTTTCTTACTTTGGTGGTTCTCTTTTGGTGTTAGGTGTAGGTACTTGGGTTTCTTTCTCTTTCTCTATTTCTCTTTTTCTAGCTTCTCTCTCTCCTCTCTCTTGCTTTATCTGCTTATCTCTCTTGCCATGGTGGATCAATGTTTAGCTTTTTCTTTGTTGATTTCTTAGTTTTCGTTTGGCTAATTTTTAAATTTTTTTTGCCTTGTCTCTGATGGAAATATAAATGTTTGTATCGCATACAAAACATATGCAGTGGAAAATTAATGTATCTATTTCATTCGTAATTGATAATATATGCTATGTAAGTTTCAGAATATAAGATCAAGAGAGTGTACCTTGATGTGGTGAAATTCAAAATTTCCAAAGATGAAAGTACTTGTGAACACTTTTAATCTTCACTTTAATTCCACTTGATGCCCAAGAAGTGTGGTCTCTCCATCAGTTATATGTGTATGTTCTAGAGAGAGTCAAAGAGTGTCCAACACTCACATATATACAATTTCATGTTCTTGTTGTGTTACAAAATTCTCTATGTTTCTCTCTTAATAACTGATTATCTAATTGGGCTAATCTTTTGGGCCTTTCCAATTGCACTTTAGTATGTGGCTTGGAGTGGGACCAAAAGAGAACAAATAAGACACTAGCTCCAATCGGCCTTGGGCTTTTCTGTCAACTCTTGACAAGTCCAAAGTTACCATTAATTATATTTAATACCACTATATAAATATAATTACACTCTAGGCCTTATTAATAAATTATATCCCAAGAGTTTATTGTACATGCAACCCCGTCATAAAATATTCGTAGGAATACAAAGTCATAAATGTGGATTGCTACTTTATAAATTACTACATCTTAATCCTTGAGTACCTGGTTTAATCCTTTAAGTTATTCATCATATATTTATGAAATCCAATTTCATAAATATATACTTTAGTAATTTCTTACTAAAGTGGTTAGGCCTAACTCTCTGAATAACAAATCTATTAAACTTATATCAGGGGAATATTTTGTACCTCCGTTAAGAGACTATGAATCCATCTTGAGAATATATGTTCTATCAACACTAAATGTGGCTGCCCAACGTATTGAAGTTTTGACCGTAACTTTAGATCTTACTCTTGATATATCAAAGCAATCTTCACTTCATGATCAGGTCCATTATTCTCTCAGGATTAAGAGTTCATGTAAATATAAGTTGTGAGATTTATTATTCAATTGGTAGTCATTAGGAGAATAATAAATCTTACAGCGGTCGAGTTCAATATGTTTTAACTCTTAAAACATATGAACATATCAACTAAAAATCTCCATTTCCATGATCAAAACAAATCATCTTAGTTAATATGTTATAGTTTTTGCAGATGAAATTCTCAATTTCATCACTGACTACGAACTAAAATTATGTGTTTACATAGAACTTGTGATTTATATCTTCTGTGACTTTTAACATAAATCACATACTATGCATTTCATGGACTATATGATATAATGTCCGAATATTCATGTTACCATTATTTTAGATAATAATAAAACAACTTTATTAATTACAATATTAAGTCATACATCATGTCATACATAATATCATACATAGCATCATACAGTAAGATTCAAGGGCACTAATCCCAACAGTCTCAACTTACAGGTCTATTTCTTACTCTACAATATTTTCTCTTGTCGACTTGTTGTGTCCCTTTCTCTCTATCTTGCTTTGTAGGTTTTTCTTTGTCTAGCCCTCTCCCTATTGTTTTTACTATTATTGTTTAGTCATTAATGTTGTTTGCTTTTAAGGAGTTACATTGATACTAATGTTTGTTTTTTTTTTTAATATATTTATATTTTTTTCTGCTCAATTTAATAATACTAGTAATAAAAAAATTTGCCCAACCCATGGGTTCAACCCGACCCATGTGGGTTGGGTTGGGTTGCGTTGAATTTTTTTTAACCCACCATGGTGGGTTAGGTCAAAAAATCCCCTTAACCCGACCCAACCCAACCCATGCACGCTCCTAATTATGCCCTAGTTCTTTAGGATTCAAGCATACTTTAGATTCCAGTTCATCACATGCACTTTGTTGTTTAAAATGTTAGATCTAGGTTGTTATTAGTTTTGCATGATTTAAGGTTTTTCAATTCCCATAACATGTTCACATTCTCTTAGATTAGGGTTTATCATATGACACATATTCACCATGTCTTTCAATATTAATTATTTGCATGCCTAGAATAGGGTTTCATCACGCTTATCAATACTTGTTTCAATCTCTGTGTTCACAATTTCTTGGATGATTTAAACTCTTGAATGATATGATATGATCATTGGCTACCAAAGTTTAGTAGACAGGTTTCACCGGGTAGGTTGGGCACCAAATACCTTCCCAATCCTATAACCTATCCTCCGAACTTAGATAATGTGTTAGTAGATTATGCTTTTTCTTGTAATTTTCAATTTCTAGATTGCAGCTAGGAAAGAATGTTATGTACTTTGGTTTTACATTGTATCTAGGATCAAAACCATGTAAGTTTTTGGTTATTATTTTAAGATGTACAATTTCAATTCATCAATAATAGTGATGTTGCTTTTTAATTTTTCTTTTCTTATTTTTCCAATCAAATAAGTGGTGATTCCATTGTAAATCCCTTGACCTAAGAGGGATGATAATATCACTAGAACCTCCATTGTCTCTTGACCTACCAACACAACTCCACTTATTCGCATGTGTTATGCCCAAAAGCCCCATTTAAATGGAGGTTTTGGAGCCAGGGGCATAGTCTCTCACAAACCTATAATTGTAACTTCAAGAATTATTTCATAAAATACATTTGAAAATCAAATAGTCAAAATTATAGTTTTACTCTTGAGATGTGAAATGACCATTATGTCCTTGGATAATGTTAAATGTAAGTTCCAAAATGGACTGTCATCAAAATGACCCTCACTGACAAAGCTTCAAAAGAGAATATCCATGTAAAGAGAAGATGCCAAATTTTGTGACCATTATTGAATTGACTAATGGATGGATTAAATGTGAGATTTTTTGAAATATGAACCGAATCTCTAGAGAAATTGCCTATGTACTTTAAAGTAAGTGGATCATGTATGAATGTAGTTAGAGTGATGATCTGAAGAATATTTTTGGATTTATTGTTAGAGGCCCAAATTTCTAATGAAAATTTTTTGGACTTGTTAAAGGCCCAAAGGTCTAATGAAAGAGGTTGTTGGACTAACTTTTTGAGGTTTATAAGGTCTGTTGAAAAAGTATTGGACTTATTTTTAGAGGTCCAAGGGTTTGATGAAAAAGGTTTTGGACTTACTTTAAGAGATCCCTGTCGTACAACGTCAATGTCCCACAGCATCTAACACAGAACTCAACTTGATTATTACCATAAAAAATTCAATGAGGCAGAATGCTGCAGGACTTTTACAGTGAAAGTTTGGTGAGGATCAAGTTGTGTGTCTCATGATGCAATTGGTCCAAGAATCTGCTAAATACTCAATTAGCTAGCAAAGCATTCATAGAAGTCACACACCTTTCTAAAACAATTGCAAAACCCAAATATTTCTTATCCCTAAAGCTAATTCCTATAGCTTCTCATTTAACTACCAATAACCAAAACGTAGGAATAAATCAACACATAGGATTGTCAAGTGACAGGCATTGTGGGGTGTCTAACACCTTTCCATGCGCGTTGATGCTTTGTGTTGGTTCAACCACCCATTGCGGCGACACTTGTGCATGCCCTTAGTAAAAAAGGCATGCACACGGCACGGGCTGTGCTATGCGGGCTTGAGAGCTCGGGTGTTGTGAAGCAGGGTATACGTCTGGAAAACTAATTCCTATAGCTTCTCATTTAACTACCAATAATCAAAACTTAGGAATAAATCAAAATATAGGATTGTCAAGTGACAAACATCGTGGGGTGTCTAACACCTTTCCATGTGTGTTGATGCTTTGCGGTGGTTCAACCACCTATCGCGGCAACACTTGCACGCGCCCTTAGTAAAAAAGGCATGCACACGGCACGGGCTGTGCTATGTGGGCTTGAGAGCTCAGGTGTTGTGAAATAGGGTATACCTCTGGTGCGTGACTGGAAAATAATATTAAGGAAGTTACCAAAGGTAAGTGAATTCGCCACCAATCATTGGGTTTTTTTTCTAAGGTGTGATTGGTTACCTAACTTTATTTGATTTTATTACCAATCATAGGTTAAGAAAAAGGTAGTTTTTCCCAATCTAATATGGATGTATAAAAAATCTTAATTCTTGAGTTTGGAAGTCTGGTTACATGTGGAGAAGGTGTTAGACACCCCACAACACTTGTCCATAAACAGTCCTTTGTTTTGGTAAAGATTTAGACACTGATAATTGAAAACAAGCTATTGGCATTAGCTTTCGGGGCTTTAAACGAATTGGACTTTGAGATTTGGTTTCAAAAAGGGCGTGGTCTCTATCAATGCTTTCCTAGTATGTTTGGAATTGGTGCCAAATTTCCATGACGAAAATCCGACAACATTTTTCCTTATTTTCGTGGTGGAAATCCGGTAGCGCTTTGTCTCAAGTGCATTATCACACACAAAACACTATTCTCACCAAGCTTTCACTGTGAGAATACGACAATAGAGGTGCCTCATTTTCATGGTGAAAATCTGGCAGAGTTTTGCGTTTGGTGCATTATGGCCCATTAGCAGGGTTTCATGCCTATGTATACGGCGTGTGCCAATATGCTCGTGCTAGGACGAGCCAGGGCCCTTCAAAGCATCAAGCATATTGTTGTGTGCTGCATACATGGGGAAACCAATGTCACTCAGGTGATATGGATCGAGACAATCACACCGTGATGATTATGCACACAAAATAACAGGAGTATGCACCTACAGCAATTGCCTTGAGTACATACACACACATTAAGGTCAAGAGCACTCGTGATTAGAGAGGGTCGCTCACATAGCCACGAGAGTTCATCATACAAAGTGCACAATCACCCACACACGGAGGCATATATGTATATATATATACATACATCATGCACAATGCTATCACATAGAGAAGGAAAGTAAAACATACATTGCCAACATTCCAAAGGTATGACCTAGGAAGGTACAAGAAATGTAAAACAAATGTTGCCATACCCAGGGAACACGGCCCAAGAAAAGTGCAAGAAAAATAAAGGATACACGCCTACATCCATAGGGTATGACCAAGCAAGGTGCAGAAAAAATAAACAGACATTGCCATACCCTAGGAATGCGGCCAAAAATCAGGTACAATGATGAATGTGAGAGACTGGGAAAAAACCAAGGGTGCTCTCAAAAATAGGTGTAGGCATCGGCACCTTCCTTTTTCAGGATCATATGGAGTCGCCACTTATTTTATAAGTAAAATAAGAAAACTATACAAATTACAACATATCTTAAATAATACACATTCTCATTGATTTGAAATAAATACATCTAAGTAGAAAAAACTTTACATTGCTTTGATTCCTCATTTTTTTTTGTCATTTTGCCCTTTGTAAAAATGTTTGAACGTTGCATCTTTATGCTTCATCTTTTGGAGCTGAGAGTCCTCCTCCCAGTAATGCTGGTGGTCCTTCTGCTCCTTTTGTGGAGACATCCTAATTTTCCAGCATGACAATAAGAAATAATGAATTCTAATGGATCTTATAGCTTTGTGGATCTAGACCGGTCGGAATATACCCCAAATGTCCCTTGGATTGGCCCGGTACATTTTCGAACCCTTTGGTCTTTTGTTTCGTTCTTTGTCTATTTAGCTAGTTTTGAACTTGAGGCCTTATGCTCTAGGTTGGCATTGATCTCATGGAGGAAAGCATGTAGATAATTGGAGGCTTACAGCTAGTTGCATGCACACAATCTTCCTAATATGTGCTCAACAAAGTGAATTGGGTAGAAGATGACACTCCCCTGTTGATTTTTACTTGAGATTCATAATAAAGTGGTTAGGCCTAACACTTTGAATAATCGAACTCATTAAACTTATTTCAAGAGAATATTTTATATCTCCGTTAAGAGATTATTCATTTGATAGTCGTTAGGAGAATAATAAATCTCATAGCGGTCCAGTTTAATATGTCTTAACTCTTAAAACATATCAACATACCAACTAGAAATCTCCACTTCCATGATCAAGAGAAATCATCTTAGTTGATATGTTATAGTCTTCGTAGATGAAACGTCCAATTTCATCATCGACTACGAACTAAAATTCTGAGTTTACAAAGAATTTGTGACTTATATCTTCAGTGACTAAATCACATAAATCACATACTATGCATCCCATGGACTAAATAATAATGTCCAAATATTCATGTTACCATTATTTTAGATAATAATAAAATAAATTTATTAATCACAATATTAATTCATACATAAGGGCACTAATCCTTACAATCTCCCACTTGCCCTAAAGACTATTGTGCACTAATCTAACTCCCATACCCTCCAATTGTAACTCAAATGTCCTTTAGGGCAAAGTTTTGGTAAAGGGATCTGCTAGATTATTTGCACTATCTATCTTTGCTACTACTACATCTCCTCGAGCAACAATGTCTCAAATGATGTGGTACTTTCTTTTAATGTGCTTTCCTTTCTTATGATTCCTTGTATCTTTGGATTATGCAACTGCTTCACTATTGTCACAAAATGATGTGATTGGAACTTGCTCCATTCTCATAACACCAAGATCATAAAGGAATTTCTTGAGCTAAACAGCTTCCTTTGCCGCTTCACAAGCAGCAACATATTCATCTTCCATGGTGGAGTTAGCAATACAAGATTGCTTGACATCCTTCAACTTATGGCTCCACCTCCCAAGTTGAATACACAACTTGAAGTGGACTTTCTAAAATCAAGATCTGATTGAAAATCTAAATTTGTATAGCCAATAGGTAAACAAGCACATAATCTCTCACACCGGTAAACAAGCACATAATCTCTCATTCTCCATAGATACTTGAGAATATGTTTTACAGCTTGCCAATGTTTTGGTCCTGGATTTGATTAACATCGGCTGACCATGCCAACTGAATAGCAGATATCTGGTCTAGTACAAAGCATGGCATACATGAGACTTCCTACTACAAAGTATAAGGAACTTGTCTCATCATATTTTCTTCCTCATGAGTCTTAGGCCTTTGGTCATCAGACAAAGGAACTCCATGTCTGAAAGGAAGCAATCCTTTCTTGGAGTTTTGCATGCTAAATTGTTCTAGAACCTTATCTATATATTTGGCTTATGATATGCCTAACATTGCCCCTAGAATAAAGTTAGCCTCACCCAAGTCCTTCTTATCAAATTGCCTTGGCAACCAAACCTTTACTGATGACATTACCCTTACATCATTTCCAATGAGTAGAATATCATCAACATAAAGCACTAGGAACATTACTACTTTATCTCGATGTCTTTTGTACACACATGGTTCATCAAGATTTTGTTCAAAACCAAATAACTTGATTGCTTGATCAAATTTGATGTTCCATGACCTAGATGCTTGCTTAAGTCCATAAATGGATTTTTCAACTTGCATATCATATGCTCTTGGTTCTTTGTTATGAAACATTTCGGTTGCATCATATAGATTTCTTCTTTAAGATTACCATTTAAAAATGCAGTCTTGACATCCATTTGCCAAATCTCATAATCATAATGAGCACCAATGGATAAGAGAATTTTGATAGATTTAAGCATTGCTACTAGTTTGATGGAAATATGCATGTACGCAGTGAAAAATTAACAGATCTATTTCATTCACAATTGACAACATGTGCCATGTAAGTTTCAGAATATAAGAATAAAAGAGGTACCTTGAAGGGGTGAAATTCTAAACCAAAGATGAAAAGCACTTGGTCACTTTTAATCTTCACTCCAATTTCACTTGATGCCCAAGAAGTGTGGTCTCTCAATTAGTTATATGTGTATGTTCTTGAGAGAATCAAAAGAGTGTCCAACACTCACATACATACCAATTCATTGTTCTTCAAATTTTGTTTGTTTCTCTCTATATAACTGATTATCTAATTGGGCTATCCTTTTAGACCTTTTCAATTGGGCTTTAGTATGCGGCTTGGAGTGGGACCAAAAGGGCATAAATAAGACACTAGCTCTAATGGGTCTTGGGCTTTTCAGTCAACTCTTGACAAATCCAAAGTTACCATTAATTATATTTAATACTACTATATAAATATAATTGCACTCTAGGCCTTATTAATAAATTATGTCCCAAGACTTTATTGTACATGCAACCCTTTTATAAAATATTTATAGTAATACAAAGTCATAAAAGTAAACTGTTACTTTGTAAATTGCTACATCTTAATCCTTGAATACCCGGTTTAATCCTATAAGTTATTCATCATATATTTATGAAATCCAATTTCATAAATATATACTTTAGTAACTATTTACTAAAGTAGATAGGCCTAACATTCTGAATAACAAACCCATTAAACTTATCTCAAGGGAATATTTTATATCTCCATTAAGAGACTATGAATTCCATCTTGAGAATATATGTTCCATCAACACTAAATGTAACTGCCCAACATACTGAGGTTTTGATTGTGACTTTAGATCTCACTCCTGATATATCAAAGCAACCTACACTTCATGATCAGGTCCACTATTCTCTCAGGATTAAGAGTTCATGTGAATAAAAGTCGTGAGATTTATTATTCATTTGATAGTCGTTAGGAGAATAATAAATCTCACAGCGGTCCAGTTCAATATTTCTTAACTCTTAAAACATATCAACATATCAACTAGAAGTCTCCATAATGTCATACATAGCATCACACAATAGGATTTAAGGGCACTAATCCTAACAACTGGTAAAAAGGTTTTTTCATAATCAATACCTTCTTTTTGTGTATACCCTTTCGCCACTAGCCTTACTTTAAAGGTTTCAACCTTTCCATCTATCCCTCTCTTCCTCTTGTAAACCCATTTGCAACCAACAAGTTTAATGCCGTTAAGCACCTTTACAAGATCCCAAACTTGATTGGAATACATAGAATCTAATTCAAATTTCATAGCTTGGACATAATGATGTACATCTATATCATTCATTGCCTCTTCATAAGTGTGAGGATCAGTTTCAACCTCTTCTAAGATAGTTTCATAAGTTTCTCCCAGACCTATAAATCTTACAGGTGGCCTAACAATCCTTTCACTATGACGAGGCACCTGTGTACTACACATCTCATGAGTAGTATCTTGTGGTGTACCTAATACAACCACATCATCCCTTATTTCATCCATTGATTGTTCAATTACAGGTTCATCTAATTTAGCCAAGACAACTTTACTTCTAGGATTAAAGTTATTCACATAATCATCTTCCAAAACTTTGGCATGGGTCCTAAAAAATGCTTTGTTATCCTTATAATTATAGAATAAATCACGTTGGTTTCCTTTGAATAACCTAAAAACATGCATTCTTCTTTGCTACTACCACATCTCCTTAAGCCATAATGTCTCGAAAAATGTTAGAATTGGTTGTAGGACAACTATAAAATACATTTAGAAATGAGATGGTTGTATTAGTTACATCACAAGGTATTATTCTATAGATAGCTAATACACCGGTACAATATCGTAGTGGGAAGATTATCAATTACCAAATAAATTCATACTTTTGGGATAAACTTTTGAAGTCATTCCACAAGGATATGAATTTGATCCTCGGTCCTATGTAAAGACAATAGATGATATGCGTATGGATTACTGGATCAAGGTTATGTAAATAGATTTAAAGTCTAGAACTTATAGAGGCGCCTAGTGGCATTAAGCCTATTATTTTCAAATAGGTCTACAAGAAAATGAGATTGATAGATTTGAAGGTGTAAATCTTCAAAGTCAAGACTAGTGGCAAAAAGATTTTTTTCAGAAAGATATGGTTCGACTATGAAAAGATTTTTTTCACCAATAGTCAAATTTGACACTATCTAGTTTCTCTTATTCATTATATTTCATTTAGATGAAATATGGAAATGGATATCAAGAAAGCTTCTTTTAGTAGCAATCTTGAGGAAGAAATCTATATAATGTAACTAGACTTGTTCATAACAAAGAACCAGTAGTGTTTAGTATACAAGTTGCTTAAAGTCCATTTATGGACTAAAGCAAGCATCTCATAAAATATCATCTTTGATCAAGCAATCAAGTTGTTTGATTTTGATCAAGTATTAAAAGGCCTTATGTGTGTAAAAGCTATATAGAATAATAAATTTCTTAATGTATGTTGATGAGATTCTAATCATTTAAAATGATGTAGAGTTATTGTCACCAATGGAGTTTCTTGTTGTCTAATCCAGTTTGATATAAAGTACTTGAGAAAGACTAGTCACATCCTATGAATTAAACTTTGTTAAAATTCAGGAATTAGGATGTTAGGTCTATCTCAAACTGCTTAAATAGATTAGATTCTAGCCAAGTATAGCATGTAATACTTCAAGAAAGGACTCTTTCCTTTTAATTTTGAAGTTCCTTTATAGTCTTAAGACATATAAAAGGTAGAGCATATTAAGATGGTTCCTTATACCATATCAATAAGAAGTCTTTATACTATGCAACATACTAGGCTAAATATCTATTTTGTGGTGGGCATGGTAAGCAAATATCAATTGAATCAAAGATCACTTAATTTAGTGGGAGTAAAACATATACTCAAATATCTTAGGAGAAAGAGGGATTATATGCTTGTCCACCAAAGTGAGGATTTGATGGTTATTGGTTGTACAAACACTGACTTGTAGTTTGATTGTGATTCATGAAGTTGGACTTCAAGATATGTGTTCATCTTAGGTGGTGAAGATGCACATTAAGCGTTAAGTATTATCTCATTAGAGAGATATGATTACGTGAGATGTAATAGTAGAAAACATAATTTATGCAATAAATCTAGCTGAAACTTGTTTCCAAACCTTGCCTTATAGTGACTATGAATTACTCTAAAGGGACATAAGTGTCAGATATTTGGTAAATTGTCTTTAAGGGCAAGTGGGAGATTGTTGGGGTTTATGCCCTAAAATCCAATTTATTGGCATGTCATAAATAATTAAATTGTTTAATTATATGAGACTATTTATAAATGAACTGATGGGACATTATCATAGTCCATGAGATGCATTGTATGTGATTTATGTGATTTAATCATAGAAGATAAAAATCATAAGTTCCATGTAAACTCAAAATATAGTTCGTAGTCAGTGATGAAATTGAGTGTTTCATCTGTGAAGACTATAACACATTAACTAAGATGGTTTGTGGAGACTTTTAGTTGATGTGTTGATATGTCTTAAGAGTTAAGACATATTGAATTGGATCGTTGTGAGATTAATTATTCAATCAACAACTGTCACCTGAATAAATAATCTCACAACTTCTAATTTCATAGACTCTCAATCCTGAAAGGATAGTGAACCTGATCATGAAATGTAGGTTACTTTAATATATCAGAAGTGAGATCTAATATTCACGATCAAAACCTCAGTATGTTGGGTAACCACATGTAGTGTTGAGGGAACACATATTCTCAAGATGGAATCCATAATCTCTTTTTATAGAGACATGAAATCACCTCTTGAGATAAGTTTAATGGGAACTGGTTATTCAGGGCGCCCACTTTAGTAAAGAGTTGCTAAAACTTATATTCATTGAAATCGGATTTCAATAAATGTGAATAACTAAAAGATTAAACCAGGTACTCAAGGATAAAATAGTTGTTTGCAAAGTGACAGTTCTTTATGACTTTGTTCACTATGGATATTTCATGGAGGGGTCAAATGATATCATTAGAGTCTTGGGATATAATTTATTAATAAGGCCTAGAGTGCAATTATATTTATATAGTGGTATTAAATATAATTAATAGTAACTTTGGACTTGTTAAGAGTTGACAGATAAACCCAAGGCCCATTAGAGCTAGAGTCTTATTTGTTCCCTTTAGTCCCATTTCAAGCCATAAACTAAAGCCCAATTGGGTAGGCCCAAAAGGCTAACCCAATTAGATAATCAGTTTTTATTTAATAAGAGTCATTACATAAAGTAACTACCAAGGTACTTAGAAGGTATGTATGATGAAAAGAAAAGAAAACAATTTTTCTCTACAAGGAGAAGAAGAAGAACTTTCTTTGAGAATCAATGTACATAAAGACTGATTGAGAGACCACATTTCTTGGGCACCATGTGGAATTAATATGAATATTAAAGGTATTCTCAAGTCCTGGTTTTGAATTTCATAGTATCAAGGTACGCTTTCTATTTTTTGTTCTAGAATTCAAGGTTACATGTTATCTCTCATGAATGAAGTAGATCCATGATTGTTGCTTCCGTTATGTGTTTTGTATGAGATGCAAAACCAATTTTTCCAATAGGTTCACCCCTATCATTACTGCTATCTCAGCTATCATAGTCTTCACTATTACTTCCTTCACTATCACTATCATCATTGCTACTGTCTCCACCATCACTGTCTTCACTATCATCACTATCGCTATCACCACTATTTTCACCTTCACTACCATTACCTTCATCGTCATCACTAGGGACTTTTCCCCCTTCATCATTTTCATCATCCGTTCTTGTTTCATATGGGTTTTTCAATGTGTGTTGGCATGCCTTCTAGTATTCTTCCTCTTCTATATTGAATATAGCATTCGCCAATAGTGTTGTCATTGCATCAGGATCCTTGTAATCTGCCCAATCAGTTAGGACCCAATCTATATCTTCCTCTTTCACTTGTAGAAGCTTTGTGTCACAATCCAGGAATAATTCAAATCCAGGCAACACTCTTTTCATCTCAGGATCATATCTTGATTCAAGAAATCCCCAGTAACACTTACTATCTCCAGCTTTGACAAACTTTCCATTTAATGTAGGAGTATATGGCTTTAAGGGTTCTAGAGGACTAGGAAGTCCCTTTGCTTTTGCTTTCTTGCGGGCCATCCTCCTCACTTCCATCTCTAAGAAATCGCCATCTGTAGGTTTATAGCTTAACTAGAGAGGTGGTGTGGCTGTGGGAATTATTGGGACTCAAACAGTCACCTTTTTCACGGTCTTCCCTAGGCTCATCCCTGAAAAATAACCCATCTTCCTCATCATTGCTACCGCATTGTTGTTGCTATAGGGATCAAAGTCCATAGGGATCTTTTCAACCTCTTCTATCCTTCTCTTAAAACCAGGCTTCTTAATCTCAAGACTGATCAGACTTCCCCTGACTAGATACCAAAAATGGGCTTTGGTACAGTTAAAGTGTAACCATATGTGGTAACTATAGCTCCCTCATGTGGAAACCAAACCTTTTGATACAAGGATGAAGGCACGAACTCTATATTATGAATCCATGGTTGCCCGAGAAGCATGTTAAAGCATGAAGCTATGTTTAATACTTGAAATTCCACCTTTTGGATCATGGGCTGTCTCCAAAATCTCCCTTCTGTTATTGTCATATGCTCTCACATGCTGATCAGATGGCACAAAATCTTTAACACTCAAGCCCAGGAAACTTGTGGTTCTTAAAGGACACACATCCAAAGCACTTCCATCATTAATTAAGACCATTGGTATCCCCATTTTAGTTAAATCTTTGACATCTACAATAATGTGCAATGGGTCATTATGACGCTTCCCCTTTTTAGTTAAATCTTTAACAAAGTAGGAAATAGTAAATTTTCTACTTATAGACCCGATCATAGCTTTTAAATCTTGAAAAGTAGTGGTTGTAGGGACTTGGATTTGATTAAGAAGTTCCACCAGATTCTGACGATGTTTGTATGAGGCCATGAGTAAACCCTATAAGGATATGTTGGCTTGCGTCTTCTGCAGTTGCTTAAAGACCTTTTCCTCTTCACTGGGTGTTTGTTAAGCTGCCTTGTTCAGGGCTTCTATTGAGTTGTCTATCTCTAAATGCAGAGGTTTAAAGTGTTTCCCCCCTTTGTGTTGTGGGCGATTTTTTTTGGGTCACTCAATTCAACGTCTTATGGTTTGAAGTGTCTCCCCCCATGTGCGGGAGTTGGATTATCTGATTGGGGTTTAAAGTGTCTCCCCTATATGTGGGTGTAGGATTATCTTAGTGGGATTTGAAGTGCCTTCCCCTAATTGTGGATGTTGGGTAGTTTGGGATTTCTACAGTATCTTCACTTCATATGTCATACCTTGTTGTAGACATCATACCCATTAGCTCTTCCCAAGTCATCATAAAGCATTCGGGTAGGTCATAAATTAACTTAGACCAGTTCTCTTCTCCTTCCTCATAAATAAAATAGTTGACCTATGATTCTCTCCTAAAATTGTGATTCGCCAAGGGATTGTAGGTGATATTAGGCTTCGTAGATGGTGCAATCGCCTTAGTGTCTATTAAATCTTGAATTGCATGATGAAGATCATAACACCTGACAGTGTCATGGACTGGGCCTTGATGGTAGGCACACCTTTTACTCACATCAAACTTTGTAGGTAACGGGTTTGGGATTGGTTTTGGGTCTAAGGGTTTTAGTAACCCTTATGCTTTCAGCTTTTCAAACACTTTACTCATCGGCATATAAAGTTCATGAAATTCCCTTCTAGGCATTGGAGGCAGCCCTTGTGATATTTGCATTGGGGCAATAAGTTGGTATGGATCAGCTTTATATATATATATATATATACACACATATATTAAATACTTCTACATTTTTAGAGCTAGAAGGCCAAAAATTCCTTTTTAATTAGGTGCATCCTCATTCTTTATGGTTCCATTATTTATTGCACCCTCAATTTGAGTACCAGCAACTATTAGAGTTTTAAAATTTGGGAAGTACTAAGCAAATAAATATTTATGGTATACAAGTAAAAAAGTTTTTTACAACCATGGTTAATTGCTCTTCTTCATTTGGCCTATTCATCATTTGGGTGGCTTTGGACCTCCATTTGGATATGAAGGCTGAAAAGGACTCCTTCGGCTTTTGCTTGGTAGTCTCCAAGTCTGTTCTTGTCACGTCCACCTCTATATTGTACTTATATTGATTGTGGAACTCCCTACAAATGTCTTCCTAGTTTCAAGCTCTATTATCTTCCATGCTGAGGAACCATCTAAGGGTGACTCTAGTCATGGTATTTTGGAACATTTGCGCCAATATTTCTTTAGTAGCTCCTAGAGGCTATATAGCCTTCATGTACATCTTTAGGTGGCATTTAGGGCGGCTGGTTGCATCAAACTTATCCAAGACTGGCATCTTGAACTTTGGAGGTAGTTTTAATCATGAGATCATCCATCCTACGTGCCCTTTTGATCTACTCCATCTTATTCATCTTCTCATTAATCTTCTTCTCACTCTTCGAGACAAGGGAAGTCTGATTGGTCTTGTTTCTCTCTTGAATACTCTTCTGATTCTAGAACTGTTGCACCATGAGGTTCATGTCTTTCCTTAACTGGATTTGGCTTACCACCATGGTGTTTAGTAGCTATTAAGTACTTATTTGTTCTTTTGTGTTTTGGTGTTCTTCTCCCTATACCATGGTGACAAAGTCTTCAGATATTTTGTGGCTTAGGCTGTCTTGCAAGTCAAACAAGAGGTTGTAGTGCTGTAAGAGTGGTGTGCCTTCTATACATAAGGCCTTCAGTACTGTGATAGGCTTAGAACTGGAATTGGCTTAGCTATCGCTCTTAGATTCTCTTTGGTGTCTTCCCTCTGATCTTGACGAAATTCTCCCCTAAGAAAAGGCTTGATTGGGTTAATCAAAGCTAGTTTGCCATCTATGTCAATCCACTTAACCAAACAAACACACACAGGATGCAATGCAATTTTAGCATGGACCAGCCTAAGGATAGGTTCTAAGTCATTAAATTGTAGGGTGGGTTTGTTGTTTTATTTTTTCCCATAGCTAGCATATTACACCTCCCAACTTGTAATGTAATGAACATTACGTTGGTCCAAACGGCATGGTCTATCCTTTTTAGTCAATAAGACATGATCTAGTGACTTTGGGCTATGAGCTGGTATGTTCACCATGGGGTACCTAAATCAAATGAAGACCGATGATCCATGTGTTGGGGTTTATGCCCTATAATCCAATTTTTTGGCATGTCGTAAATAATTAAGTTGTTTAATTATATGAGACTATTTATGAACTAATGGGATATTATCATAGTCCATGAGATGCATTGCATGAGATTTAGTCACAGAAGATGTAAATCACAAGTTCCTTGTAAACTCAAAATGTAGTTCGTATTCGATGATGAAACTGGGCGTTTCATATGCAAAGATTATAACACATCAACTAAGATGATTTGTCTTGATTATGGAAGTGGAGACTTCTAGTTGATGTTGTTGGGTTTTTAGATCCCTTAAAACAACAATTGGATTAACCTAGTTGATTAGCCAAGTGATTAACTTAGTCAAATTATGCAATTCTAGGTTAACACAATCATATAATCATATCAAGCATATAAAGCAGCGGAAATATAAAGAACACAATGATATGATGACCCAGGAAACCACACGGTAAAAACCTAGGGAGGATTTGACCTAGCTATCCTCAAGGTAAACCTAAATCCACTATGAAAGAATCGAAGTTCATACAAAAGGGCTTACAAGCACCCCTGCTTGACTTCCTAATGCTACCCACCAGTAGAACTTACTGACACGACCACGTGCAAGCTCCGAATCCACAAACTCCTCCTTTCTTGGATTCTCCACAAGATACAAGCTCCTTGCTTGTGTTTTTTTAAGCTCAAATGGTAGCAACTAAGTTGATCATCAAGGTGTAGATAGAATTTTCTCCTTGAAAACCCTAAGCTTTGTGTAAAGGAAAGCTCCTCTAGATCTCACAAGAGATTTACACAAAACAGAAAATATGAGCAACAATACAACCAAAGCGACTCTCAAAACGTGGCTAGGGTTTTGCCTTATATACCTAGGGCAAAAACATAAAACCCTAAACGTTTAATGAGATAGGACTGAGTTGGAAATTCTGCAAAAAAAACATTCTGGCCGACTTTCGATCGATTGAGTCTATCCTTCGATCGATCGAGCCAGGCCGAAATGTACTAATACATCTGCAGCCTCTCAATTCCAAATTTACATAAATTACACAACTTTGAGCAAGCCTAAACAAGACTAAACATATTATTTTGATCATGATTTGCCAACATAACATATTAGAGTTCTAAATACATAAAATCCTTAGTCTTTAGAACCTAACAGATGTGTTGATGTGTCTTAAGAGTTAAGACATACTGAACTGGATCGCTGTGAGATTAATTATTCTATCAACAACTATCGCCTGAATAATTAATCTCACGATTTTTAATTTCGTAGACTCTTAATCCTAAGAGGGTAATGGACCCGATCATGAAATGTAGGTTACTTTGATATATTAGGAGTGAGATCTAATATTCACAGTCAAAACCTCAGTATGTTGGGTAACCACACGTAGTGTTTAAGGAACACATATTCTCAAGATGGAATCCATAATATCTTTTTATAGAGACACAAAATATTCCCTTGAGATAAGTTAATGGGAAATGGTTATTCAGGAAGCCTACTTTAGTAAGAAGTTACTAAAGCTTATATTTATTGAAATTGGATTTCAATAAATGTGAATAACTAAAAGATTAAATCGGGTACTCAAGGATAAAATAATTGTTTACAAAGTGACAGTTCCTTATGACTTTGTTCACTATGGATATTTCATGGAGGGGTCATATGATATCATTAGAATCTTGGGATATAATTTATTAAATAAGGCCTAGAGTGTAATTATATTTATATAGTGGTATTAAATATAATTAATGGTAACTTTGGATTTGTCAAGAGTTGACAGAAAAGCCCAAGGCCCATTGGAGCTAGAGTTTTATTTGTTCCCTTTGGTCCCATCTCAAGCCACAAACTAAAGCCCAATTAGGTAGGCCCAAAAGTCTAACCCAATTAGATAATCAATTTTTTTTTAATAAGAGTTATTAAATAAAGTAACTACAAAAGTAGTTAGAATGTACGTATGATGAAAAGAAAAGAAAACTGTTTTTCTCCATAAGGAGAAGAAGAAAAAATTTTCTTTGTGAATCAATGTACATAAAGACTGATTGAGAGACCATACTTCTTGGGCACCATGTGGAATTGAGATAAAGATTAAAGGTATTCTCAAGTCTTGGTTTTGAATTTCACTGCATCAAGGTACGCTTTCTATTCTTTGTTCTAGAATTCAAGGTTACATGTTATCTTTCATGAATGAAGTAGATCCGTGATTGTTGCTTCTATTGTTTTTTTTTGCATGAGATACAAAACTAGATTTTCCAACAAATGGTATTAGAGCGGTGTTCAATATCATGCTTGTATAACATGTGATTGAGTTTTAGAATTAAAGAAAAACCATTTTCTTGGTGTTTTTTATTTTCTGCGGTAAAGTTTCTGCATAATTTTTTATTATCAATGGATCCATGTGTCGTGTTCTTTAATGAAAGACATGGCTTGAGTTTTAAGAATATGAATGTTATTGATCTGCTTTGTTTGTTGGCAATTGGGCTTAGTTGTTGAATTTTATTCAATGACTATTGTTTATGAATTTATGTTCAGTAAACCTATATGCGTCATTCGAAGTGGCTCATGTTCATGTTTCTTACTCACAGTCAGGGGCGGAGCCATGTAGTGGCTTGGGGGGGCCCCGGCCCCTACAAATTTTTTTTTTCCATTAGAGTAGGTAGAAAAAAAAAATTGGCCCCCCCAAATATTGGACAACCGGCCCGCCCATGCCCAATTCTCAACTATTCTCCCAAGCCCAGCTTTAGTTTTAGGCCTTATCACCTTATGTACTCCAAATAAATCAAGCTGGCCCACTCAAGTCCAAAAACTAAAAACAAAACTTCACTTTCTCTTCATCTCAAAAAATCCACCCGCTGACCCATAGAATCCCTTTCTTTACTTCTTATTCTTTTGTTTTGTCTTCCTTGATACACTTTCATTTGCACTAGTAATGCCTACCTACCAGCTCCCAAAACTCCAGTTCTCTATACTCATAGTCCGAAGAAAAAAAAAAAAAAACAAAACAAAAAATCCTGACCAATTTTTTCTTTCTTCATTAGTTTTAGTTTTGGAACTTGGTGACTACTTGGTGACTGGTGAGTTTTCTTCTCTTTCTTAAGCATTAGACATTCATCTATTTTTAGTGTCTTTTTTTTTTTTTTTTTTTCTCAACTATCTACACCTAAATATTCACATACTCTTTATATTTTCATAAATTTTTAGAGAAATACATGATTGAAGGCATGGGGAGATTGTTTGTGATAAGTGTGGCAGCCAGGCAGAGGCAGTAGGCATTGCCACACGGGTAACCCATCTTTGCACTTTGTGAAGACAAAGTTTCTAAGGTAAAATTGTTTTGATTTATTACCTATTTTTGATTAGTTAGATATCATGTGGCTGTGAGTGTTGTTAAATTGTTTGGTTTATGTTGTGTACCAATACTTGTGTGTTTAATTTTTGTTTTTGTTTGAGGGGTTATTTTTAATTAAAGTTGTATTAAAAATGGGTTGTATGTTTAAATTATAGTGGAAATTTTGTTTTTTCTTGAGTATGAATAACATCCATATAACCAAGTAAAAATGTCTAATTAAAATTTTATTTTTTAAACTTCTTTTTAGGTTAATTTTTGAGTCATATTCTTAAAGCTAAAAGAATTATGAGCAAATGAAAAATAATTGATGCATTCTTTAAGAAAAAAGATGTTAGCAATTCAGAAATTAGGACACCTGTGGCTGTAGAAACAAATGTTGATACTTCAATGCCTGATGAACACCTTGACCCCTCCAAATGTTCAAGAATTCAATTTGAAGAGATAGATCGTGATCCAGGATCACGTAAACAAATATGTGAATTCCTATCAACAAACAAGATGAAATCCAACAAGCTTATCTCAAAGAAGGTCCATATCAACCTAAAAATATAGACTATCCATACAATGATGATACTCATCGTCGTCGATTTCAACCTTCATGGTTCGAATCGGGCCCCCCATGTAAAAATTCTTGGCTACGCCCCTGCTTACAGTGCCATGTTTTCATAGTATTTGTTTTAATGATGAACACGTTAAGTTCAATTGCTTGGATATAGTTGGCAATTGGGCATAGCTATTGGATGAATATCATGGTATGAATATCGTGGGACCCATGTTTCATATACAACTTGCTATTAATGCTTGTTTGTTTATATTTTCGGCTGAACATACATGTTTGATTGTATATTTTTCATTCCACAATGGTAAACGTGTACTGTTGGTAATCTTGCTTTTTATATATTTTTATGATCAAACCGTATAAACATGATAGAATCAAAGTATTTTGGTTACCTGTTAAAAATCCTTTAATGAAATTTATTCCTAATGAGATTAGGATTATGTTTTCAAGGTTTTCTAGCATTATTAGGGTTCTTGATAATAATCTTGAAAACCTTAATGTTTGATCTGTGAATCTTTATTCATAAAATCAAAAAGTGTTTTTGATGGAAGAACAATGAAGATGTCAAAAACGGTTACCTGAAAATTATGAAAAATTCAGTTTTTTCCTTTAAAAATTGAAAACACACTTTTTTTGCGAGTTAACTTCCCACAAAGCTACTCATGAAAAATGCCTCTGAAGCACAAAACTTTTTGTGAGTAAGCTTTACTCGCGAAACAATCGCGAAAGTTTCTGTCTAAATTTTGTGTTTTCACTATTTTGCCTCAACCCATTTTCGCGGGAAGAGCTTAGTCACGAGATTCTCGCGAAAATGCCTCTAAAGTTTGGTTCGAAAGAAGGAATTGAATTTTGAATTTTTACTTGTTTTTTACTAAGTGTTGAAACTTTCATTAAAAGCAAAGCTATATGATTAATTTTATAGTCCTTAAAAGTTTAGGACATTTATTAATCATTATCTAACTAAAAGACCTATGAGATCAAAGATGTTAGTTAAATAGAACTCTTAGTCCTAAATTGTTTTATGATTAAAAGTCCTTAATTTGTTTTAATTAGAGGTTTTTAATGAGATTAAAATTCTAATTAAGGATAGAGTTTTATATAACTAATTTTTGATTCATTAGTATTTAAGGAATCCTAAATAGTTTAGGACTTCTATTTTAGTTAGGGATTCTAATAAGATTGGAGTCTTCATCAAGTGCAAGGTTATTAGTTGGGATGGGTTCACAATTTTTTAAGAAAAACCAAAATAATGAGTGGGAGTGCTGAAATAACTCTTTTTGTTAAGTTTATTGTAATGTGAATAGATACCTTGTCTTGATTTCTAGTCTTGCATTCCATGCAGAGGGTATTTACTTCATGGATTACATGATTAAACTTCTTTGTGATTATATGAATGTTCGTTACACTATTGTGACGTGACTTAGTAAGATCACATCGAATTTAAACAATTAAACACATTTGATGTGTAGTGTTAAAATTGTGATACGATCACAATGATTTCAAGACAATCCACTTGTTTTAAAATTTATAGTGGGAGAGAGATACAAGGGTTAGATCTCATGGCCTCCATTATCGGTTCATAGTAGTGTGGGTAAGCACCTTGTCTTGGAGTATATGCCTTGCATCCCAAAGGAGGGTGTTTACTTCATAGTACTACAAGATTGAACTTACCCGTTTAAATTAGTGTGAACAAGCACCTCGTCTTGGCGAATATGCCTCGCGATCCCAAAGAAGGGTGTTTTGTTTTATGGTACTACTAGTTTAAACACTATAAGGGAGATGAAATGTGGCTACACATGATTCTAGATAATGGTGTACACTAGACTAAGTGTAATGTTAACCTCCCAGAGGAGCAATGTCATTATTACTTAGAGGCTAAAGTTAATACGGCATATTATTAGTGTTTGATAAGAGTTATCATGATAGCACTAATAATGAGAATGATTCTCAATCAATCATGGTGTTTATAATATACTTGCTACCAAGGAATTATAGACATGGATTGGGTTGTCGTTGCACCTAATATAGTATGTTTTTATGGGTTTCATATTATATGGTAGTGGTTGCAAAATATAATGTCCTGGTATTTAAGTTCATAGTCTCAAAATAAAGTTGTCATAAATTTTTGTTCTCTAACTACTATTTTAATAGAATCACATTAACTAAAAAATAATTTTGGACATGATGCTTAAAGGAGCTGAAGTTCATATTTATGTTTTGATTCAGCATTGTCATAATTTCCTATACATGATGCATTTATGGAAGATAGCTTATGATGTGATCATAGTCTCCATTGAAATGTCAAATGTTATATTGGCTTCTATCTCAATTGTGCTACAGCATGAGATGTAAGAGTTAGTACTAGACTTAGTTTATATTAAGTCTAAATGAGATGCTTGGCATGAATCATATTGAGTGTTAAGAAAGGCTTAAGAAGTTCCAATTCTATATCATTTTATGGAAATATTTTATTTTTAAATGAATTGGAATTCTTGGATGTAGAGATTAAATGTTAATCTCATATGGATATGATCCACAAGTCCTTGTTAGAATCATTTGATCAATTTAGATTGTTTTGGAAATAAATAAATTCTTTTTATATTATCTAAATTGATAAGTGAGTTCTACGCAACGAAAGACATCCTAAAAGGTAAGGATAGGATCAATATGACTTAATTCAAATTGTAAGCCTGAACTGAAAGGTAAGGGTGGCAAGAAGAAGAATTATAATACCAAACAGTTTGACAAGCTAGTTGCCCTAGTAGTTGCCAAAAGGAAATTAGACTCAAAAGTATGACCAAAAGGAAAGTGTTTCTGTTTTGGTAAAGCTAAGCATAGTCCATGATTATTTTTTAGATGGAAATTTACATGTTTTACTTTTTGAAGAGAAAGTTTCTATCCTTTGGTATTGTATGTTTTTGGCACTTAAGTCTAGATCTTATTAATCTAAATGTTATTCAAGATTGGTGAAAGATGGGCTTTTAGAATCGTTATGAATTCTATTTAGTGGATAATAAGATCTAGGGTTCCTTTTTGTAAATGAATAAAGTTCCAATGACTTCTTTAAGTCAATGCTTACATAAAGAAGGAATAGGGCTCTTTTAAAGGGAGAATGTTCTAGAAGAAAAATGTCAGAATTTGTTGTAAGACAACTATAAAATACATTTAGAAATGAGATAGTTCAATTAGATACACCACAAGACATTATTCTGTAGATAACTATTACACCGGTACGATATCGTAGTGGAAGGATTATCAATTACCAAATAAATTCATACTTTTGGAATAAACTTTTGAAGTCATTCCATAAGGATATGAATTTGATCCTCGGTCTTACGCCAAGGCAATAGATTATATGAATATGGATTATTGGATCAAAGTTATATGAATAGAATTAGATTCTATTTAAAGTTTAGAACTTGTAGAGGCGCCTAGTGGCATTAAGCCTATTGTTTTCAAATAGGTCTACAAGTAAATGAGATTGATAAATTTGAAGGTGCAAACCTTCAAAGTCAAGACTAGTGGCAAAAAGATTCATTCAGAAAGAAATGGTTCTACTATGAAAAGATTTTTTCACCAATAGTCAAGTTGGATTCTATCTAGATTCTCTTATTCATTATATTTCATTTAGATGAAATATGGAAATGCATATCAAGAAAGCTTCGTTTAGTAGCAATCTTGAGGAAGACATCTACATGATGTAACTAGACTTGTTCATAACAAAAGAACCAAAGAACCAATAATGTTTAGTATGCAAGTTGCTTAAAGTCCAATTATGGACTGAAGCAAGCATCTGAATCATAAAATATCATCTTTGATCAAGCAATCAAATTGTTTTATTTTGATCAAGTATTAAAAGGCCTTATGTGTGTGAAAGCTATATAGAATAATAAATTTCTTAATGTATGTTGATGACATTCTAATTATTTAGAATGATGTAGAGTTATTGTCATCAATGGAGTTTTTTGTTGTCTAGTCCAGTTTGATATAAAGTACTTGAGAAGGACTAGTCACACCCTAAGAATTAAGCTTTGTTAAAATTCAGAAATTAGGATGTTGGGTCTATCTCAAACTGCTTAAATAGATTAGATTCTAGCCAAGTATAGCATGTAATACTACAAGAAAGGATTCTTTTCTTTTTAAGTTTGAAGTTCCTTTATATAGGACTATAGTCCTAAGACATATAAAAGGATGAGCATATTAAGACGGTTCCTTATACCATATCAATAGGAAAACTTTATGCTATGCTATGTACTAGGATAAATATCTATTTTATGGTGAGCATGGTAAGCAAATATCAATTGAATCTAAGATCACTTGATTTAGTGGGAGTAAAGCATATACTCAAATATCTTAGGAGAATGAGGAATTATATGCTTGACCACTAATGTGAGGATTTGATGGTTACTGGTTGTAAAATATTGATTTGTGGTTTGTTGTGATTCATGAAGTTAGACTTCAAGTTATGTGTTCATCCTAGGTGGTGAAGATACACATTAAGCGTGAGTACTTGACAAGTAGTAGTAGAAAAGATAATTTATGCAATAAGTTTGACTGAATCTTGTTTCCAAACGTTGCCTTAGAGTGATTATGAATTACTCTAGAGGAAAATAAGTATCGGATATATGGTAAATTGTTTTTGAGGGCAAGTGGGAGACTGTTGGGATTTATGCCCTAAAATCCAATTTATTGGCATGTTATAAATAACTAAGTTGTTTAATTATATGAGACTATTTATGAACAGAATGTTCAAATAGTGTATAAAACACTATGAACATTTAGACCCCCGATTACACAAATATCAATTCAAGCTTAATCTCAAACAATATATGTGTAGAAACTGAACATAAGCTAATAACAGAATTGATAAAAAATCTAAACCAATTAAAATCACATCCACAGCAGAAATTAAATTGCAAAGATTAGGGGAAGAGAGATTCAAACAGAAGGACAACACAACGATGTGTTATCGAAGAGGAAACCGAAACCCTCGGCATAAAACCTCTCCGCCGCCTTCCAAGCGGTCAATAATCCACTAGAAAATGTAGTTGGGATACGTAAACAACAATAGACCCTCCAAGCCTAATCTACCTAGTGTACCTAAGCCCTCCAAGTTTCTTGCTCTAATGAGGTTACGCCAAACCTGTCTTTTCTAGCTTACTGGATTCCGCTATAGCCTATAGCATCAACCAATAACCATTGGTCCCTTCCTAACTGCTTCCTAAGCACCAAAAAGCCTTCTCACAAATATGGGTATGGTGAGAAAAAGTTTTGGCTAATGTACCTCTCAATGATATAACAATGGAGAGGGTGAAAGTAGAGGAATTTGAAGAGTCTCTATGTAAAATTGTGGATAAGTCAATCTTGTTTTTCTTTAGGGTTTCTTTCTCAAAATTCTCTCTGGAAGCTCTCTACATTTCGTGGGTATAAGGGTCTGTATATACTGGTGTGTGTTTGGAATGCGAAGAGTCATTTTTCTGGCTCGCAACTTGGTCTCTCGACTTGACTAAGTTGCGAGTTCAAGCCACGAGCTAATTGAATGGCCAGTCTGGACTTTTTGTCCTATAATGCTACAGCTAGCATGACGGTTCAGCTTCTCTGCATGCTTTACACGTTTGCATCTTCTGGCAGCTTGCTAGTCGCGAGCTACCTGCGAGATCCAGTCGCAAGTCCCTGCTTCATTGCATAATCTTGAGCATTTCTTCACACTCTTTCACACACTACCCTTACATGATTCCTACCGAAATGCAGGGTTTCTAAATGATAAATTACAAGCAAATTTGGCATGGAATAAAGCCAATAAGATGGTTGATTAAATTCAACCTTACAATCTCCCCCTTTGGCTATTCCTTGACAAAAGCCTACAACAAACTCTAGACTTAACGCGTGAGTTAGGAACAGTTGAGCAAAACTCACTCATGCCTAACTCTAGAATCTATGAAGCTCTTGAACCATAAGAACAAGTATTTCCTGAAACACAACAACACAGTATGATCATTGTATGCAGAAAACTTGTAATGCATTTAGAGCAAGCACAATGTGATCAAGCAAAATGGAATAATGCAATAGACCATGGCTTGGCCAAAAACAAACAATCATTATAAATAGTGATCACAATGCTCATTCGCACACGAAATGAACATCCAAACATGCAAACTAATAAGTTTAATGCAAAGTATTATTTGCATGTCCAACACTCAACCAATGCAACAACACAAGGTAATTACATTAAGGATATAAAATCCAACAAAGGGCACAAGAGTGATGTAATTAAGGAAAATGCATAACATTTAACAGCAAGTACTAAGCTACAAAGCATGGGTACAAAACCCTAAAAGCTTACAAAAGCAAAAGTAAGAAAGTACCATAAACTGAATAACATAACATAAACACTGAAATATGCTAATATGAAGCAAAATATTAAACATAGGCTTGCTTGCTGAAATCTCCCCCTTTGATCAAGCTCTTTCTCCCCCTATCATTGTACTCGCCCTATCAACATCATCTCCCTTTTTTTGTTGTGGAATAGCTAGTCCTCATCTTCTTCTAGCTTTCTTTGAATCTGATCTAATTGAGTTTGGAGATAAGTGAACTCATATTACACCGAATGTTGTAATGGTGCAAGATAGATGCGAGTCTAGACATCTTAGTGCTCAACTCGTGGACAGATACCACAATGTTGTCTAGCTTCTTGTCAAAGGAGGATGAGCTAGAGCGTGAACCACTGTGAGATGCTAAAGTTTCCGTTTTGATTCCCTTCCAACTATGACCAATGCAAGCGTTGAAAATACGCATGTTGATTGGGCTTGGTTTTGTGCAGGGAGACTCATCTTCTGATGGATGAATGCCTTTGAGCTTCAAAATCCTAGAAATGGGGTAGCAAAAAGGAATGCATGTCCTTGACTCAGTTCGTAGAACCGTTTTGCGCTGAACATGAAAGATATGTGCATAAATGTCAATCGTTACATTAAAGATTAGATCATGAAGAAAAAAGGCACGTCTGAGGTTCATATTGTTGACACCCCACTTTGCAACCCGCATTTAACCTCATTGGGAGGATAAAAAGGTAATTTTGACTTGGAAATATGCATCTTGATTTTATTCATTAGATTCTTAATCTCATTTCATCAAAATGATCTTGATATTGTAACGATCAAATCGACTGGTCATAAGCCCTAATCGGACCATCAGATTGAAAGTTATCATCAAATCAAGTTTTAATGGCCGAGATGCACTATCACAAATTGAGTCCGACTATATGTGATTATGAACAATTGATTCCAATTGGTTATAATTCTAATCAATTTGAGATCAATGATGTGTCATAATTTGATTAGTTAAGACTACATTTTATGGTGAGGTTGCATACACTTAATTAATTAGATAGTTAAACATTAATTATTCAATGAGTAATTTGTGCAATAATCTTTTAATTAGAGTAAATTTGGAATCAATTAAGTCTGAAATGGGAGTGATTGGAGCCATTTAATGTTAATTGGGAGCTAATTTGGGACCTATTAATGTTAATTGTGCAGAAACTATTTTCAAACAAATGACCTTTGCTTACCATTTCATCAATATCTTTTATAATATTTTGAATCTGTGAATGAGGTTAATTTCTACAAGAACTAGACATCCTGGGCTTCAATATGAGCATAACAACGAGGCAATTCCGATTAGAATTGAGTCAGATATGATTTTTTGAAGTTGGCTCTACAAGCTGTTACAACAGCTACGGGAAAACCGAATTTTGGCTTGCTCCTCACTCCCACCAATCTTTCCATTTAATGCACCAGATTTTCCCCAAGGCTAAAATGAGGTCTAAGTTCATGATTCTTTGTCAACCCTCATTAAATAGCCTTCCATTCATATTTCCTCCACCATTACTATATAAACCCTCCCTCTCTTTCATTCCAGAGCACACCAAAACCCCCTCTCTTCTTCTCTCTTGAGTTCTAGTGAAGTAGAGTAGTCTTGTCATATCTTGGTCTTTTTGAGACTCAAGGTATTGAGTGAGACTCACTCTCCCTCTCCTAGTTCTTTTTTTTCCTCCTCTTTTAGGACCTCTACCAAGAGTCTCCTCCTCCACCATATGGATCTTGCATGAAGGTATAATCTCTTTTCCTAACTAGTTTTTTATGTTACTATGATGAGAATTTAAGATTAAAGCATGATAGTAATTATTTAAATTTCCTTGAATATGTTTGAATGCTCTTAATTGTTCTTATATGTTCTTCACGTGTTCTTAGTTGTTCATCACATGTTCATGCATAACACTAGTTTTAATCTTAAATCCACATCAAAATATATGAGAAACATGTTTGTTTCATAATTCTTTTAAATTCTTGAATCTAGGATATCACCATCCACACACATTCACTAGAATTTATTTTTCAATCTATATGCAATGCTTAATAAATTGAAATAGGGTTTATCACATGCACACACTTTAAATTCAACATGCAAATTGATTGATAACATATTAGATAATATGATATGAATGTTGGCCACCATAGTCTAGAAGACCGGTTTCATCGAGCAAGGTAGGTGACTAACACCTTTCTACCTTGTAACATAGCCTCCGAGCTTAGATCAAGGGTTAGTAGATCAAATGCTTATTCGTGTAATTTTCAATTTTTAGATTGTAACTAGGAAACAAAGCCATGTAATTTTCCTATGATCAATGTAAATTCAATTTCAAATTAATAAAATATGGAATTTTTCAATTATGGTTTTCTTATTTTTCCAATAATTAAATAAGTGGTGACTCCATTGTAAAACCCTTAATCTAAAGGGGTAAATATAACTAGTTGAACCTCCATTTTGAGAGATAATAACACGACTCCACCCATTCACATGGGTTTAGCCCAACATTCCTATAAAAAAGGGGGCCAGGGGCGCGGTCTCTCACACATATACTTGGTGCTGGATAAGGGGTACAAGTTGTGAAACATGATGATTGTAAGCACCCTTTATTTCAGAGGAAGAGAGGAAACACTGACTGAGTTCCCATTTGGTGAGAATTCCATGTCTTTTCCAAGAGCATCCTGAACATAAACTAGTGAGTTTTTAAGCATCGGCTGGTTGATGTGAAGGATCTCTACCAGATATGCGAGAGAGATTGAGAAACTTTTTCTTCTAACCCAGCACTTGAGTTCTTTGCCTTCAACAATTGCATTGGCATAAAACTCTTTTACCAAATTCTCATATGCTTCATCAAGATTGGAGAGAAGGTAATTCCAATCCTTGTGAGGAAACCATTTAGGGATGTCGGTGTCAAGAAGAGAAGGTTGATCAACAGCCCTTTCAACCAACGATGTAGCATCTCTGAAATAATTTTCTTCAGTCTGAAAGGCATCATAGGATCTGAACTTCTTGGGATCGAACACTCCTGATGGTGAACGAGTCCTTTTTGTTCTAGGTGAGAGGTCATCAACATCAATGATAGTCTCCTTCCCTTTGCTGCTGCCTCCTTTCACAGCTGCTCTCTTGAATGGAGACATTTTCACCTTGCATCATGTTTTACCAAAAACAAGAGAAACCACACAAGACATCAAACATTATTAGCATTGGGTTAGTGCCAAAACGTGGATAATGAAGAAAACCATAAAAGCTTGAGATTTAGGTCCCAATCATGACAATGAGTGTGTGTGAGCCACCAATAATACAATGTTTACTCAAGATAGAGTAGATCAGTACATAACCACCAAAAATCACACATCAATTTCACCAGAAGATCAGATACCCATATTCAATCAAGAGATATACAGATATCAGCAAAAATAGACCATCCAAGAGATATTTGCAGTAAATGTAAAATATAATGAGTAAGAAACAAAACCCATATTGTTCCTTGAAGGTTGAGAAAGTGGTGAAAAAAAAGTTGAAGATTTTGTGTGTGAACACGATGGTTTTGAAAAAATGAAAGTGTAAGGTTGAATTTAATCAACCATCTTGTTGGCTTTATTCCGTGTCAAATTTGCTTTTATTTTAGCAATTAGTAACCTTGTATTTAGGTGGGATTCATGTAAGAGTAGTGTGTGAGAGAGTGTGAAGAAATGCTCAAGATTGTGCAAGGATGCAGAGACTCGCGGCTAGGACTCGCGGCTGACTCACAACTGGCAAGCCGCCAACTAAAGCACATGTGTAAAGCATGCAGGGGAACTGAAGAGTCACGCCAGCTGCCGCACTACAGGACAAAAGTCTCAAGCTGGCCAGGCCGTTAGCTCGCGGCTTGAACTTGCGACTCAGACCAGTCGCGAGGCCAAGTCACTAGACCACCCTGTTTAGCAAAAATTGACTCTTCGCATTCCAAACACACACCACTATATATAGACCCTTATACTCACGAAATATAGAGAGCTTGCAGAGAGAATTTTGAGAGAGAAACCCTAGAGAAAAACAAGATTAATTCATCCACAATCTTCACCTAAGAGACTCTTCAAATTCCTCTACTCTCTTCCTCTTCATTGATATATCCTTGAGAGGTTCTTAGCCAAATCCTTTTCTCACCATACCCATATATGTGAGAAGGTTTATTTGGTGCTCTGGGAAGCAGTTAGTGATGTGGCTGTATTAGATACACCATAAGATATTACTCATGAGATGACTAGTACACAGGTGCCTCGTCGTAGTGGTAGAATTAGTCGGCCTCTTATAAGATTTATAGGTTTAGGAGAAACTTATGAAGCTATCTCAGAAGAGGCTGAATCAGATCCCTACACTTATGAAGAGGCAATGAATGATATAGATGCACATCATTGGGTCAAAGCTATGAAATCTGAATTAGATTCTATGTATTCCAATCAAGTTTGGGATCTTGTAAAGGCGCCTAACGGCATTAAACCTGTTGGTTGCAAATGAGTTTACAAGAGAAAGAGAGGGATAGATGGAAAGGTTGAAACCTTGAAAACAAGACTAGTGGCGAAAGGGTATACATAAAAAGAAGGTATTGATTATGATGAAACTTTTTCGCCAGTAGCCATGCTTAAATCTGTCAGAATTCTCTTATCCATTGCTGCTCATTATGATTATGAGATTTGGCAAATGAATGTCAAGACTACATTTCTTAATGGCAATCTTGAGAAAGAAATCTATATGATGCAACCGGAAGGTTTCATAGCAAAGAACCAAGAGCATATGGTATGCAAGTTGAAAAGGTCCATTTATGGACTTAAGCAAGCATCTAGGTTATGGAACATCAGATTTGATCAAGCAATCAAGTCATTTGGTTTTGAACAAAATCTTGATGAACCATGTGTGTACAAAAGACATCGAGATAAAGTAGTAATGTTCCTAGTGCTTTATGTTGATGACATTCTACTCATTGGAAATGATGTAGGTGTAATGTCATCAATAAAAGTTTGGTTGTCAAGCCAATTTGATATGAAGGACTTAGGTGAAGCTAACTTTATTCTAGGGATCAAGCTTTGGCGAGATCGCAAGAATAAGATGTTAGGTTTATCACAAACTGGATATATAGATAAGGTTCTAGAACGGTTTAGCATGCAAAACTCCAAGAAGAGATTGCTTCCTTTTAGACATGGAGTTCCTTTGTCTGATGACCAATGGCCTAAGACTCAAGAGGAAGAAAATATGATGAGACAAGTTCGTTATGCTTCTGCAGTAGGAAGTCTCATGTATGTCATGCTTTGTACTAGACCAGATATCTGTTATTCAGTTGTCATGGTTAGCCGATATCAATGAAATCTAGGACCAAAATATTGGCAAGCTGTAAAGCATATTCTCAAGTATCTACAGAGAACGAGAGATTATATGCTTGTTTACCGAAGTGAGGATTTGATGCCCATTGGCTATACAGATTCAGACTTTCAATTGGATCTAGATTTCAGAAAATCCACATCAGGATTTGTTTTCACCTTGGGAGGTGGAGCCATAACTTGAAGGAGTGTCAAACAGTCTTGTATTGCAGACTCCACCATGGAAGCAGAATACGTTGCTGCTTGTGAAGCAGCAAAGGAAGCTGTATGGCTCAAGAAATTCCTTTCTGGCCTTGGTGTAATGAGAATGGAACAAGTTCCCATCACATTGTTTTGCGACAATAGTGGTGCAGTTGCACAATCAAAAGATCCAAGGAACCACAAGAAAGGAAAGCACATCGAGAGAAAGTATCATATTATTAGAGATATTATTGTTCGTGGAGATGTGGTGGTAGCAAAGATTGAAAGTGCAAATAATCTAGCAAATCCCTTTACCAAAGCCTTGCCTTAGAGGACCTTCGAGTCACATTTAGAAGGAATGGGAGTTACATTAGTGCACAATAGTCTTTAGGGCAAGTGGGAGATTGTTGGGATTTGTGCCCTAGAATCCTATTGTATGATGCTATGTATTATATTATGTATGACATGATGTATGACTTAATATTGAAATTAATAAAGTTGTTTTATTATTATCTGAAATAATGGTAACATGAATATTTGAACATTATCATATAGTCCATGAGATGCATAGTATGTGATTTATGTGATTTAGTCACAGAAGATATAAGTCACAAGTTCTTTGTAAACTCAGAATTTGGTTCGTAGTCGGTGATGAAATTGAGCATTTCATCTGCGAAGACTATAACATATTAACTAAGATGATTTGTCTTGATCATGGAAGTGGTGACTTCTAGTTGATATGTTGATATGTTTTAAGAGTTAAGACATATTGAACTGGACCGCTGTGAGATTTATTATTCTCCTAACGATTGTCAATTGAATAATAAATCTCATAACTTATATTTGCATGAACTTTTAATCCTGAGAGAATAATGGACCTGATCATGAAATGTAGGTTGCTTTGATATATCAGGAGTGAGATCTAAAGAAACGGTCAAAACCTCAGTATGTTGGGCAGTCACATTTAGTGTTGATGGAACATATATTTTCAAGATGGAATTCATAGTCTCTTAACGGAGTTACAAAATATTCCCTTGAGATAAGTTTAATGGGTTTGTTATTCATAGAGTTAGGCCTAACCACTTTGGTAAGATATTACTAAAGTTTATATTTATGAAATTGGATTTCATAAATATATGATGAATAACTTAAAAGGATTAAACCGGGTACTCAAGGATTAAGATGTAGTAATCTTCAAAGTGGCAGTCTATATTCATGACTTTGAATTACTACGAATATTTTATGAAGGGGTTGCATGTACAATAAAGTCTTGGGATATAATTTATTAATAAGGCCTAGAGTACAATTATATTTATATAGTGGTATTAAATATAATTAATGGTAACTTTGGACTTGTCAAGAGTTGACAGAAAAACCCAAGGCCCATTAGAGCTAGTGTCTTATTTGTCCCTTTTGGTCCCACTCCAAGCCACACACTAAAGCCCAATTGGAAAGGCCCAATCGGCCAGCCCAATTAGATAATCAGTTAGTTATAAAGGGAGAAACATACTGAATTTTTTCATTAGTGAAATTAGAAAAAAGAAAGACACCATTGTGAAATGGTGTGTATGTGTGAGTAAAGCCACTCATTATTCTCCCTTAAAAACTGATTGAGAGACCACACTTCTTGGGCGTAAAGTGGAATTGGAGTGAAGATTAAAAGTGTTCCCAAGTACTTCTAATCTTTTGTTTTGAATTTCACTACACCAAGGTACGCAATCTTGTTCTTAAATTCTGAAATTTACATAATGGAAGTTATCAATCATGAATGAAATAGATCTATGTTTGTTGGTTCCGCTGTGTGTTTTGTATGAGATACAAAATCAGGTTTTTCCAACAGTTAGGAAGGGACCAATTCATATTGGTTGATGCTATGGGCTATAGCAGAATCTGGTAAGGTAGAAAAGAAAAAGGTTCGGCGCAACCTCGTTGGAGTAAGAAGCTTGGAGGGCTTAGGTACATCGGGTAGATTAGGCTTTGAGGGTATATTGCTATTCATGTATCCTAACTACATTTTTTAGTGGATTATTGATCGCTTGGAGGGCGGCAGAGAGGTTTTATGCCGAGGGCTTCAGTTTCCTCTTCGATAACACATCAAGTGTTGTCCTTGTATTTGCATCTCTCTTCCCTTTATCTTTACCATTTTATTACTGCTATGATTGTGATTATTTATGGTTTAGATTGTTTATCAATTCGGTTATTAGCTTATGTTCATGTTCCCCACATTTATTGTTTGAAATTAAGCTTGAAGTGATATTTTTGTAATTGGGGTCTAAACGTTCAAGGGTGTTTTATATACATATTAAATATTCATTTGGTATTAGAACGGGTGCACTCTTAATGGTTTCATTACCTTAGTGCGATCCCTGACCCCTTGTTAAGATGGATAGGTCTCAATCTCTAAATGTGCCACCATTTTTATATGGTAATAATTATGCTTTTTGGAAGGTCCGAATTAGGGCATTTTTGTGTTCTATTGATGATGCTGTGTGGGATGCAGTTGAAGTTGGTTAGAGTAGGCTGGAGGCTGTCAAATCCACTTGGGATAAGGCAGCTTTTGCGGCAGCTACTGCTAATAGTAAAGCCTTGAATGATATTTTCTGTGGTGTCTCTCCAGAAGAATTTCATAAGATTTCACATATCACTATTGCTAAGGAAACATGGGAGATTCTGGAGACAATTTATGAAGGAACTAAGAAAGTGAAGGAAACCAAACTACAGATAATGACCACTCGCTTTAAGGAGCTCAAAATGAGCAAGGATGAGTCCTTTGACTCTTTTTACAGTAAGTTGAACGAGGTGATCGTCGGCAAATTCAATTTGGGTGAAAAGACGGAGGATTCTAATATAGTAAGGAAGATCCTTCGATCGTTGCCAAAAATTTTCTGTACTAAAGTGACTGCTATTGAAGAGAGCAAAAATCTTGATGACATTAAAGTCCAAGAGTCGATTGGCTTATTGCAGACGTATGAATTGTTGCTGCCTACGCAGAGGAAGAGCAAATCTCTTGCTCTTAAAACAATTGATGCAGTATCTCATGACTCTTCGGATGAGGATGGTGTAGATAAAGATGTGGTGTTTCTTGTGAAAAACTTCCGAAAATTCTTAAAACTCAAGAGCAGTGGGAAATTTGGTGACAAAGGAAAATTTCAGAGTTCTGGAAAGGAGAAAAAGGAATTTAGAAGGAAAGATGTTAGAGAAACCCAATCATCACAAGGTATTACGTGCTTCAAGTGCAATGAACAAGGACATTTCAAGAAAGAATGTCCAAATTATTTGAAATCGAAGGGCAAGGTCTATGCCATTACTCTATGTGACTCAGATTCATCAAATTCTGATTCTGAGGATAGTTGTGACGGAGAAGGAAACTACTCTGCATTTATGGCTATTGAACATGTTGAGTCCTCAAAGGACCTGAATCAACTTGTACGAGAACTTAGGAAACACAGTGATGAAGAATCCATTGGGATTGTTGAAGAATTAGATGCTGAAGAGGATGAGAATACAACTAGTCTTCAAGAGAATTACACCCTACTCCTTGAAAAGTCGGGAGAGTATGTAAGGGTAGCAAAGGCGGTTGTGAAGAAAATGAAGAAAGTAGAGGAAGACTACAGAAGTCTCTTGGTAAGATATAAGAAGGCAAAGTGTGAGATTGAGACACTAAATGTTAACATATCAGAAGCTTACATAAAAGTGAGATTTCTTGAGCAAGAGGTAGTGTAAGCACATGCCAAGATAGATAGGGTCTCCTCCAAGAAGTTAGAAGATGTTATTTCATCTCAAAAACATTTTTCTGACAAGTCCTGGTTGGGATATACCGAAAGGAGTAGCTCATCGGCCAATGTCGCCAATTGCTTGGAAAGCTTCACAAGAAGGTTTGAAAGTCCTAACCCTCGTACCCAATCCATCAAGGATATCACCCCAAACGCACGTGACGTGTGGGTGACGAAGGGTACTCATGCATAAGCATTACAATATGTCCATGCATTAATACTTCCCATGTTTTGTGTATATGCTTGGTTGTGTACTTCTTGCAAGTTTTGAGTTGAAATATTATTTGTTTGTTTTTTGTTTCAAATGCTTTTACATTGTTGTTTTTGATCAATCTTCTTCTTACTTTTGTGTCAAAAATCCAAAAATACATAAAAAGCAGAAAATCCAAAAAGTTTGATTGATTTTGTTGAGTTTTGTCTCAAAGCATGTTTTGCCTTGTACCTTTGTACTAATGGCTTTATGCATCTACGAGCTTAGCTTATTTCTATTACACTCATATCATTGTGGGAGAATTTTTGAAATCTATGTGACTGTTGTAAATAGATTTTCATCCTTGTCATGAATGATTAGCGAATGGTTTTGTTAATCTGAAAACATGCATAGACTTATGTCTATATATCTTCACACTCTTTATTTTATTTTTTTTCTTAAAGAGATCACCAAATGTAAATCTCCAAATGAAAAGAGATATTGAGCTGCAAAAGCCTGTCGCACATACTATTATTTTACTAGGAAAAAGGGAAAGCGACCAAAAATAAAATGTATGATGCCCAAAAGGCCAAAGGCTTACTCATAAATTGAAATATAAAAAATTTCAGGCATCAATTTCACAATGAGATGTATTGAATCAAAAAGATTAAATGATATGTTGTATATGGAGCCAAATGAAAAGCTTCAAAGTTATGCTATCAAGTTTTATGGGAGGTCATATATATTTATTTCTAGGGATAATTACAGATAACCCACCTGTGGTTTGGGCGAAAATCACTTTACCTACCCGTGGTTTGAAAAGTATCACTTAACCCACCTGAGGTATGTTTCCGTCACTCTCCGTAACCCACCTCGGTCTCTGCCGTTACAATAACACCTTTTAACCCCAAAACAGAACATAACGAGAATCAAAACACCCAAAACTCAAAAACTTTTCGAGAGGGAGACCCGAGGTGCGATCAGCTTGTTCTTCGTGGTTTGGAGCGCTTGGAGGGGGAGAAAACACTTGTTTTGCATCATCGAAGCTAGGCAAGGTATGTGTGACTGCTGTTCATCTGCATTTGGGTTCTTCCACCCACGTTTTTGTGTCTGTTCTGTTCTTGATTTAGGGTTTCAGATTTTGTTCAAGTGCGAACTTACTGTGTGAAAGTCTAAATTGTACTTCCCAGGAATCGTGTTGTGTTGATATGTCTTCATCAAGTGGTAATTTCTCGGGTTCATGTGGACATATGTGCAATGAGCAGACGTGTGTTTTGAGAACAAGTTTAAGTTTGTACAATTTTGGGAGGAGGTTCTTGGGTTGTAGCCGTTATAAGGTTGGTCCTAAGTGTCCTTTCTTTGTTTGGGTTGATAACCCAACCTGTCCTCGTGGGAATGAAGCTGCACCTTTGGCTCTAGAGAAGATGTCTAGGCTTCAGAGTGCTCTTCAACTTGCTAATGAGAGGGAAAGGACAGCTCTGGAAACGGCAGAAGAAGCTAGGAAAATGGCAGAAAAGGCTGTTGAAGAAGAAGCCAAAGCCAAGGAGAGGGAGAGAAAGGCTCGAGCTGTCTGTGCAAAAGCTAAGGAAAAAGCCATGTTTGTTGAAGAGAAGCAGAGAATGTGGAAGTCTGCATGCATTTTGTCATGGATCTTTTTTGTTATTGTTATGTTGTTGTGTTTTGGCTCAATTGAGTTCTCTAGAGTAAAGAGACCTAGATTGTTGCCTTGAAGTAGTTAATTGGTTAGTAGAGATAGTTATGGCAATGGTGTTAATGAATTTGCATTGTAATAGCACTAGCCTACTGATGTAATGTTTTGATGTGTCAATTAATGAAGAATTGGTCAATTATTGAGTATTTTGTGCATACCATAACAACCATTCAATGGAAGAAATATTGGTCATGCCATTAGTCTGTGGGCATATAATGAAAGAACTGTTGGTCAATTATCAATGACTTGTGCATACCATAAGAACCATTTCACAATAAAAAGTTCCATACACTATTGGAAAAATATACTTTGACACAATCTGTACTAGCAATAAATAAAGTTCCATATAATTTGGTTTGGACAAATAATGTTCCATACAGTTACCTGTGCATATCATAACAACCATTCCACAATAACAACTTCCATACAATCTATATTGAAAAAATCTAGTCAGACACAATCTGTAGTAGCAATAAATAAACTTTCATATAATCTAGTTTGGACAAATATTGTTCCACACAAAAATTGTTCCATACCACAACTTCCATATAACAACCTGGAGTGTATTGTACCTTAATTACAAAAAAGCACATTCCAAGGCCAGCTACATATATATATACATATATACACATACATATAATTGCTCAAAACAAGGTGATTGTTTTTTACACTAATTGATAATTACAAAAAGCCAACAGTGGTCTTCACAAAAAAACAAAAAGGCCCACATGTTCCCACTAGCTTTACTCCCAATGCTGGCATGCGTACCCACTAGCTTCATTCATTTCTTGCCTTTACTCTTTCCTTGACTCTTTCCTCTTTCCACCCACTGAATTCATTTTTGGTGGCCTTTGTGCAGCAAGCTGTCCTCTAGTCCTCACACCACCACTGCTCCTAGAAGGCTACAAAATAAAAAATAGATCCACTTGTTAAAAAATATCCCAGTCTACACAACTATCCAGGAAAGAGGTTAGTCAACCAAGTTACCTGTGAAGAACTTGGTAAGGTATCCCAGGTCTCCCTAGGTGTGTGAAACTCAGGCTGTGAGGAAGAGAACCATCCTGCTCTCCTGTTAGATGGCCTAGGTTGATTTCCTTGCTGTGAGGATGAAGGCTGAGTGGCAGACATCATGTTGTAGGTCTGGGTAGGCTGGTGGGATGGTGGCTGGGGTGCAGGCTGAGGTGCAGATCTAGGTGCAGGCACCCCTCCCCTTGTCTGCAACAAAACCCAGTTTCAATACAGTGTTAATTGTAAGTTTAAAAACATGTTTTTTTTTTTTTTTTTTTTTTTTTTTTTTTTCATTTAAATCCTAATTACTTACAGCCTTTTCTCTTTGAAGTCTTTGTCTCCTCTGCCATGGTGTCTCCCCAGTGATGCCAGCCTTGCATCCTCTTGAGTTATGCCCTTCCTTCTTGCATTTCCCACATCTTACAGGTCTGTTCAGCCTACTTGCTTTGTATGGGTTCCTAGGCTCATCAGAGGCCCTCTTTCTTTGCTTGGGTGGTCTGCCTGGTGGTTTGTATATGTGAGGTGCTAGGGGAGCAGGCTGTCCAGTCTCAGCCCATTCTGACTAGCCAGGCATGGGAGGAAGTATCTCCTTGTATATCTCCATGTAAGTTTCTTTGAAGTAGCATGGGTGGGTATAGTCTTCTGGTGTCTCAATGTTTGTATAAATGGCTGTTATGGCATGTTTGCAGGGAATGCCATTTAAATCCCAAGACCTACAGCTACATGTCTTCTTCACCAAATCAACTACATGCCTCTCATACTGACTGCCTACCTCATAAAGGAAACTACCAGCTGGGGTAGCACTAAATGGCTTACTTTCAACCTTCAATTTCTCCAACCTATCTTGTATGCTTGGACACAACTTTCCAGCATACTTCTGTATCCCTTCCCTTTTTGTGCAAAGTCTAGTCATAAGTCTAACCCTAATCCACTCCAACATTGCCAAGATAGGCTTGTCCCTAGACTTCAATATCATTGCATTAAAAGACTCACTCAAATTATTTACCAAACAATCTGTTAAGGCCCTAGTAGTGAAGTGTGACCTTGTCCATTGTGCAGGTGCAATGTTTGCAAGATACTCGTGTGCCTTCTCATCCAAATCCCTTATGTACTGCATGCATCTCTCAAACTCCCTCACTGTTGTGGCAGCAGCACACCTCCACAGTGCATCCTTCAGCTCCAATCCCTTGTGATCAACTTTGAAATTGTTGTAGATGTGTTTCACACAGTATCTATGCTCCACAGTAGGGAATAGTGTCTCTATTGCAGGTATAAGCCCCTGCAAATAAGCAAACAAACAAACAAAACAAGTTAGTTCAGCAAACAAAGTAAACTATTCAAGTGTAACTGAACAAAACAAAACTTGCATACCTTTTGCCTATCAGAAATGAAGACCAACTGAAGCTCCTCTGGCCTCCCTATATCATCAGCAAAAATTTCCAAAAACCATATCCAAGACTCCCTGGTTTCTTGTTCCACAACAGCCATGGCTACTGGAAAAATGTTGTCATTTGCATCCTTGGCAGTGGCAGATAAGATTTGCCCACCAAATCTGTGCTTTATGTGGCAACCATCTAAACCTATAAATGGCCTGCATCCACCTAAAAATCCTACCTTCTGAGCATTGAACCTAACATACATCCTCTTAAATTTTGGCTGGGAAGTCTCATCAGCCATTTCTGTGTGCAGTATAACCCTACTCCCCTTGTCTACAGTGGTTATCATTTGTGCATAGTCCCTAAGGACTCCATATTGCAGTTGCTCATCTCCATTGATCAAATCCTTTGCCTTTCTCTTTGACCTATACACTTGGTTTACACTTAGGTCAACAGATATATTTTGCATCACATGGTTGTGTACACCACTCACCTCCCAATTTGGATTTTTGCTAAAATCCTCAATGAATCTCTTAGCAACATAAGCTGATGTTGCTTGGCTGTTTTTAAAAGACTTGGGGCAAGTACAGTCAGCAGTCAAGGTCTTAATTTGAAATGTTAGCTCTCCACTTATTTGAGATGCATAACATCTCCACCCACACCCATTCTTGCAGTGAACTGATATCTTGGTCCTCTCATTAAGCTTGAATTTGATGTCAATAGGTTTTTTGATTGCATACTCCCTCAAAGCAGCTCTGAACACCTTTGCATTAGGAAACTTCATCTCCTTCTTCAGTACAACATTTCTCATGTCACTCTTAGCATTAAACTCTACTTGCTCAACTACCTGCTCATCATCAGACCCATCCATGCTTACCAGGTCATCCTCAAGGGCTGGCTCAGCCCACTCAGGGTCTGCATGGAATGCATTGCTTGATTCTGGGGCTGTGTGGGGTGCATTGCTTGATTCTGGGGCTGTGTGGGGTGCCTTGCTTGATTCTGGAGCTGACTTTTGAGCAACAAATATATCATCACCAAAGTCATCCCCCTCTAGGCCTTCATTTAGCCAATCATCATCATCATCATCATCTCCTTCAACATTCTGTTCTTCATCTCTTGCACCAATCTCAACATTCTCATCATCTTCTTCTTCATCATTCTCATCATCTTCATCATTCTCATCATCTTCATCATCTTCATCATTCTCATCATCTTCATCATCATCACTATCCAAATCAATTTCATCCCTTACTGCATCACCACCTAAACCACTTACATCACCACCTGCATTACCACTTACATCACCACTTATATCACCACCTGCATCACCACCTGCATCACCACCTACACCATCTGCCACTCCCCCTCCATCACCACCTACACCATCTGCCACTCCCCCTCCATCAGGATACTCAATTGCTAGTGGCTCCACATCTATGTCAGTATAGATTATGATTTTTTCAGCTGGCCATGCCCTATGAAGGGTAGTCATGTTTAGGACATCTGCATCTGTTTCTATGTCTCTTAAATCATGCTGTAGATCACCTTCAGGAAGTAAATACTTATATCTACTGTGTTCTTTAGGAGCACCAACTAGATGGCATAAATCCCGAATTTCAAAGAAACTTAACTTGTCAGGGTCAATCTCTGTCAGTAAACGTATAGACCCACCCACATATTTAATAGTTGGCTCCTCCACAAAACATCCCCCAACATGAATTTCAATGTCAAATGTGAAGTCAACCATCTGCAAAAAAATGACATGCAGAAAATGACAAGAAGCCAAAAGAGACAACAAGCCAAAAAATTGTCAATTGACAACAAATTGACAACAACAAATTGACAAGCCAACAAATTGACAAGCAAACAAATTGATAACAACAAATTGACAAGCCAACAAATTGACAAGCAAACAAATTGACAACAACACACGAACAAAGGACCACATAAAGCACATGCAAAACCAGATTCCCAACAAATTCATAGGGACCACACTACCCACAGTTCACAAACCAGATTCCCAACAAATTCAGGTATATGCATTATATAAACAACCATTAGCTACATCCTAAGCATAGCAAAATGCACATTTAACACACACAAAAAATTTAAATGTGCAGATGAACAGCAAAACCTAACTACGTGGGTGGGTCGCGATAAAAAACGTGGGTGGAAGAACCCAAATGCAGATGAACAGCAGTCACACATACCTTGCCTAGCTTCGATGATGCAAAACAAGTGTTTTCTCCCCCTACAGGCGCTCCAAACCACGAAGAACAAGCTGATCGCACCTCGGGTCTCCCTCTCGAAAAGTTTTTGAGTTTTGGGTGTTTTGATTCTCGTTATGTTCTGTTTTGGGGTTAAAAGGTGTTATTGTAACGGCAGAGACCGAGGTGGGTTACGGAGAGTGACGGAAACATACCTCAGGTGGGTTAAGTGATACTTTTCAAACCACGGGTAGGTAAAGTGATTTTCGCCCAAACCACAGGTGGGTTATCTGTAATTATCCCTTATTTCTATAATTGAGATGGGTCACATTATCTAGTGCTGATTGTGTATGTCTTGGTTGAATTGATCATTGAAGTTTCACATTAGATTAAGGACTATCTCATCCTTGATACCTACACATTTCACACATGTCTATGATCAATAAATGCCACATTCATTTATGTGATTGTACTTGATTAAATGTGTTTTCACATGCTCAATCTTTGTTGATCAAACATAAAAAGATTTTTGAGTTTTTAGTTGTTTTTGGAAAGTATTTTGTTTTAGCAAAAAATTGTCAAAAATTTCAAAAACAGTGTTGCCCTGTACTGGTGACTCAGTCGTGGGTTGATGCAGCCAGGTACCCCAGTCGCGAGCCCACTCAGAGATTTTTTGCAGCTCACTGGCGGGTCAATGTCCCAGTCGTGAAAAATACTTAGAATATTTTTCAAAATTTGAATTTTTATGAATCTCGCAGCTCATTGTGGCAACTTATTTGTGGGTGGAAGGTCCAGTTGAGAGGGGTACACAGAGATTTTCGCGGCTCACCTCACGACTCTCTCGCGGGTAGACCTTTCAGTTACGAAAAACACTTAGAAAATTTTTCAAACAATTTCGGTCTAAAGTGTTCTGGTAACTTAACTTGGCGATTTGCACGCGGCTTAACCTAGTCGCGAAAAATGCGGGTTTTGCGTTTTAAAGTTAGTTTTTAAAACTTTTCAATTTTTCCCTCAAATTTTTGTGACTGTTCATTGTCTTCCCCATTTTCACTCTCTCAAACTCATCGTGTCACTCTTCGAAAAACCTCCATTTTTGCATCTTAGAAAATTACACTCTCTCACATTCTATACATGTAATGTACAAAATTTTTTGTTGATATTACACATTTCCGGATATTCAATTTTTCTACGAATCCTGACTTTTCGTACAGTTAATGTACACAATTTTTGTTGATTTTACGCAGATCTGGATATTCAATTTTTTTGCAAATCTTGACATTCTGTAGATATAATGTACACTATTTCCTTTTGAAGTTACAAAGTTCTGGATATTCAATTTCTCTACATATACAGACTTTCTGTACATATATTGTACACAATTTTCCGTTGATTTTATGAAGTTCTGAATATTGAATTTCTTTGCAAATCTGAACATTCCGCAAATTTTATGTACACAATTTCCCATTGAATTTACGCAGTTCTGGATATTCAATTTTTCTACAAATCCAATCATTCCGTACATATAATGTACACAATTTTCCGTTGAATTTAGGCATTTCTGGATATTCAATTTCTCTACAAATCCAGACATTCCGTACACATAATGTACACAATTTTCTGTTGATTTTACGAAGTTCTGGATATTCAATTTCTCTATAAATCCAATCATTCTGTACATATAATGTACACAATTCCCCGTTGAATTTTTGCAGTCCTGGATATTCAATTTTTCTGCTAATCCAGACATTCCGTGCACATAATGTACACAATTTTTCGTTGATTTTACACAGTTCTGGATACTCAATTTCTTTCTAGATCCAGACTTTCCGAACATATATTGTACACAATTTTCCATTGATTTTACGAATTTTAGGATATTCAATTTCTCTGCAGATCTTGATATTCCGTACATACAAAGTACACAATTTCCCATTGAATTTACGTAGTTCTGGGTATTCAATTTCTCTGGAAATCCAGACATTCCGTGCACATAACGTACACAATTTTTCGTTGATTTTACACAATTCCAGATATTCAATTTCTTTGCAGATCCAAACATTCCGTACATATATTGTACACAATTTTCTATTCATTTTACGAAGTTTTGGATATTCAATTTCTCTGCAGATCCCAACATTCCGTACATATATTGTTCACAATTTCCCGTTGATTTTACGCAGTTCTGGATATTGAATTTTTCTAAAAATCCAATCATTCCGTACATATAATGTACACAATTTTCCTTTGAATTTAGGCATTTCTAGATATTCAATTTCTCTGCAAATCCAAACATTCCGTACATATAATGCACACAATTTTTTGTTGAATATTCGTACATATTCTTTGTTCCTTCATAAGTGGTCTCCAATATCTGTCATGCCTCCTTGGCAACAGTGATGTGTGAAATCCTGTGAAACTCTTATGGAGAAACACCACAAAAAATAGCATTCAAAATTTTACTGTTAGCGATAGCTGCCGCAAGAGCTGCCTTATCCCAAGTGGATTTAGCGGCCTCTAGCCTATTCCATTCTACTTCTACCGCATCCCAAATAGTATCATCAATAAAACATAAGAATGCCCTCATCCGAACTTTCCAAAATGCATAATTGTTACCATAAAAAAAATGGTGGAACATTTAAAGATTAAGACCGGTCCATCTCAATACGGGGTTAAGGATCGCACTAAGGTGTTTAAACCACATAGGGTGCACCCGCTCTGATACCAATTGAATGTTTAAATAGCGTATAAAACACTATGAACGTTTAGACCCCTGATTACACAAATATTAATTCAAGCTTAATTTCAAACAATATATGTGCGGAAAATGAACACAAGCTAATAATAGAATTGATAAACAATCTAAATCAATTAAAATCACATCTACAGCAGAAATTAAATGGCAAAGATTAAGGGAAGAGAGATGCAAACACAAGGACAACACAACGATGTGTTATTGAAGAGGAAACTGAAGCCCTCGGCGTAAAACCTCTCCACCGCCCTCCAAGCAGTCAATAATCCACTAGACAATGTAGTTGGGATACATGAACAGTAACAGACCCTCTAAGCCTAATGTACCTAGTGTACCTAAGCCCTCCAAGCTTCTTGCTCTAATGAGGTTACGTCGAGCCTTTGTCTTTTCTAACTTACTGGATTCCGCTATAGCCCATAGCATTAACCAAAAACTATTAGTCCCTTCCAAACTGCTTCCCAAGCACCAAAAAGCATTCTCACAGATATGGGTATGGTGAGAAAAGGTTTTGGCTAATATACCTCTCAATGATGTAACAATGGAAAAGGTGAAAGTAGAGGAATTTGAAGAGTCTCTATGTAAAGATTATGGATGAGTCAATCTTGTTTTTCTCTAGGGTTTCTCTCTAAAATTCTCTCTGGAAGCTCTTTACATTTTATAGGTATAAGGGTCTATATATACTGGTGTGTGTTTGGAATGCGAAGAGTCATTTTTTCAAAACAAAGCTAGCTAGTGACTTGGCCTCGTGACTTGACTGAGTCGCGAGTTCAAGCCACGAGCTAACTGAATGGCCAGTCTGGACTCTTTGTCCTGTAGTGCTACAGTTGTCATGACAGTTCAGCTTCTCTGCATGCTTCACACGTGTGCATCTTCTGGTGGCTTGCCAGTCGTGAGCCACTTGTGAGATCCAGTCGTGAGTCCCTGCTTCACTACACAATCTTGAGCATTTCTTCACACTCTCTCACATACTACCCTTACATGATTCCCACATAAATACTAGGTTTCTAAATGCTGAATTACAAGCAAATTTGGCACGGAATAAAGCCAACAAGATGGTTAATTAAATTCAACCTTACATGAACTAATGGGACATTATTATTGTCTATGAGATGCATTGTATGTGATTTATGTGATTTAGTCATAGAAGATGTAAATCACAAGTTCCTTGTAAACTTAAAACGTAGTTCATAGTCGGTGATGAAATTGGGCATTTCATCTGTGAAGACTATATCACATCAACTAAAATGATTTGTCTTGATCATGGAAATGGAGACTTCTAGTTGATGTGTTGATGTGTCTTAAGAGTTAAGACATATTGAATTAGACCACTGTGAGATTAATTATTCAATCAACAACTATCACCGGACTAATTAATCTCACGACTTCTAATTTCATAGACTCTTAATCCTAAGAGGGTAGTGGACCCGTTCATGAAATATAGGTTACTTTGATATATCAGGAGTGAGATCTAATATTCATGGTCAAAACCTCAGTATGTTGGGTAACCACAAGTAGTGTTTAGGGAACACATATTCTCAAGATGGAATCCGTAATCTCTTTTTATAGAGACACAAAATATTCCCTTGAGATAAGTTTAATAGGAAATGGTTATTCAAGGTGCCCACTTTAGTAAGAAGTTACTAAAGCTTATATTTATTGAAATTCTATTTTAATAAATGTGAATAACTAAAAGATTCCAGCCTAGTCCATCCTACATCTATCGCATCCCAAACAGTCTCATCAATTGAACATAAGAATGCCCTCATGCGAACTTTCCAAAATGCATAGTTGCTTCCATCAAAATATGGTGGAGCATTGAGAGATTGAGATCAATCCATCTTAATGGGGTCAAGGATCGCACTTAGGTAATTAAACCACAACAAGTGCACCCGCTCTGATACCTATTGAATGTTCAAATAGTGTGTAAAACACCTATAAACGTTTAGACCCCAAATTCACAAATTACCAATACAAGCTTATAATCAAACAATGTATGTGCAAAAAATGAAAATAAGATAAAACAGAATCGGTAAAACAATCTAAACTGAAATTAATCACAACCACAACAGTAATTAAAAGGAAAAGATTAAGGGAAGAGAGATGCAAACACAAAGACAACACAATGATGTGTTATCGAAGAGGAAACCGAAGTCCTCGGCGAAAAACCTTTCCACTGCCCTCCAAGCGGTCAATAATCTACTAGAGAATAAAGTTGGGATACATGAATAGCAGAAGACCCTCCAAACCTAATCTAACTAGTGCACCTAAGCCCTTCAAGCTTCTTGCTCCTATAGGGTTATGCCAAACCTTGTCTTCTCTAACTTACCAGATCCCACAATCGCCCATTGCATCAATCAAAATGAATTGGTTCCCTCTGAACTACTTCCCAAGCACCAAAATACTTTTTCACAGATATGGTTATGGTGAGATAAGGATTTGGCTAATGTACCTCTCAAGGATATATCAATGGAGAGGGTGAGCGTAGAGGAATTTGGAGAATCAAAAGATGAAGATTGTGGATGAGTCATATTTTTCTCTAGGGTTGCTCTCTCAAAATTCTCTCTGGAATCTCTCTACATTTTGTGGGTATAAGGGTATTTACAGTAGGGTGTATGTGGAATACGAAGAGTTAGTTACAACCAAATAGGGCATTTTGGCTACTCGAGCTCGCGACTGTAACAAGTCGCGAGTTTGAGTCGCGAGCTAACTGCCTAGCCAGATTTGAGGTTTTGTCCTATAGTGCAACAACTGGCGTGACCCTTCAACTCCTCGTGCATGCTTCACACGTGTGCCACCTTTGGCGACTCGCCAGTCACGAGGCTCTTCTTGAGTGCACACTCTTGAGCTTTTCTTCACACTCTCTCACACACTACCCTTGCATGATTCCCACCAAAATACAGGGTTTCTAAATGCTGAATTACAAGCAAATTTTCCACAGAATAAATCCAACAAAATGATTGAATAAATTCAACCTTACATGTACCAAAAGAGAGAGGGTTAGAGTCGCCACTTGATTTTGGTCTAGAAACTAATGGGAAATTTAGACTCTTGTTAATAGAATTAACAAGTTTTAAACCTAAGTTGTTAATTAGATTTATTATGAATAAAACTTGTTAAAAAAAACTAACATCAATATCATGGCAATATCATGCACAGCGAAAAAGTAAATAAGACAAAATATGATGACCTAGGAAAACCAATGAAACAAACTAGTTTCACAGTAAAAAAAACCTGGGGGGAAACCTTCCTGAAAAGTAATTCACTATAGTAAAGAGAAGTTTCAAATCTAGTACAAAACCTTTGTCCCTAGACTCTACAATCCCGGTAGATGAACTAACAGCAGAAACCTTCTACCGCTTCAGAACCTATGAACTCTTCAATATATGAACGCCACCCTTTTGCACGGATCCCAATACATGACTAACCAATGATGCACGACTTCCAGTACGTGACTAACACACCAACTTGAAAAAGATGTTGACTGCAAAGTTCTTCACTTCATCAACAATGAAGATCAAGAAGCACTTGGTTACAAAACCCTAAGGTGCAAAGACGCAGTAGCTTCTTTCAGAGAGAATAAGACATCGGTCACTTTTTCATCTGTTCTCCTTGTATTCTCTTATGTGACGGCCTCTAAAATAAGCCATATATATGTCTAGGGTTGTGAGAAAAGAAACCATATACAAATACATAAGCATGGGCCGAAAATCATATTTGAAAACTGATTTTCATAATTCTCGATAGATACCTTGATAGATAGTATCTGTCAAGCCTCATTAAACCTCAATAGATAGCTATGTGTCAAGCAGCTGTCGAGCTTTAAGGAATTAGCACTTTTTCACTTGTTTCTTGGACAGATTTGCATGGCTTCAATACTAGACTTTGAACTCTTGTTCTTTGAAGTATTAAACACATCCTAGATCTACCTAATTACAAGTAAAGTGCATTTTGTCAAAGGATTAGCCAATTACATAAAATATGTCCTTAACAAGAACCAACTTGAGCCCTTGGCAAATGGCCTATTCATTGAGAGTCTCTAAGTCTAGAGTTAGGGTATGAGGATGGCAAGGTGTTAGACACCCAACCCTGCTTGGTCTGTAGACTGACCTCAACATATTGTGTTCCACTACCTATTTCTATCAAGGAATCCCTTGATGGGCTAACCTAAACAAGCAACACACACAATAATCCTCTACTACACCCAAGAATATTATCTAATCCTAAGCTATTACATTCATCACATGATAATTGCATCATCACTTCCATAAGATGTTATCAAATTCATCACATGAGCTGATTTTGACTACTCCCCTCAGTTGATCTATTAAAACAAAAACCCACAAAATCTAGTAGGTTAGTAAACGTTTAATTAGAGACTTAGACAAGAAAATGATTAGAGCCAAGAGAAAATTGACTAGAAGGTATTTTAGAAATAAAAACTCCCTCTTTGAATCACAATTTTTATAGTGATTTCAATGTGATTTGGAAAATGAGCCGAAGTGGTATTTAATGTTGCTCAGAAGGGGGTGTAAAGTCATTCTCAAGCAATGTTAGATTAGCTCTACATAAATTTTTTACATAACTTCTCTAGTTCTAACCTGTATACATAGCCTATTGTTCCTGCATACACAAGATTAGGGTTCTAGGTAGGTTTTAGAGCAGTAAAAGCTCCTTTTAGTCAAACAGTTTCCTTGGCAAGGCCCATCACTAGTATAGACCCTCTTTTGAATTTGTTAGCATCGCTAGTAGAATCAAAAGCTTTAATGAGACAAAGTCATTTTGCTTCGATGTATGTTTCAATCCTAACCCACACAAGTAGCAAACAACACGCATAAATGGGATAGGTGCAACTGTCAAGTTGCTTGGGGTTTATATGCTTGCAAACACCCCATTTTGCAACTTACATCTAACCTCATTTCATCAAAATGATCATATCACTTCTCAAAGTTAAAACTGTAATTTTAATTAGACTTCCAATATCATTGCACCAAATAAATCTTGAAGTCACAGCTATTGGAATTTTACTTAGGGAGTAATTCAAGACAAACAAATATAATACATCTATAAGTTAACAATTATATCATAAGCATGTATAACAAAAATTAATTGCAAGATGTGAAAATAATCTTACAAATAAGGATATTTAAGGACCTCACAAGAAATTAGGATGCTCTCTTTAGCTTGTTAGGATTAACAAGAGCTTTCTTTTCTTTTTCTCACACCCCTTGTAAGTGTGACCATGACAAGATTTAAAACGTTCACAACAAATATGACCAACCATAAAATCCTCCCTATCGTAAAAAACAATTCAAGTAACAGATATGCTACATTCATTAATGAACAACTTCATTAATAAGTCATTTAGATTCATTAATGAAGAAGTTCATTAATATGTCATTACTTTTGTAACTTCATACTGATGCATAGATTCATCTATCGCTTATATCAAGAATCACTATTATTTGACAACACCACTAATTAGGAGGTCAAGATGAGATATTATGCACTAACCATCGAATGACTAGCCCCTATTGTCTTTCATAGTTTAAGCAAGTTTAACTTGCACCTCCTTTACATCAAAGTCTAACAATGTACCAATTAGAAATGGCTATATCATGAAAGTCTAACAATGTACCAATTAGAAATGGCTATATCATGAAAGTCTAACAATGTACCAATTAGAAATGGCTATATCATGATGGGTATAATCAAGTCAAGGAATATAATGAATACATTCATAATCTTAGTCTACTAAATCAAGTAGACCTATTTCAATATACTAATATCTTCCATCATAAGAATATTTCATAATTTCACAAGAAATTTTGAATAATTATTTACTAATAATGGAGAAATCGTAAAATATTATGTTGGCCACATTATTCTAAAAGAAGTGCTACGTCCACAACATTTTCACTACAAATTATAGGTGGTAAGTTGTTATTGGTTCTAATTTGAATCCACAACTTAAGTTACTTTTTTGCCCACCCATAAGAACCAACACCAACTTAGTACTTAAAATTTGTTGTGAAAATGTTGTGAACATAGCATTTCTTTTATTCTAATAATAAGGATCAAAATGACAAGTCATGAGCTTTAATTGGACTACCAAATTGAAGGGTATCATGAAACTAGGTCTTAATGGTTAAAGTGCACTTGCATGAATTAAGTCCTGACTACATACGATTATGAACTCTTAATTTTTATTGATCTAATTTAAGTCCAATTTAAGTTGAATGCACCTAATTTAATCTGAGGGACAAAGTGTTAATTGATTTCTAAAATTTAGTTGAAATTAATTAATTTAGGGGCTAATTGATTTAATTAAATTAATTTGGTGTTAATTGGCTAAACTTGAGGACTAAGGAAGGTCTTAAATAAGTGAATATATGCGAAAATCTAAGCAATTAAGGCCAAAGCGCTTGCAAAAGGAAAGAATATGGCAAAATCTGGGTCTAAGCGTCTATTAGCACTTGGACCAAATTCTCCCAAATTTTCTCCTTTTTTGTCTATACTTGCTCCCCACTCAAGCCAAACCTTTCCTATCACAAAGTTTACTTATATTTCGAACCTTTCTTAATCCCACATTGCTCAGAAACTCATTCTAAACCCTCCAACATCCAGTATAAAAAACACTCTTCATCTTAAGTTCAAAGGACCCCCGGAAAACCATAGGAACTTGGAAATTTTCAGACCTCCAGCTCTCTAGGGCTGATTTCTCAAGCATCTCTAAGATGATATCCTCTTTACTTTTACTTGAAGTGCTAGTGCATGCTGGTAAGGTTTTGTGGACACCCCCCAAAAATCGAATTTCACATTGGGTACTTAACGACGTGACTCATAGTGTGCTTGTGTTTCTAGGGTGAGGTGTGTGTTTGTGAGTCCTCTTTTATTAATTTTATTTTAGGAGTCGCCACCAACCATTGGTTTTGTGTTAGGTGTGATTGGTCAACTATTTGTCTAATTATTTTTAGATTACCTAATTAATTAAACCAATTTCAAGGGGTTTATTAATTAAGGTAAACTCAAAAGTCTCAAACCAAAGATCTGGGAAGTTTGTTTACGTGTGAGGAAGGTGTTAGGCACCCCACAATGCCTATCCAAAGGATAGTGCCTCATTTTAATTTGTTTCAAGCGTTATCTTTTGGTGAAGAAATAAGAAACTTGACACTTTGATTTTTTTTTTTTTTTTTTTAAGTTTTTGCAATCAAGATATATATATATATATATATATACCACGTGAATATTAACATCAAAGAATATTTACAAGCAAAGCATTTGAGATATATACATAAATATCATGTGAGTAAGCATGCAAATAAGAGAATAATATACAATAGCATGTGAGTAAAATATTTACTAGATATATAGCATGTGAATACTAACTACTAAAAAAAATTTTACAACACAAAAAAAAAAAAAAAAAAAAAAAAAAAAAAAAAAAAAGAGTTGGAAGAGTAACACCTTATTGTCATCCACAATTTTTCTCAGTTTTACCATGCAAAAGATGACAATAAAAGTATATTATTGCCAAAGCAAATAAAGGGTCTATGTAAGCTTGATGGGTGCCTATGAATTCAATAGAGATTGAATCATAGGCACAAATCATTAACAGTGCTGTTCTAAGGAAAGTTTTAAATTACAATGAACGAATTTTCACCACGTTAAGTCCATTTTTATTTTTGAAAGGAAATTTAGAAAAAGATACTTTTTTTTTTTTTTTTGAAGAAGTTTATTGTTTTTTTTTTTTTTTAAGAAATTTTTTATTTTAAACGTTTTCAATATTTTTGAAAGAAAAGATTTTTTTTTTTTTGAAAAGGAAAAGGATTTTTTAGGGAACCCGAAAATTTGGAGGTGGAATTTGAAGTTTCTAAAAAAATTTCTTTTTAGTAAAAACATTAGTTAAAATGATTAATGGGTTTATTTTTAGGGAAAATAACTTAAAATTTTGAAAATCCCACGATTTTTGAGAAGATGGTTTGAGAAGAATAATATCATTTAAAAAAAAAAGTGAAAAGATGAACAAAATAGTTTGGGAAAATTATTTTGAGAAAATTTCATGGGTTTTTCCTTTCAAAAATAAAGAACAAACTAAAAAAAAAAAGTCCCATGATTTGTAAGAAGAAATAAAATTGTAAAAAAAAAAAAAAAAAAAAAAGGAGATTTTAAGGAAAATACTCATGGGTTTTATTTAAAAAAAAAAGAAAGTCTGGGTTCCAAAAATCCCATGATTTTTTATGAAAAGGGAAATCTTCTTTAGCAAACTTTGCTCATAAAAAAGATTTTTGTTACATTTTTTTTTTTTTTTTGAATGAAATCCCAACGTGGTAGAAGAAAACATTTTTTGTTTTTGTTTTTGTCTTTGAAGGAGCCTTATTTTCGGATTTAAAGAAAAAGAAAAAGTTTTTTTTAGGAAAATATATTTTAGGAAAAAGCAATTTTTTTTTTTTTTGAAAGAAAGATTTAAAGAAAAAGCTTTTTTTGTTAAAGAAAAAAAAGGCTTTTTTTTTAAAGAAAAAAGTAAACAAATTTTGGAAAATAAAGGAAAGAGAACTTTTTGAAAATCTTTTCCCTAGAAAGCATGTAAAAAATTTGTTTTACCCAAACATATTAATCTATGACAAAATTATTGATGAGAAAAGTAAAGAGCAATAATATTAAGAGTGCTATAAACTTAAAGACAAGTAAGGTGCTGAAATTTAAATAACAACTAGTGCATGACCTGCGCAATGCGCAGGGTACTTTTATTTATCATTCACAAAAAAATATGTAAAATCATAATAAAATTCTATTAGTGGAACATTAGTTCTTTCGCTAATTGTCTATCAAACTCTAATAACATAATCATGATACAAAAATTTTGTGCTAACTCCATTGGCCAATCAAACATTATCATGATATCATAAAAATATTATGATAACTCCATAGACAATTAAAAGAAATATATTGATTTTTTTAAGAAAAAAAAAACCTTCACTTTTATATTTATTATTATTTATTATTTTAAATGATGAGAAACTCCCTTAAATATGGTCAGATGAAGACATACTGAATAGGGAAAATACAAAAAACTTCAATTATACAAACTATGTTTGTCACGATTACAAGATTCTTACTATAACTATCCAATTTAGACTACACGAAGGACAATTAATTTCAAGAATACAAAAACCAGACAAAAGATATATCTTACGGCAGGGGAAAAAAAAACAAAAACTCTTGAAAAAGTTATATTGTAGAGTTTTATTAATAACAATCACTGTACTGCCCTATAAAAATAAAAATAAAAAGATGGTAGCACTAAATCAAAGTTACATTTATGCAATCTCACAGAGAAATCTGCAACTACCTGATTCCTTTCTTAAGCCATGTACATCTACTTTATGTTTTTTAGCTCAATCCTTCTCCATAAATTTCTTGGTGCATAAGGATATTGACAATTTTTGCCCTCTTCTCAATATGTCATTAATAGCCATTATCTTATTTGTCTCTAGTAGTTTCTCACTACTCTCCGGCTCTTAATAGAAATTAAGACCTAACAAAGAACATCAACATAAATTAGAGAATGGTGCACTATGTTGCACTTTATAAACTTCAAAGGATTATTATTATCATAAATCATTCAATATATTTGTCACTAACTGGGTATGGATGCAGCAAACACATGCATGTACAAAATTTTGGGTAGAAGCAAAAAAAATGCCTGTAATGTTGAATGCTCATGGGACCAAGACTAAACTAATTTAAAATGTAAATTCAATGTTCAGCAAGCATTTGGAATTATATATATATATATATATATATGTTAAAAGCACATTATATTTGTAAATAATCTGCATATCAAAAATCATAAACTGGTTTAGGAATAAGCATCATCTTTATAAAATAACTAACTCAGAAAAAGATAGATTGTCGATAGGAATTTCAAAGACATTTCCTAGAGACATCATCTCTCAATGGAAGTTGAAAATAAGAAAATATTTAACTAATAGACTAACATGTACCAAAAAATCAAATGGCATTCAAGATGATTAGTGTTAGACTCCTATAAGATTAACACAATGCAACACCCATATATTAGAATTGAATAATACCAAAATTGGAACACATATATTACAATTAAACACACACAGACTGAGCAAAAAAAACCCATAGATCATTCACTATAAAAATCAGATGTCAAAAGCTCAAACACGCAAAAGCAGCAATAAAACATCACAAGTTTATGCATAAAGCCATGCCTATAAACCTTTTAAATCATCCAAATGCAGCATTATTAGAAGCAATTCTAAGGATTCTTTCCTACTCTTAATGGCTTTTGCAACATAAAAATCACAATCAACAAATTTGTTAATGTTCTACTTGTCAATTGAAAACATTCCCAAGTTAACTACCAAAATAGGAGTCACAACTATTACTGGAGATCGAGCCAACTACAATAAATATGTGTATCTTTGTCTAAAAGAGTCTGTAACTCCTTCTTTAAATAATAAAAAATAAAAAAACAGTGAAGTTATCTTAAACTTAGGCAACCAAAAAAATCTGATTCCATCCAAACCAAGAAAAGAAGAAATACTGGACTTTAGCTAAAAATGTTCTCTATTAAGCATTGCAGTCAGCGGGGCTTTGATGAAGGGTGGGTTCAGTAAGTCAAAGAGATGTGATGTAGTTTCCACTTGGGATGTGCCACTGCTAAGTAGTGCAGAGCATACCTGCTTCTTGTGCTAGTCACGAGACTGACTTTAATTCCATTCCTATGTGTTTTAATCTATACACCACCATCATAATGCAAATACCTCCATCCAAACCAATCCAACTATTATACCAAAAAAAAAAAATCATATTTAGTGCACAGATTGAAAATTAAAGAGGAAAACTTATTGTTTGCAGTCCTGGCAGGTCAGTGGTGGGAGGGTTCTCTGTTCTATTTCTTCTCTGCAACACCATAAACCCAAGTTTCAGCATAGCAATGTTGATTATCCTCTTCAAATACTTTATCTTTTCCAAATACTATTTCCGTTGTCTATAATTTACCACAATTTCTTTTCCATGGCATCTGAATTTTTCAGTATCTACACTCCTAATCACTAAAACCCACTGATCCACTCTTTATATAAAAAATAAAAATATTAAAAAAATGTAGAAAGAGAGCCCATAACCGTAAATAAACTTAAAAAAAAAGAAATAAATGAGATAAATGCAAAGAATTTCTAACAGTACAGCGTAGAAAGAGGGAGATATAAATTTGACCAAAATGCCTAAATGAAAACAAATCAAATACCCAATCTGCCAAACATAAGTCATAGTTATCGCAAGATTTTGGTTTTTTCTTTTAAAAATTTATTTAAAAAAAAAAAAAACCAAATTACTTTGAAATAAAACAGACATGCCGTTTTACAATTACTTGGAGCCTATCAAATTAGCCTTTAATTTAATATAATTGCAATCATGATCAAATAGTGTTAAAAGGTAAGAGTTTTGAAGTAAAACTTGATCCACTCAACCTATGGGACAATAGAAATACAAAACATAAACGTCAAATATACTTTAACAGATAAACAAACTCATTCACAAAAAGAAGATGCGAATTTAAAACTCAATTTTTCTTGATTCCTGTGCCATTACTAAACAAAACCAATTCCAACCCAAATGCCTTAATATAAATAAAATTTAACCCCAAACCTAGCTTAAAAACAATTCAACCAAAATACCCAAACCTGAACCTAAATTGATAATAGTATTACATTAAATATATTCAACAACAGAAGAAACAGTATCCAACTATAATATAGATGTTACTAGTGTTAGGTAGTAAAATGCCTAAAAAAACAGTTAATAACAGGATGTGTAATATAATTTAATGCAACAATTCAGCCAATAGCAAAACACAGTGCCATTCTTAAAGTAAATAATGAACATAAAGCTAATGCACAGGATTCAAGTTTCTACAATGGCCATGATTTCAGCTTCTACAATGGCCATGATTTCAGCACTAAAATCAAGTTTTGACCAAAAGCAAATATCAAAACAACTTGTAATGTTATTTTAAACCAAATCTCCATTGCAACTACTAAATTCTAATGGAGATGAGGAAATAAAAAACATTAATTCCAAATATGCAAACAAAACCAATTCTAACCCAAATGCAAACCAAAATATAACCCACAAGCCTTTAAAAACAATCCTACCAACATACCCATAAAACAATTAAAAAACACGGTTTAAATACCGTTTTACCAAAGGGTCTACCATTTGGTTTTAAACCATTTCAATATTAATAAAACACAAAAACAGCATGAACAACAAAAAATAATATCAAAGGGCAGGGGAAAAACGAAAAATGGAAATTTTATTTAGAACAAATCTTTTTTTTTTCTTTTTTTTTTTCTCTTTTTTTTGTTTTTAAAAACAGATCAAAGGGCAGGGAAAAAATAGAATAAAAGACCAAAGAAAATATATATATATATATATATATATATATTTAATTTATTTAAGTTCCAATGAACTTTGTCACTTTCCCTATCACCGTATTACAAGCCTTCTGAAGTATTTTAACTGGTTAGTTTTAGTTTTCGTTAATATGAGAGACTTTTTACCATTTTTTTTTTTTTTTTTGGTGGGGGGGGGGGGGGGGGGGGTTAAAATAGACCTTAAAAGTATAAGAGGATAAAGAAAACTGACTGAAGAAACTTGGTACCAAAAAAAAAAAAAAAATCTCTGCCATAACCTACAAAGTAATCAATTTTGTACAAAGAACATTATACTTTCAGTTTTCACAAATTATAACATGCAAAACCTAGAAAAACCCACCATAGAAAATAATAAAATCATGACTTAAAAGTATCTTTTAAAAAACTATCGACTAAAATCAACAATGTATAAATAAAATAACATTATATTTTTAGATTTCGAAATCCCACAATTTCAATCCCAAACAAAACCTGAAAATTAAAGTGAAATGAATTAGTTTAAAGAATTAGAAGGATTTCATTTTGTGGAGGTTTTCCCTAAATTAAACAAATAGAGAGGCAAAGGGAAGAGAATATTAGGAAAAGAAATTGGTACCTTTGTTTTGATGAATTTAGATATTCTAGATTGAACAAAGATTCCACTTCATCTCTGCAGAGAAAGAAATTGAATGATTTAAATCCCAAAGAGAAATTTTCAAATCGAAAATATTTAATAAAGATAGTGACATATCAGAATTTCAATTTCCTAAACCCTAATTTCTAGAACCAAACCCAACTATAATTATAAAAGTTTGAAACAGATCGCAAATTAGAAAGAAAAAAAAAGTCAGAGAATGGATAGGAAGCCCGTCGAAGGCATTGTTAATAGGTAGAGAGACTCATCTTCCATCCTCTGCTTTTTTTTTTCCCTGGAACGAAGGGTTTTTGAGAAGAAAGACCCCTGATAGAACGTTTGTTTTTTTTTTTTTACTGCAAACTGTGGATATACGTCAATCGAAGTTTCAGCCTATCAAACAACGAAAAAAGTATTTGAAAAGGAAGGGAGTATGCTGACCTTTGATACAAAAAAAATAGAGACCATACCAGTGGAGGGTACGATGGTCTGATGGTGGCAAAGGCCTGACTGTCTTTCCAGATTTTTCTCTCTCCACCATCAATGATAGACTGAATCTCTTTCTATCGTTCTCTTTCTCGGTTTTCCCTTTCTGCAACGTATGTCTCCCTTTCTTGGTTTTCACTGTTGCAGAGATTTTTTTTTTTTTTTTTCCGTCTATTTGATGGGTTGGAACACGCTAGTCCGATCTGTGTGTATATGGGGGTGCAACGAAGAATCGCAAGTTTGGGTTTGAATTTTGATCGGGAAATACGATTTGGGTTTTAGGGTTTGCATTATTATTATTATTATTATTTTTTTTTTTTTTGTGGATAAGCGGCTGGTGCTTTATAAGGGTTTGCATTTTTTTCTCTTTCTTTTTTTTTTTGGATAAGCAGGTGGGTGTCTGAAAGTGAGTCTTCCAGACGCAGCGAGCGAAATTTTAAAGGACAAACTCTACACGTGTCAATTTTTAAAGGGGCCTTTTTTCCTAATGTGGCAGCACTTTCTAAAGGCTTCTGCTATTATATGTAGTATTAGATAAAATAAAAGCTAAAATTTAAATGACAAAAGAAATAAAGTGCGGAAACTTAAATGACATTAAAATAAAGTACTGAAATTTAGGCTGTGTTTGGTTCCCGTAAAATATTTTTCGGAAAATATTTATTTTCCGGAAATGCTATTTTCGGGAAAGGAAAATATTTTCAAGTATTTGGCTGCATTATGAAAATTGTTTTAGAAAATATTTTCATGTGTTTGGTAACATTCTAAAAATGCTATTTTCCACCACCACCCACATAAAACCCACCACCACACAACAGGAAAACCACCAAAACACCACCACCCACACCACCACAACAATAACATAAATCAAAATCACACACAGAGAGAGATCGGTTCGTGGGTTTCCGGCGAAGTCGAAGGCTTTGGGTTCGTGCCATGATCTGGGCTCTGGGTTCGCTAGCGAAGTCAAAGATTCGTTCGTGGCATGAAGACTCTGGGTTGACGGTGAAGTCGAAGGCTCATGGGTCGCCGGCGATGGGCTCTCACTCTTTCTCTCTTTATGCGTCTGGTCCTTCTTTCTTTCTCTCTTTCTCTCTTTCCAGAAGTGATTTGAAGGTAAAATACAAATGGAAATGGTTTTCCGTAATTAGAAGGCATTTTTACGGTCAACGAAAATGATTTTCCGTTTGACCCAATTTTCCTTGCGCACCCAAACACCCGCATTTACGAAAAAGCATTTGCAAAAGTAATTTGAAGCCAAAGCAAACACTGCCTTAAATGACAGTATAATAAAGTGCTGAAATATTGTAAAGGTTCACTAAAAAAGAGTGTTTTGAAGTCTCTCTTAAACAGATTTTAATCTCTTTCAAACCCTATGGGTGCTACATCAAAAAGAGATGGGAGTTATAATCCATCAACCATCCTTTTAAGACATACTGATATTGTGCTTTACTTGAGGTTTAAAACCCAATTAAAAGGCATGGGTAAAAAAATATTTTATTTATTTATTTATTTTAGGTGTCTAGATAGTAGTAAATGTGTGTGTGTGTGTATAGAGAGAGAGAGAGAGAGAGAGAGAGAGAGAGAGCAAGGGAAATAAAAGAGAAGGGGGATTGAGCATAAATTGAAAGGATGACAATAAAGTAAAAGTAAGAACATAAGAATTTCTAGATGCCTAGAAGAAATGGGATTTCTTCCCTCTAAGGATACTTCTAGGAGATGATTCAATACCCATCTAGGAATGTGATGACAACATCACAACCAACAACAAATAATAGAAGCATAGAGATATATTCACAATAATGTAAAGCTTGGAATTTAAAGCAAGAAAAATAAACAAGATAAATAAAGAGTTTCATATACAAATAGATGATATTCACATGAGAGAGTAAAGAAAATGGGATGGGTATAGTTATAGGAAATCTATCCCATCCCTACAAGCTTACCCAAAAAATTACAAGTAAAATAGAAGAGGGTTTTTTTTTTTTTTTGTAAGGGGTTTCCTAAAAGGGAGAGAGAAATTTTTTTTCAGAATTTCTAGGGATTTTTCCACTCTTTTCCTTCTCTCTCTTCTTCAACAAAAACTTCATATTTTTTCAAATATTTGAGGGGGGGGGGGGGGGGGGGGAGTGGGTATTTATAGATGAGTAAAAAAGATAGGAGGCTATGTGTAGTGCATATGACAAAATAGACATAGCCTCCCATTTTGCCGCCTAATCAAGCTATTTTGTCTTTTTTCCAATTTCTAGTTTGATCTTTGTGCAGTTTTTTGGAGGCCTTTCCAAGCTCCGTTTGCTTCAAAATTTATATCCTTGGAAAGATCTAGATGTCTAGTTTCTATTGGTTTTGACCTTGCAAGATTTGGAGCTACGATCGTCGAGATATGGTGTCTAGAAGGTAGATAACGCAGTGCTGAAAATTCTGTGAATTTTTTCCTTAAAAAATCAGTTTCTTCCAAACCGTAGTGGATATCATCTAGCCTGTGGATGCCCCCGAAAAGGTTTGGAAGGTTTTTCCAGTTTCGTCACACATTGGGTCCTTGGCGACGTGACTCTTGTGTGCTTGTGTGTGTGTGTGAGTCCCTTTTTCTTATTTTTATTTTATGAGTCGCCACCAACCATTAGTTTTGTATTATGTGTGATTGGTCACCTAGATGTCTAATTTATTTTAAGTTAACTAATTAACTAAACCAAATTTTAAAGGTTCGTTAATTTAGGTAAACCAGAAGTCTTTGAACCAAAGATCTTGGACTTAGAAGTTTGGTTACGTGTGGGGAAGGTGTTAGGCACCCCAGAATGCCTATCTTAAGGTAGTACCTCATTTTAATTAAACCCCAAACATTATCTGTTGATAAAGCAATTAGATACTTGGCAGTTTGATTTTTAAAAAGATTTTTTTTTTTGGCAAACAATATACATATATGTACATGTGAGTAAATATTTACATAATAATTATCATGTAAATAATAACTCCATCAAAATATACAACCAAAACATGTAAAGTATATATATATAGGAAACATGTGACAAAAACATACAAGTATACTATACAATAACATGTGAGTATCGATTTATTATATAGCTAGCGTGTGAATACTATGACTATACCAAAAAAAAAAAAAAAAAAAAAGAAAAAAGAAAAAAGAAAAGAGAGGGTTGGAAGAATAGCACCTTGTTGTCATCCAACATTTTCTCTTCTTCCTTTTTTCTTTTTTCTTTTTTTTATTTATTTATTTTTTTTCATGCGAAAAGATGACGAAAGAAACCTATTAGTGCCAAATTTATTAGGAACAATGTAGCTTTTAGTATGTTCAAAGACCCAAGAAAGTGAGCCTTGAACACAAATCAACAAACTACTACTATTCTAAGAAAAATGCTTAAAAGAAAAGTTACAACGTTAACATTATTATTTTGAAAAAAAAAAAAAAAAAAAAAAAAAAAAAAAAAGAGGAAAAAAACCTCCTTTTTTTTTTTTTTTTTTGGTTGTAGTAAAAACGTTTCATGAAAACATATTTTATTTTTTATTTATTTATTTATTTATTTTTGAAAACGTCTTTATGTAAACCTTTTTTTGAAAAAATTTTTTTTTTGACATATTTTAAAAGAAACACTTTAAAAAAGTCCTTTTTAGGAAAAATATTTGAAAACACTTTGAAAAACATTAAAAAAAAAAAAAAAAAAAAAAAACTTTGAAAACACTTTTTTTGTTTACTTAAAGTTTCTGCCCTCCTCTAAAAAAAACGGATTTTATTTTTATTTTAAAACATATTTTTTGTTCCCCCTTTTTTATATTAAAAAAAAGTTTTCGGAAATAAAAAAACAGATTTTCGGTTTAAAATATTTTGAAAACAGTTTTTATTAAAAGGAGTTTTTTTGAGAAAAACTGTTTATTTTTGTTGAAAACAATTTTTGAAAACAGTTTTTTATTACTAAAAAAAACAGATTTCATAAAACAGATTTTTTTTATTAAAACAGTTTTTTTTTTTTTTTTTAGGAAGCAACTTTTTAAAAAAAGTTTTGAAAAACAGATTTTTTGTTTAGAAATTTCGGATTTCCCCCAAAAATAAGATTCTTGTTTTAAAAGCACCTTTGAATACGATTTTGAAAAGAAGCATTCGGAAAATACTTAAAAAATAAAATTAAAAAAAATAAAATTAAAAAAAACTTTTGAAAACATGTGTGTTATTTATCTAGGGTTTTGGGTTTCCCTTTTAAAAATTTTTTTTTTTTTTGGAAACTTTCTCTTTCTCTCTCTCTCTCTCTCTCTCTCTCTCTCTCTCTCTCTCTCTCTCTCTCCTTTTTTTTTTTTTTTTTTGGTTTTTGTGTGTGTGTGTGTGTGTGTAGGGAGAAACATAGAGAAAATGTTTTGTTTTGAAAGCTTTTAAAAACAAAAGACATTTTATTTTTTTCTTTTTTAAAAAAAAAAAAACCTTTTTGGAAAAGACTTTATTTTTGGAAAGAGGTGGAAATAGATTTTAGAAAAAAAAAAAAAATATATATATATATATATATATATGAAATTGGGGGCTAGCACTAGTGTATTAGGATACACTCGTGCTAGCCACTCCTTCAAAGGGGCGGCTAGCATTGGTGTACCCTGGTACACCAACACCAGCTCCCTTTCTTATCCCTACGTCATCTGCATTGTCAGCATTTTTGTCTTTTTCTTGATTTCTTTCCCAATCTTCATGCGGCTATTTGGAGGCTATTTGGAGGTCTTTTTGAGCTCTGTTTTCTTTGAACTTTATATGTACAAAAAACTCTGGATGTCTAGTTTCCAATGGTTCTGGTCTCATTCGATTTTGAGCAACAGTAGTTGAGATATCACGATAAAAAAGGAGGTGATGCAAATCTCAAAAATTCTGAGCGTCTTTTCTTAAAAAAATTCATATCTTTTAATACGAAGTAGATATCGTCGATTACTTTTGGTCAAAATTAGCTAAGACCTTGTTCTTCAAGATGGTCTAGCCCGTTCATTCTAGTTATTTTCCAATCAGTACAGTTTAGTGAGTGAAGCCGAGTAAAAAACTGTCAATTTTCTTGAAAAATAGAGTGAAGACTTTATTATGGTTTCGGTATTTTTGTGATATTTCATCTGTTTTAACTTTGATTTTGGACTATAATCTATCGTTTTCAAGGAAAGAATATGCCTATTAGATGGTCCCAAATTCAACATGATCCAATGGTCGGATAAAAAAGCAAATGTTTGACCATACCCAGTTAGGGTTTTGGTCAGATAATCTGTAAAATGAGTTTTTTAAATATTGTGACTTTTTGATTCACCATTCAAGCATGTTGTATTTATTTTTGCCCTTGTTTTTGGTTTTGAAGTTTATGATTTTGCACATTTTGTAATTTTTTATTTTTTTTGTCATTGTTTTGGTGCGTGAATTGGGCCAAACAAAATACAATATCGATAGTTGCCCCTCCTTTTTAAATATTGGACAAAGAATTAGATAATGTATCCCTCCCGATTCTAAAGTAGAAATATCTTCTTCTTCTTCTTCTTCTTCTTCTTCTTCTTCTTCTTCTTCTTCTTCTTCTTCTTTTTTGGCTAAAAGCGGGTGCAAAGGCATTTTGGACATTTCTGGATCACTATTGAACCAACCCGTATGAGTTTTATTCTTCTAAAATATTTTTATTGAAGTTTTACAAAGCCCATAACACCTTGTTTTTTTAAAATCCTATTATGTTAGGCAAACTGAGTAAAGTTGCACTAAAAAACGAAATAGGGGATATGGGAAGGAAAATTCAAAAAAGGTGAGTGGAACTTGTTCTTCCATTATCTTGCATTTTCCTGCGTTTTCTAGCCAACCAAACACTTCCCAGGGAAATTTTTCCAGAAAATTTTACTTTTGGAGGGAGACTTCTTCTTACCATTTTTCTTCCAACCTTTGTCCATTTGGGTCCTTGAGGTAACTCTTGTACCTTCCTTCATTGTGTTTGTTGTAAGCACAATATGTATGCATATATATATACACACACTAGAGAACATGCTAGGAAAATGAAGATTTTTTATTTTGTATTTTGATTATTATTGTGGGAATTTGTTATTTATTTTGATGATAGGTACTTGAAAATAAAAATGCATGTGTGAGTTAAAAGTGCAGCAATGATGAGTTTGTATGTGTGAACATGGTCATATGACAAGCATTATGCATGAACATGTGTCATGGGTAGGCAAGGATAATTTATGAACGTGGTCATATGGCAAGCATCATGCATGAACATGTATTATAGATAACAATGAGTAGGGTGCATAAACATGTACGTGTGGATGAAAATGGCCATAGTAAGAATGATGTAGTCATAGCAAGTGATGAGCCCGATGGCATTGTTCGTCCAGAAACAGCTAAGGACGAGCCATAAATGCCACCATTATTAGCAGAGCCGTTACGATTTAGACGTAGTAAAGAAACAGCTCAGAAGCCTCCATATCCACGCATTAAGTATCAGGAGATTCCATATTCCCACATTGAATGCCAAGGACGTTACCTAGGGAGAAAATTAAACCACCATTAATGGTGACTCCAATGGCTAGGAGAAGGAAGACCTATATATACCGGGCTCCACCAAAGGTAAAGGGTACAAACACAGATTTATTCTCACTAGCTAAAACTTTCCAATTCTTTCTCTCTTATTCTGACTTTATCATTGGAGGCTCGCCAGCAAGCACCATACCGATGACCCATTTGTTACCTTACCTTGTGATCTTGCAGGTTGCACCGGGGCTATCTGGACGACTTCAACAACTGACAATTTTGGCATCATCAGTTTGGCACTGCCTGTGGGGACATCATTCTTTTTCCTAATCCTAAGGACAAAAATGTTGCTCTACCCTTATTGTCATCCAGATGGAGTCCAATGCACAACCAGAGTCAGCTGCTCTAGCATTGCAAGTCCAAGCTCTCATGGCTAGTGTGGAAGAGTTTAGAAAACAAAACAAGGAGATGAGGCAGCGATTGCAACATGAAGAAAACTGCTCACCAAGAAGAATCGAAAACAATAGGAACGAAGATGAAGTGCAAGACCCAGAGGGAAGCCAAGGAAGAGATGGCTCGAGGAGGATGGAACGCTCCGACGAGGCAAGCAACGACCTCCTAAGGAGCATGAGGAAAGAGATGGACGAGCTCAAGAATGCGATGAAAGGAAAAATGTCAAAGATCTTGGATGGGATGGTGAGAAGGACAAATTCTCCATTCACACAGAGAGTCCTCGATCACCCCCTCCTGCCAAAATTTTGTCTTCTGCAACTGGAGTCGTATGATAGGTTGAAAGAGCCACTGGATCACATCACCACCTTTAAGATGACCTTGAGCCTGCTACAAACCCCGGATGAAATAGTGTGTCGCTCCTTCCCGACCACCCTCAAGGGAGCAACCCAAGTGTGGTTTAGTAAGTTCGCACAATCTTCCATTGACAATTTTAATTAGCTTAGTAGCTTGTTTGTGCGTCATTTCGTAGGAGGGCAGCATTAAAAAAGACCAGTAGATCATTTATTGATGATCAAATAGGGAGAAGGAGAGTCCCTAAGTTCCTACGTAAAGCAATTTAATAGGGAAGTACTGGAAGTAGACGAAACAGAGGATCAAGTGTAGTTAACCACATTCAAGGAGGGATTGAGATCCAAAGAGTTTGTAGTGGCACCTGCTAAGAGTCCCTTAGCATCAATGACAGATTTGCTCATAAAGGCTTAGAAGTATATGAATGCAGAGGATGCTTTGGCAATAATGACAGGGGCAAGCGGAAGGACAACATGGCTCAAAAAATGGTAAACTTCATACCCTTGGTAATGCTGATTAACCAGATCTTAATGTAGATTAAGGACGACTATCAGCTGAGATGGCTGAAACCATTGAGTGGCTCACCCAATGCTCGAAACAAGAAAAAGTATTACCACTTCTATCAAGACCACGGACATTACACTGACGAGTGCCAAGACCTCAAGGAGAAGATAGAGAAGCTGATCTAGAAAGGCAAATTGCAGAAGTTTGTCAGGAGAAACACATACGGGTGGCCAAAGTAGGAAGACTGAACCAGATTAGAAGAAAAGCCCAAGGACAATGATAAACCACGAGAGGGATCAAAGAGTGCAATAGGAGAAATAAGGATGACCAACGGTGGTCCAACGACGAGGGGCTCTTTCAAATCCCTCAAGAAGTCGCAGTAAAGACAGGTCAACAGCACTCATATGATACCACCAATGAAACACTGAAAGAGAGAAGCAACAGACATGATCTTCTCGGAAGAAAACACTAGAAGAGTGAAGTAGCCACATGATGACCCCCTGGTCATCATGCTAATAATAGAAGGGTTCAACATTAGAAGAGTTTTAGTAGACAATGGGAGCTCGACATCATTTACCTCTTCACCTTCTAGCAATTGAAAGTAGGATCGAGCAGGCTTCGTCCATTCAAATCCCCCCTCGTCAGTTTCAGTAGGGTTTACCTAAAAGGAATAGTGACCCTGACGGTAATAGTAGGCACATACCCCCATCAAATAACAAGGAAACTCAATTTCCTGGTTATAGATTGTCCTTCATCCTACAATGTCATCATTGGATGACCCACACTTAACCGTTGGAAAGCTACAACCTTAACATACTATTTAAAGGTAAAGTTCCCTACAAAAAATAGAGTGGGAGTGATTAAGGGGGACCAAGTTCTGGCTCATAAGTGTTATCTGGCGAGATTGGCGTCGAAAGAAAACCACATGTGGATAATCAAAGAAAAGAGCCCTGAGACAATGGAAACACTAGAGACGGTGGAGATAGTAGAAGGAGAACCTACGAAGGTGATGAACATTAGAGCAAATCTTGACCCAGATATGAAAAGAGGGATAGTGGAGTTCCTGAAGAGAAACCTGGACATGCCCGGCATGAGGACATGCCTGGCATTTTAGATAATGTCATTCAACACTGGCTAAACATGGATCTAGGGAAAATGCCCATCCAACAAAGAAGAAGAGTCTTTGCGCCCGAAAGGAACAAGGCCATATGGACGAAGTCAACAAGCTCCTGGCTGCCAAGTTCATCTGTGAAGTGTACTACCCGGAATGGTTGGCAAATGTCATCATGGTGAAGAAAGCAAATGGGAAATGGAGGATGTGTGTGGATTTCATAACTTTGAACTAAGCCTACCTAAAAGACAGTTTCACCTTGCCATTAATTGACCAGCTTGTTGATTCCACAATGGGGTACTTATTAGGGAACTTATGACTACAATGTCATGCCATTCTGCTTGAAGAATGCTGGGGTGACCTACCAACGAGCCATGGTAACCCTATTCCATGACTTGATGCACAAGGATATCAAAGTCGTGTACTCCTAGAGATCTTTTGATAGACTTAAGGAAACTATTCAAGCACCTTGTTAAGTACAAGTTAAGGCTTAACCCTAACAAGTGCATCTACAGAGCCAGTTCAAGGAAATTGCTCGGCTTCATAGTCAACCAAAAAGGAATTAAAGTGTACCCAGCAAAAGTCCAAGCCTTCAAGGACATGCCTGCATTGAAAACAGAGAAATAAGTTTGAAGCTTCTTAGGAAGGATCAACTACGTAACACGCTTCATAGCGTAGTTGACCACCACGTGTGGTCCCTTGTTCAAGCTCTTAAAGAAGGATACGAAGATAGAATGGACAGATGAATGTTAAGCGGCCTTTGACAAGATTAAGCAATATTTGTTGAACCTTCCTATTCTGGTTCCCCCGACGCCGGGACATCCATAGATTCTCTACCTTGCGATGCAAGAGGCATCCAAAGGTGTTATGTTAGGCCAGCTAAATGAATCCGATCAAAAAGAGAAAGCGATTTACTACCTGAGTAAGAAGTTCACCAACTATGAGATCAATTATATCGCCATTGAAAAGACGTGTTGCGCCATAGCATGGGCCTCAGTACATGCTCTACTTCACCACGCAATTGATTTCCCACATGGACCCTATCAAGTACATCTTTGAAATGCCTGCCCTCACTGGGAAGATCTCCCATTGGTAGATGTTGCTCTCCGAATTCGATATTATGTTTGTGATGTGAAAGGCCATCAAAGGCCAAGCCATAGTTGATTACCTAGCGGACCAGCCGTTGAATAATCCAAAATTTTCAAAATCCCTCTTCCCAAACTAGGATGTTTTGGCAATAGAGCCAGAACCAAATAATGTAGAACCATGGCATTGGAAGCTTTATTTTGATGGAGTTGCCAATGGCACTAGAAATGGAGTCAGAGTAGTTTTAGTATCCCCGAAAGGTCAGCAAATCCCTATTTCAGTCAAGCTGAATTTCGATTGCACCAATAACATCATAGAGTACGAGGAGTGCATAGTTGGTCAGCAAGTTACCTTCAAGTTTGGCACATACGATTTAAGTGCGTCAGTTGCCTATTCCCAAAATTCCAGAACATTACCTTTGCTTATCTACCCAGAGCACACAACCAGTTCACAAATACTTTAGCCACCTTAGCTAACATGGTTAAGTTGGTAGAAGGAGATGATATGCGACAATTGCGCATAGAGGTCCATGGCGTACTGGCCTACTGCATGAACATCGAAGAATGCATGAATGTCGAAGTTAAAATCAACGGGAAACCATGGTACCAGGATATCAAGGCTTAGATCAAAGATAATGCATACCCATCTAGGGCCACAGAAAATGAGAAGAAATGCATCAGGTGCATGGTGTGCCAATTCTTCTTGATTCAAGAGGTTCTATACAAAAGGAACCACGATACAACCTTGATTTGATGCATAGACACCCCTAAGGCTAACCATTTAATGGAAGAGATGCATGGAGGCTTGCTTGGAGCCCATGCTAGTGGACCCTTGTTTGCCTAAAAAATCATGAAAGCCGACTATTATTGGCTCACCATGGAAAGCGACTATATCAAGCATGTAAGGACGTGCCACTATCTCCAAGTCTATCATAATAGAAAGAATGTTCCTCGTCAGCCTCTACACTCTCTAGTAGCTCCATGGCCTTTTTTAGCTTGGGGAACGGACGTCATCAAACCTGTGATTCTGAAAGCCTCCAATGGGCATAAGTATATCTTGGTGGCCACAATTACTTCACCAAGTGAGTGGAAGCCATTTTCTATAAAAGCATCACCTAAGCTGTGGTGACCCGATTCTTGAAACAGAAAATCATTTACCAGGATAGCTCATTATCGATAATGGTTGCCAATAGTTCAAGATCGAACACCGGAATTCGGTTCCTTACGGTCCTTAGATGAATGGTGTGGTGGAAGCCACCAACAAAAACATAAAGAAGATCTTGGTGAAGATGACAGACACGTATAAGGATTAGCACAAGTTCTTGCCATTTGCCTTATGCGCCTATCTCCACTTCCATTCGTACTTCCACAGGTGCAACCCTGTATTCCTTGGTCTACGGCACAGAAGCCATCCTCCCTGCAGAGGTAGAGATCCCATCTCTTAGAATCCTATCTTAAATAAAGCTGTTAGAAGCTGAATGGGCCCATTCCCGATATAAGCAATTAAACATGATAGACAAGAAGCACATGACCGTAATGTGCCATGGACAGTTGTACTAACGCTACGTCAAGTGAGCATTCAACAAGAAAGTTAGACTCAAAGTCTTTGACGAAGGCGACCTGGTCTTGAAAAAGTGCAACCAGGCCATGTCTGATCATAGAGGAAAGTTTGCTCCGACCTATGAGGGCTCGTATGTGGTGAAGAAGGCCTTCTCCGAAGGAGCCTTGATCTTAGCCCACATGGATGGGCACGACTTTAATATGCCCACCAATTCTAATGCTATCATATAGTACTTTGCATGAGGGAGCCTCCAAGTGCAACCTATTTTTCTACATTCCTATGTGAATGAACAAAAAAAAAACAAAAAACAAAAAAAAAATAAAAACAAAAAAAACAAAAAAAAAAAAATCAAAAAGCAAAAAGTAGAAAAAAAAATGAAAAGATAGATTAAAAATCCAAAAGGACAATCTACGCAAAAAGAGAGCAAAAGAAAGAGCGTAAGAGAGCTTATTAGATTGAAAACCCAAAAGGGCGGTCTAGACAAAAATTAAGGCAATCAAAAAATGTTAGTTGAACTACTTATGACTTGGTCCTTCCCAGTAGAGGTACACACGTAGCCACATTGGCCCGGTCACATTTTAAAAAGAAAATCAGTTAGTTGGATCCGCTTGGGTTTATGATCGAGATCAATGGAAGAAGCATGCACCCTCTTGGGTTGCTCTATGTTTCAACACGTGTGGCCCGCTGTGGTTTTATTCAAAGATGTTATGGACTATGCCAATGGAAGATGTATTCCAATGGGAATGAGAAAGACAATGCTTTAAAAACCCAAAAGTAGAAGGACGTAGGCAATTGCCTAGCAATTTATGATAGACCTTTCCATACATGGTGGAATACTAACTACGTAGCTCATGTGCAGAAATGAAAAGAAATAGAAAAAACTCCAACAAGTCAAATGTGGCCCAAATGGTCTGATATTGCCCTGCATAGCCTCCCAAAGCCGGTAAGAAGAATTAGATCATTCGAGGAATGGGCACGAAGCAACCCTACTGCATCAAAGCCTAGATCTCTGGCAATCTCACTAAGTCAACCATATAAGTGTCCAAGATGAACCGACTCCCTCTCCATACAGAGATTCAAGGTGCAACCCTCCCTCTCTGTATCAAGCAAAGCCTACAAGGTGCCAACCTTTGCAAAAGCAACTCTCAATGCCTCCTCCTTTTTTACTACCTCAGCCTAAAGGCAACAAAAAGCCAACTGTGGTTCACTAGGCTCATCAACTAGGCCATACTCCATGCTCAAAGTGGAAAGGATGAAGGATCTAGCCTTAAATAGCCTCAATGCTAAATCACCAGCCCTGCTACTCGCCTAAGTGTGACTTACCTCTACTATGGCCCTTTCCTCATTGCTCGTTTGCCCCAAGATAGTGAATCTTTGAGTAAGATCTGCCAGCTCACTCTCCACGCTAGTGACTCGAGATCTTAGCTGAATACAGTTCACCTCCGTGGCTAAAAGAGCTGGACTCCTTTACTCAAGTTCTGCTCTAAAGGTGGCAAGGTCAACCTCATAGGCTCTCCCCATCTCATCATAATCCTCCACATGGCGTCAAGAAGCTCCCTGCAGTAATCTTATCCCTGACAGCCTTTGTCAAGCACTCTTTCATGTCTCTAAGAGTACTCTCAACTTTGACCTCAAACTATAGTGCATAATCCCTCAATATGTATTAAGAGGATTTGGAACCGATAGATTAACAATAAAGCATGGGTCTCTAAACTCCGCACTTGACCACTCATGATCATCCCCAAGACAGGTAGGATAGTTGACATTGTAGTGTCCTCCATGATGAAATACTCAAAGGAGCCTATCCTCCATGACGAAATACTCCAAGTGAAGTAATTAGTGTTCTCACGTTTTCAATCTCCCAAAATTTTCTATTTTTATCATGCATAGTCTCTCATATTTACCTAGCTTTTCTTTCAGTTTTAATAGGACTTCATATGTTTTTATAGCATCTAACATATGAAAGCTCGCCTATGCTACTTAAACATGTGAACATATAGGTTTTCCAACATCATCACGGCATAAGTGATAAAAAAAAAATATATATATATATATATGCAGAATAAATAAAAATAAAATAAATACTACCATGCTTTCCAACTTGCTTTGCTACTAACATACTTCCAGAAAATAAAAAGAAAAAAGAAAATGGACATTGACCTCAAGTGCAGAACTGGAGACTAAAGCTATGAACTAAAGTTGAAAGCTAACCCACTAGATTTTGGCTTGCTCTAGAGAAATTTTTAGAAGTGAGAATTCAAAAAAATAGAAGTGAAATGGTCAAAATAAGGCCTTAGGGCCCCTTTATAGGGTCTTGAATGGCCTGGCTGCCCGACGCACCTTGTAGGGCCGTCGAGTCTACCCAGTGCACCTACAAGGGCCGCCAATTAGCGTTGACCTAGTCAACGTTGACTGGCTGACCTTTGATAAAAAAGAGGGGGGGGGGGGGGAACGCTAAAGAGAGAGTTTCTTACCCAGGACCAAGTTAGAAAATTTTTGTGTGACAAACCCTGAAATTAGGCAATCATTCCTAACACAATTGGAAAACATCGATCGAGACCACACCCATTCTGGAACTAAACTTCAAAGCCCGATACATTTAAAGCCCCGAAAGCTAATGCTAATAGCTTATTTTCAACTACCAATGTCCTTAAATTATGATTTTACCAAAACAAAGGATTGTCTATAGACAGGCGTTGTAGGGTGCCTAACTCCTTCCGCAAACGTTGTAAAGTTGTAATTTACAACTGTGTTTTTGTTGGCTTTTATTCCGTGTCAAATTTGATTGTAATTATTATCAATCGTTTATACCCTGTATTTGTTATGGGATTTGTTGTAAGGGTTGTGTGATAAAGAGTGTGTGTGAAGACTCAAGCATTTGGAGGCTGAAGGATTCTCGCGGGTATGTCGGACCTAGCTTCCCGCGAAGTGAAGCATGTGCCCTGCACGTGCTGGAATGCGAAGGGTCAGGCCAGGTGGAGACAAGCTGTCTCTCGCGAGTATCTCGCGGGTAAGGCCTTCCCGCGAGACACCCGCGAGACATGCTGTTCTGCCAGTCTGTACTGACTGACTCACACATTTTGCACCTATCCTATATATACCATCATTACCCACAAATGTTGAGGAACGCTTCAGAGAGAAAACCCTAGCCAAACACATTGTGAATTAGAGATTGTCATCCCCACCTTTCTCTATACAATTGCTTGTGGTATCTCCTCAACTTTTCCCTCTCCAATATCCATATCTTTGAGAGGTTGATAGCCCAAACACTTACCACACCTTTGAGAGTGTTGAGTGACGTTTTGGTGCTGCTGGGAAGCATTGGAAGGAGCCTAGAATGGCAGATGCAACATGGAGCTTGTTGCGGGATCCGGAGAACTAAGACAAGACACGGTTCCGAGAAGCCTTGTTGGAGTAGGAGCCTGGAGGGCTTAGGTATATCGGGTAGACTAGGCTTGGAAGGTTTTTTGCTAACCCATGTATCCCAACTGATTGTCTAGTGGATCGATTTTCGCTTGGAGGGTGGCGGAGAGGTTTTTCGCCGAGTTCTTCGGTTTCCTCTTCGATAACACGTCTCGGTGTTATCTATGTTTGCATCCTTCTTCCCTACTCTTGTTCATTTCCTTTTTACTGCTGTGTTGCTTTAAATATGGATTAGAGTAGCTGGTTTGCCTATACACTTGTGTTTACACTATTCCGCACTTATCATTAAATTAGTGTAAAATCAACCTAGCCGTAATTTTAATTTGGGGGTCTAAACCGCTTGGGTGTTTTCGACACATTTTCGAGCTTTCAATTGGTATCAGAACAGGTACACTTGCTATGGTTTAATTACCTAAGTGTGATCCTTGACCCCTTGGTGTTTTCTTGTATAGTGTCTTGTTTGTTATCAACATGAAGGGTAGTAAAGATGTTTGTGAAAAAGACTCTATGAGCATAGTTGAAGACTGGTCTAGTAATGTGTTTCCATAGTTATTTAAATCTAAGAAACATGCTAGAATTTTCTGTCACATGCTGAAATCTCTAGTTCATAGAAACCATGATTTACATAACAGCTTATGTGAGTCCAAGTCTTTCGTGTCTAAATATGAGAGGAGAAATAGACATTTGTGTGATAAACTTGATCATCTAAAAGGAAAACTTCACTCATCCTTGAACGAAATAAAGGAAAAAGAGTCCTGTTTCGAATGTCAAGAGTGTCTCTCTCATGCTTGTCTTTTTGTTCATACCGCTTTGAAAGTTTTTAATTCATGTTTATGGTACCTTGACAGCGGTTGTTCAAAGCACATGACAGGAGATATGTCTCTGTTCAAAATGCTTAAAGAAAAGGAAGATGGCTTTGTGACTTTTGGAGATGGCAGTCACAAGTTCTTGGAAAGGGAACGGTGGACATTTCGGGATTGCAACTGCTGAATGATGTGTTGTATATTAAGGGATTAAAAGTGAACTTGCTGAGTATTACTCAGATCTGTGATGATGACTTCTTAGTTCAATTCTCAAAGAAAGGATGTCTAATCTTGAATGAAGAAGGTGTTCAAATTTTGAAGGGACTTAGAACCACCGATAATTGTTATGGAGTCATTCCCAAACCAAGCATAGCATGTCGGAGTGCCCGGGTGAATCTCTTGGAATTGTGGCATCAACGACTTGGACATGCCAATTACAAACAAGTGGCAAAAGTTTCGAAGCTTGAAGCAGTGGTTGGTTTACCAAAGTTTGGGAAAATTGAGAAGAATGTTTGTGGTCCATGTCAGTTAGAAAAACAAACAAAGTCAAGCCATCCGAAAGTAAATGTGGTTGCAACCTCTCGCCCTTTAGAATTACTGCATGTGGATTTGATAGGTCCAACAAGAACAGAAAGCTTGGGTGGAAAGCGTTATATTATGGTGGTGGTTGACGACTTCTCAAGGTATTATTGGGTGGATTTTCTTAGAGAGAAATCAGAAGCATGTGACAAGATGGAGAAATTATGCAAGAGACTAATTAATGAGAAAGGAGTTCCTATAGTCAAGATTAGAAGTGACCACAGGAAGGAGTTTGAAAATGCGAAGTTTGAAGCATTTTGCAATAAACGCGGCATTAAGAAGGAATTCTCATCTCCAAAGACTCCACAACAAAATGGAGTAGTTGAAAGGAAAAACCGGGTGATTCAAGAAATGGCTCGAGTGATGTTACTCAACAAAAACCTTCCTCAGAAGTTTTGGACTGAAGCAGTGAATACCTCATGTCATATTGGTAATAGAATTTACTTTCGAGCAGGAACGAAGAAGACATCTTATGAAATTTGGAGAGAAAAGAAACCGAAGGTGAAATACTTCCGAATATTTGGGAGCAAATGTTATATTCTTAATGATAAAGAGAATCCTGGAAAATTTGATGCTAAGAGTGATGAAGGGATATTCCTAGGCTATTCACTAAATAGCTGAGCATATAGAGTGTTCAACAAACGCACCAAAACAGTGATGGAATCAATAAATGTGGTAATCGATGATACAATATCTGAAAAAGATATTGATGATGGTGAAGGATCTGATCTGAAGAAGAGGGATGCTGAGGACAACATGTCACAAGAGGATGATATTGAGAAAGAATAACCGGAAAAAGAGTCCACACCCCCTATACCAAGAAGGGAAACTAGATCGTCACAAGGGCCTTCTAGCCCTCTCACTCATCCGGAAGTTCAACCTCTTATCTCTCGAGATGAAGAATCTTCTACCTCCAAAAGACCGTCATCAAGGGTAATTCTTAATCATCCATCAAGTAATATCATTGGTGATGTCAATGAGGGACTTCGGTTGAGAAAAGGACCAAAATACAGTGCGAATCATGTGACATATAACTGTTATCTTGCTCAATTTGAACCCAAGAAGGTAGATAAAGCTCTTAGAGATGAGAACTGGATAGAGTCTATGCATCAAGAGCTACATCAGTTTGTTAGAAATGATGTATGGGAATTGGTTCCAAGGCCCAAAGATACTCATGTGATCGGCACCAAGTGGATCTTTAAGAACAAAACTGATGAAGACGGTGAAGTTGTTCGAAACAAGTCCAGGTTGGTAGCTCAAGGATATACTCAAGTGGAAGGCATTGATTTTAATGATTCGTTTGCACCAATAGCAAGACTAGAGTCAATTCGAATCCTATTGTCCATAGCATGTGTTATGGATTTCAAACTGTACCAAATGGATGTGAAAAGTGCCTTTCTGAATGGTTTTCTAAATGAAGAAGTATTCGTTGAACAACCAAAGGGATTTCAAGATCCTCATTTTTCAGATCATGTGTTAAGGTTGAAGAAAGCACTATATGGGTTAAAGCAAGCACCAAGAGCATGGTATGATTGCCTCACAACATACTTGTTGGATCGTGGATTCAAAAGAGGCCAAGCTGATCGAACATTGTTTGTAAAGAGAGATGAAAAGTCTCTCCTAGTTGCTCAGGTATATGTGGATGATATTGTGTTTGGATCCACAATTGATCATTTGGCTCTTGAATTCTTTGAAGAAATGAAAAAGGAGTTTGAGATGAGTATGGTGGGAGAACTGAACTACTTCCTAGGACTTCAAGTGAAACAACGGAAAGATGGGATATTCATATCTCAAGAAAAGTACGCCAAGAATCTTGTTAAAAGATTTGGTCTAGACTCTAAGAAACACATGTCCACTCCAATGAGCTCCTCATCAAAACTGAGTAGGGATGCTACAGGTGTAGAAGTGAATCCAACGCTCTATCGAAGCATGATAGGCAGTCTCTTATATCTCACTGCGAGCAGACCAGACATTGCCTTCAATGTAGACGTATGTGCTCAATTCCAGGCAGCCCCCAAAGAGTCACATTTAACAGCAGTCAAAAGGATTATCCGATACATAAATGGGACATCTGATTATGGAATTTGGTACTCAAGAGATTCCAATGAATGCCTGGTCGGATATTCTAATGCTGATTGGGTCGGTTGTGTTGATAATAGGAAGAGCACCTTCGGTGGATGCTTTTATCTTGGAAACAACCTGGTGTCATGGATGAGCAAAAAGCAAAATTCAGTTTCTTTATCAACCGCCGAAGCTGAATACATTGCTGCTGCAAGTGGTTATGCTCAATTACTATAGATGAAGAAGCTCCTTCATGATTACGGAATCACTCAAGACACGATGTGCGTATATTGTGACAATACAAGTGCCATAAATTTGTCAAAAAATCCAGTTCAACACTCGAAATCGAAGCATATCGAAATCCGGTATCATTTCATTCGAGATTTGGTGGAAGAAAAGACGGTATACTTGGAGTTTATCAACACTGACAATCAGAAAGCAGACATATTTACTAAACCTCTCGATGGCGCGAAGTTTGAATCTTTGCGTAAGACCATCGGTGTCGGTATCATTCCTTGAACTCTATCTCTTGTGTGAATCTACATTGCTCTTTGTTGCATATATGTTGTTATGGTTTCACATGTTCTGTTTCAAATGTTTTTGTTTCTTGTTTAGGTTTATACCTGTTTTTGTTTATCTTACTTTTCTTGCTTTGTTTTGGGTGTGTTTCAAAAATTCAAAAACCTATAAAAATTGAAAAATCTCAAAAAGTTTGATCACTTGTTTTGTGCATATCTCATGTGAGTTTGGCCTAGTACCTTCGTACTTATGGCGTAGTTCATTTACGATCTTAGCTTGATTTGTATGCACTCTTTTCTATGTGGAAGAAATCTTGAAAACTGTGTGACTGTTGTAAATAGATCTTCAAGCTTGTCATGAATGATTGGTCAATAGTCTTGTTGGTCTTGATACTTGCATAGACTTGTGTCTATATCTCTTCCCACTTTATTTTTATGTTTTTGTAAAAAGAGCTCACCAATTATAAATCTCCAAATGAAAATAGATATTGAGCTACAAAAGCCTGTCGCACACACTAGTATTTGACTAGGAAAAAGGGAAAGCGACTCTTTTTAAATGTGTTTTATATGGTGCTCAAAAAGGCCAAAGGCTTATCATCAATATTGAAATATCATAAATTTCAAGCACCAATCTAAAAAAGAGCTGCTTTTGTCCAATCAAAATGAAAAAGGACCAACTGTTATGAGTTATGTGAAGCCAAATGAAAAGCTTCTTTGTTATGTTTTCATTGTGTGGGAGGTCATATATACTCAATTCTATAATGGAGATAGTCCACTTGATTTCGAATCAGTTGTGTATGACTCGGTTGAATTGATCATAGAAGTTTCACTCAGGTCTAAGGACTATTTCACATTTGATACTCACACACAACACACAAGTTTTTGATTCAATCAATGCCTATCTCATTTGTGTGATTGTATATGTCCAAATGTGATGTGTATGCCCATGAACTTGTTGATCAAATCCAAAAAGATTTTTGTGAGTTTGATATGTTTTTTAAAGTGATTTTATACTTTCTTGTGTTCCTTTTTGGTCTAAATGCATTTTGTGTGTTTTTCATCAAAAAACTGGTTCAAGGGTTGTTTCGCGAGAAGCTCGCGACTTAGAGCTTCCCGCAAAAAGGTTTGAGGGAAATATTTGTTTCATCCTGTCACTCAGAGACTTTCGCGACTGTCTTGCGACTGTCTCGCGACCAACAGCTTCTCGCAAAATGCTATTTGGCAAAAACTGGAATTTTCTCAAAATCAGACAGAGAGTTTCGCGACTGTCTCGCGACTGTTTCTCGATTTAGAGCTTCTCGCGAAAATTTTGTGCTTCAGTGGCCCTTTTCGCGGTTGTCTCGTGACTGTGTCGCTACTCCCTAACCCGCGAAAAACACGTGTTTTCAGTTTTATATTGCTGATGTGATTGTTTTTCAAATCACAAAAACCTTCCCTCGCTTAACCTCTCTCGAACCTTCTTAACCCAAATCCATATTCCATTCAATCCCCTTCAAAACCTAGCATCTTTTCTGCATTTTATTTTTCAAGGTATGTTTTATAAACAATTCCTTTTAAGTCTTTACTTAGATTATGCAGAATTTCATGTTAGGGTTTTGCTATTTGGGGATTTCCAAAATTTTGGGTTGGTTTTCAAAATTAGGTGAAGCTTTTGTCAAATCTTTTGACTGGGCTGTGTCCCATTTGTTGTTTGTGCTTCTGTGTTGGCCCCTTGTGGCATTTTAAAGTGTATTTAGGCATGTTTTCATCATGTTCATGCATTATTCATGTCATATGTACATTTATGCATGTTAGGTGTTCAACAAAATGTCCGAATGACATTTGTGTGCCAATTTGAAATCAAGTGATTCCAATCTATGGGTTTTCATTTGTTTGACCAATTCTCACTACGTTTGGTCATTGATTGTGTGTTTCATACACTTTGCTCATTGTGCACACTCTTGACACACTCCTAGGCACACTTAGGCACCCCTTATGCATCTCACACACACACACACATCAGCCCATGCACATGTTTGCACACACATGCACAGTTACTTAGCTTCATACATTGTAATTATGTTTAGCTTCGTACACAGTTTTTTTTTAACTAACTTGAATCTAATCAACTTCTGTGCTCTATTTTATGTGTTGTGCACATGTTTCCTATTATCTTGGGTGTTCTTTTGCACAGATGTCTCCATTCAAGACTTCAGCTGTGAAAGGTGGCAGCAACAAAGGGAAAGAGTCAATCATTGATGTTGATGACGATTCCCCTCGACCAAAGAGAACTCGCTTTTCAACAGGAACCTTTCACCCTAACTTGTTTAGGTCTTATGCTGCCTTTGAATCCTATAAAAATCACTTTCAAGATGCTCCTTTGTTGGTTGAAAGAGCAGTTGATCAGTCATCTCTTCTGGATACAAAAATTCCTACTTGGTTTGCCACAAAAGACTGGAATTTTCTTTTCTCCGATCTTAAAGATGCTTATGAGGACATGGTAAAAGAATTTTATGCCAATGCTATTGTACAAGGACAAGAGATTAGGTGCTGGGTTAGAGGAAAGCGCTTCTTGGTAACTCCTGTGTATCTGTCTGAAATCCTACACATAAACCGACCGATTCTTCCTATACCACCTGTGTATGATGACCTCAATCCGGATGAAAACTTACTCCGGGGACAATTAGGAGCAGATTTGGAATTCTCTTCTTGTGGAAAGCCAATCAGTGTGGCTTCACTTTCTCCAGAATTAAGGCTCATGTCAACAATCATGTGCAGCAATCTCTATCCATTGTCAAGCACCGGTTTCATCAACCTTAGTCGAGCATTATTTCTTCATGATCTGGTATCTGGTGTGGAAATTGACGTATGCTCTCACATCTTCCACATTTTGGCTAAAATAGTTAACCGTACTGCCTCAAGGAATTGCATTCCCTTTGGTCGTCTCATTTCTCGGATTTTAAAACTCAAAGGTATGCGTCCATCTACAGATGAGCGCCCTCATCCTAGGCCAAGTCCAATTAACGGTCGTACTCTTCAAGCAAGTATGAGTCACACCAAGAAGACTGTCAAGCAAGAACATTATGCTCCTCATGGAACCTCAAGTTCTACTTCTCATTCCTATGATGACAAGTTTGACACCATCATGGTTGCCCTTCAAGATCTTAGCACCAAACTTTCAGGACTTACTCAGATCATGTACTGCCAACACTCCCGTCTTGATAAACAATTAACCTCCCTCGAAACTCAGATGGATGAAATTCAAAGAAAGCTAGAAGAGAATGACAACTAGCTATTCCATGACAAAAAGGGGGAGATGATGTCATTGACAAGGGGAGTGTAGTGATAGGGGGAGATGACATCTTTATGTCTTTATGTTTATATTTATTTACTGTCTTTAACTAGTTCTTTTGGTTTAAAGCTTTGATACTTTGTTATTAATTTCAGTATTAATTTCAGTACTTCATGTTTATTTTCTATGCTTTGTAGCATGCCTGCTTTGTGGCTTTTGGTCTGTACCCATGTTGCTTATGTAAGCTTTAAGGGTTTGTTTCATGCATTCTTTGTAGGTCTTTGTGGTTTGTGCCATGCATTTGCAATACCATGCTTATGCAGCCTTTATGCATGTTTGCTTGTTGTTCAATGTCATGCATTTTACTTCAAGTACAACACTCTTGTGCCCTTGTAGGATTGTTCCTAGATACATATACGTTCTATGCATTGGTTAAGCGATGAACACTCTTGTGCCCTAGTAGGATTGTTCCTAGATGCAAATACTTCGTGTATTTAGCATTGGTTGAGTGTTGGAGTTGCAAATGATACTCTTCAAATGAGCTTATCATCTTGCATATCCAGATGTTCATTCCTTGTGTGAATGAGCATAGTAATTGCTTGTGTATAGTGATTACTTGTTTGATCTTGCCATGATCTAGTGTTTCTATTTCATTTTGCTTGATCATGCTATTATTGCTCCATATGCTTTTCAAGTTTTCTGCATACAATAATGTTATTGTGTTGTTTTGTTTCAGGAGTTACTTGTTCATATGTTTCAAGAGCATTTAAGAATCTAGAATTAGGTGTGAGTGAGTTTTGCTTTTATTCCCAAACTCACGTTTAAGTCTAGAGTCTGTTTTAGGGTTTTGTCACGGAATAGCCAAAGGGGGAGATTGTAAAGTTGTAATTTACAAATGTGTTTTTGTTGACTTTTATTCCGTGTCAAATTTGATTGTAATTATTATCAATCGTTTATACCCTATATTTGTTGTGGGATTTGTTGTAAGGGTTGTGTGATAGAGAGTGTGTGTGAAGACTCAAGCATTTGGAGGCTGAAGGATTCTCGCGGGTATGTCGCGACCTAGCTTCCCGCGAAGTGAAGCATGTGCCCTGCACGTGCTGAAATGCAAAGGGTCAGGCCAGGTGGAGACAAGCTGTCTCTCGCGAGTATCTCGCTGGTAAGGCCTTCCTGCGAGACACCCGCGAGACATGCTATTCTGCCAGCCTGTACTAACTGGCTCACACATTTTGTACCTATCCTATATATACCATCATTACCCATAAATGTTGAGGAACGCTTCAGAGAGAAAACCCTAGCCAAACACATTGTGAATTAGAGATTGTCATCCCCACCTTTCTCTATACAATTGCTTGTGGTATCTTCTCAACTTTTCCCTCTCCAATATCCATATCTTTGAGAGGTTGATAGCCCAAACACTTACCACACCTTTGAGAGTGTTGAGTGACGTTTTGGTGCTCCTGGGAAGCATTGGAAGGAGCCTAGAATGGCAGATGCAACATGGAGCTTGTTGCGGGATCCGGAGAACTAAGACAAGACACGGTTCCGAGAAGCTTTGTTGGAGTAAGAGCTTGGAAGGCTTAGGTACATCGGGTAGACCAGGCTTGGAGGGTCTTTTGCTAACCCATGTATCCCAACTGATTGTCTAGTGTATCGATTTCCGCTTGGAGGGCGGCGGAGAGGTTTTTCGCTGAGTTCTTCGGTTTCCTTTTCGATAACACGTCTCGGTGTTATCGATGTTTGCATCCTTCTTCCCTACTCTTGTTCATTTCCTTTTTACTGCTGTGTTGCTTTAAATATGGATTAAAGTAGCTGGTTTGCCTATACGCTTGTGTTTACACTATTCAGCACTTACCATTAAGTTAGTGTAAAATCAACCTAGCCGTAATTTTAATTTGGGGGTCTAAACCGCTCGTGTGTTTTCGACACATTTTCGAGCTTTCAAACGTAACCAAATATCCAAACTCAAGAATCAAGATTTTTTACCCATCCATATTAGATTAGGAAAAACAACCTCTTTCTTAGCCTAGGATCGGTAATAAAATCAAATAGAGTTAGGTTACCAATCACACCTTAGAAAAACCTAATGATTGGTGGCAACTTCACTTACCCTTGGTAATTTTCTTAAAATCAACTCAGATTCCAATCACACACCTAAGGTATGACTTAACTCCGTATCACTCTCGCATAGGTCGAAATAAATAGACGATGCACGAGTGTCACCGCAATGGGTGGTCGAGCAACCGCAAGGCGTTGACACCTACCAAGAGGTTATGTCCATACATATATTAGGAGCCTACCAACAGGCGATATCTAGAATCCTACATATATGGCCTACCAAGACGCAATGTCCATACATACATTAGGAGCCTGCGGAGCGACGATATCATACATCAGGTCCCACTGTGGGTCAAGTGTGAGGACATGATTGTCGTAAGGGTATTAATTGACAATAGATCAACCTTGAATGTCTGCCTGATGGCCACTCTAGAGCACCTGAAAATGGATATGTCTCTTATTTTCCCTAGCACTATGATCATCAGAGCCTCATGTCGCGAAGTGCAAGGCAAAATTGAGCTAATGATTGAGATCAGCCTAAGATCCTTCATGGTCAACTTCCATGTGATTAAAGTGGACTTTCCATACAATATGCTTTTAGGGAGGCCCTAGTTACATGCAGTAGGTGCAATCGTGTCTACTCTCCATCGGAGACTCAAGTTCATAGCCAAGAATTAGTTTATCACCATTATGGCTGAAGAGCCTATGACTATCTTCCAGGAGACATTTATTCCCTACATCAATGCTAATGCCTTTCCAGAAGCATCCTTCCATAGCTTCGAACTAGTTTCCGTGATTCACAATGCTTTAAAGCTTGAACTCTCAGATAACAAAGGAAGATTCGGTTTGGGGTATGAACCCACTCATGAAGAACTCTTTCAAGCTTCCAAAGGAAAGAAGAGGAAGTGTGGCGCTCTAGGGATGTCTATTCCCTATGTCAAGGCCACTATTCCAGCTTTGGCTGAGGTCATTATGCTAGAACCTTTGAAAGAATTAAAGGATGAAAAGTCTGATCTAGTTTGCATTATTTGGATCTATCCCAAAGAGTTCTCTGTGAACGCTGTCACATCTTCCGAAGATGATCCGACGTCTACTATCCAACTAGGGATGCCAAGCGAGACAAGAGGCCTTTAGACCATTGAACCTTGCATTGTGGTTGCACCGGCTGAGTAAGGAGTATTCCATCATCGAGTGGTTGGGTCTCTTAATCACCCGAGAAGGTTGGAATAGCATATTTAGTTTATTTTGCATGCTCATGTCATTTCCTGCTTTATTTGTATTCCCTATCCATTTCCCCCAATTTGTTTTTCCAAAAAAGAAAAAAAGAAAAAAAAGAAAAGAGTATTTCCTTTTTTATCATTATTAGGCATGAACTTTGTTTTCCCCTTATCCATAATCCATTAATGAAATATTCAACATACTATTCAGGAAAATTCTTGCATTTCTCTTTATTTGCTTTCCTATGAATATATGTGTGCAAATTATCTTATGTTTCTCTATATATGTTCCGCTCTATAAGGTTTGTTATTATTCCCAAGTGGGTACATTGTCCCTTTGCCATAACGAGGGTGTGGATGATGTGAATGAGACAATAGATTTGGATCATGATGTTAAAGGATTGGAAGAGGTCTCGAACTTACCTCGAGACATCCTAGAAGCCCTCAATAGAGAGAGTAAAGGGTCTAAACCCAATATAGAGGAGACAGAGGTGATAAACTAAGCTGAGGAAGGCAAGAAGGAAAAACCTATCAAGATCGGGGTAAACTTTCCCAAGGACATGAAAGATGAGCTCATAACCCTATTGAAGGAATTCAAGGAAATCTTTTCTTGGTCTTATCAAGATATGCCAGGACTGGATATAGAAATTGTTGTCCACAGAATTCCAGTTAAACCCAAATGCCCCCCAGTGTAGTAGGCTTTCCAAAGGATGAAATTTGAGACTATCCTGAAAATCAAAGAAGAATTAGAAAAGCAATTGAATACCAGTTTTCTTACTGCCATAGCCTACTTTGATTGGGTTGCAAACATTGTTCCCGTACCAAAGAAAGATGGGAAAGTATGCATGTGCATTGATTATAGAGATTTGAATCAAGCCAGCCTAAAAGATAATTTTCCCTTGCCACATATCGATACCCTGATTGATAACACCATGACCAACATGTTCCTCTCCTTTATGGATGGGTTCTCGGGTTATAATTAGATCAAAATGGCTAAAAAGGACAAAGCCAAGACAGCATTCACCACCCATTGGGGAATTTATGCCTATGATATCATACCATTCGGTTTGACGAATGCGGGTGTGGCTTACCAACGAGCCATGGTAACCTTGTTCCATGATATGATGCATAAGGAGATCAAAGTCTATATGGACGACATGATCGCCAAGTCACGCACCCATAGAGATCATTTGATAGATTTGAGAAAGCTATTCAAGCGCCTTGTCAGGTACAGGTTAAGGCTTAACCTTAACAAGTGTGTCTTCAGAGCTAGTTCAGAGAAATTACTCAGCTTCATAGTCAGGAATTGAAGTGGACCCAATAAAAGTCCAAGCCATCAAGGACATGCCTACATCGAAAACCAAGAAACAAGTTCGAAGCTTCTTGGGAAGGATTAATTACATAGCCCACTTCATAGCACAGTTGACCACCATATGCGGTCCCTTGTTCAAGCTCTTGAAGAAGGATATGAATATAGAATGGACAGATGGGTGTCAAGTGGCCTTTGACAAGATTAAGCGGTACTTGTTGAACCCTCCTATTCCCGTTCCTCTGACACCGGGACATCTGTTGATTCTCTACCTAACGGGGCAAGAGACATCCATGGGTACCTAAGTAAGAAGTTCACCAATTGTGAGATCAACTACATCACCATTGAAAAGACATGTTATGCCCTAGCATGGGCCTCGCGTAAGTTGCAGCAGTACTTACTTTACTTCATCATGCGGTTAATTTCCCACATGGACCCCATCAAGTACATCTTTTAAAGGCCTACTCTCATAGGGAAGATCTCTTTATTGGCAGATGTTGCTATTCGAGTTTGATATTGTGTTTGTAGTGCGAAAGGTCATCAAGGGACAACCCATAGCCAATTACCTAGCGAACTAGCCATTTAATGATCTAAATTTCTCAGAATCCCTCTTCCCAGATAAGGATGTTTTGGCAATAGAGGCAGAACCAAGCAATGTAAAACCATGGCATTGGAAGCTTTATTTTGATAAAGCCACCAATAGCACTGGAAATGGAGTAGGTGCAATCCTAGTATCCTTGAAAGGCCAACAGATCCCTGTTTCAGTCAAGCTGAATTTCGATTGCACGAATAATGTTGTAAAGTACTAGGCATGCATAGTGGGCTCACAAGTTGCCTTGGAGTTCGGCATATATGATTTAAGTGTCTTCGGAGATTCCCTGTTGATCATCTCCTAGATAGAGGGAAAGTGGCAAGCTCGAGACACCAAGTTGACTCCTTATCCGAAATGCATTAGCTTCTTAATCCTAAAGTTTTGGAATATTACCTTTGCTTATTTGCCTTCAGCACACAATCAGTTCATAGACGCCTTAGCAACCCTAACGAGTATGGTTAAGTTGGCAGAAGAGGATGAGATGTGACAATTATGTATAGAAGTTCGTGATTTGCCAGCCTACTACATGAATATCAAAAAATGCATGAATGTCGAAGTCGAAATCAATGGGAAGCCATAGTACCATGATATCAAGGCTTATATCAAAGATGGTGAATACTTGTCTGGGGCCATAAACAGTGAGAAGAAATTCATTAGGCGCATGGCATGCCAATTCTTCTTGAGTGGAGAAAACCTGTATAAGAGGAACCACGACACAACTTTGCTTCAATGCATAGATGCCCCTAAGGCTAACCATTTGATGGAAGAGATGCATAAAGGCCTACTTGGAGCCCATGCCAGCGGACCTCTATTGGCCCCAAAAAATTATGAGAACCGTTTACTATTAGTTCACCATGGAAGCGATTGCATCAAACATGTGAGGACATGCCATTATTGCCAAGTCTATCATAATAGGAAGAATGTTCCTCCCCAACCCCTGCACTTTCTAGCAGCGCCATGGCCTTCTTTACTAGTGTGTCTCTTTGCATACTCCCTTTACCTCTTTTTTATCCCTTTTGCTTGTCTGCTAGCTGCTTTCTTTGTTTGTTGCATGTACATGCTTGGAGCAAGGACGCTTAGAGCAAGGGCATGACTTCCTAGGCGAGCGCAACAAGGGCAAGGATGCAAGTAAGAAGATGCAAGCCCAAAAAGGGTAATGTTCAGTAGATTAGGAGGCCTAACCTCCTTGGTTGGTTTTCTCTCTCCCTCTCTTCTATCATTTTCCTTAGAATCATGTATTAGGGTTCTTTCTCCATGTATCCTTTATCTTTCTTGCACTTTGTTTGGGCCACATTCCCTGGGTATACCTTGCTGGGCCATACCCTTGGAATGTTGGCAATGTCTACTTTACTTTTCTGCTCTGTGTGATAGCATTGTGCATGATGTATGTATATCTATATATGCTTGTATATAGTTGATCATGCTCTTCGTATGATGGACTCTCGTGGCTATGTGAGCGACCCTCTCTAGTCATGAGTGCTCTTGACCTTGTAGCGTGGGTATGTGCTCAAGGCCATTGCTGTAGGTGCATATTCACACTATATTGTGTGCACGATCATTGTGATGTGATCGTCCCAATCCATGTCACCGAGTGACATTGGTTTCCCTGTGTATGCGACACACATCAATATGTTTGATGCTTTGAGGGGCTCCGGCTTATCCTAGCACAAGTATGTTGGTACGTGCCATATACACAGTCATGAAACCCTGTCGATGCGCCATAGTGCAACAAACACAAAACTCTGTTGGATTTTTGCCGTAAAAATGGAGTATCCCTGTTGCCGTATTCTCACGGTGAAAGCTTGGTAAGAATAGCGTTTTGTGTGTTATGATGCACTTGAGGCGAAGCGCTGCCGGTTTTCAGCCATGAAAATAAGGCAAAATGCTGCCGGATTTTTGTTGTGGAAATTTGGCACCAATTCCAAACATACAAGGGAAGCATTGATCGAGACCGCACCTTTTCTAAAACCAAACCTCAAAGCCCCGAAAGCTAATGCCAATAGCTTGATTTTTAACTGCCAAATGTCCTTAGATTAAGATTTTACCAAAACGAAGGACTGTCCATGGACAGGTGTTATGGGGTGTCTAACACCTTCCCTACACATAACCTCTGAACTCAAGAATCAAGATTTTTTATCCATCCATATTAGATTAGGTAAAACAACATTTTTCTTAGCCTAGGATCGGTAATAAAATCAAATAAAGTAAGGTAACCAATCACACCTTAGAAAAAATCCAATAATTGGTGGCGACTTCATTTTCCTCTGGTAACTTCCTTAAAGTCGACTTATTTCTAGTCACACACAAGAGGTATACTCTTCTTCGTAGCACCCAAACTTCTGGGCCCACAGCTCCTGCAGACACGTTTGAGCGCTGCTATGATGGGGGTCAAGCCATCGCAAGGCATTGACAATTCCCAATTACTAATTTTTTTAGAAGCACTAAACGAAGTTAGATTTATCAAATTTTAAATTTGGGTGAATTAGATAAAATATAGACTTGACCAAGTTTGTCCCCTGAGTGGCTGACTAGCTAGCAAGCTTAGCATATTACGTCTTCGTGAATGGGTGAAATAATCAATTTTAAATTCCATTGGGCGGTGGATGATGCAATTAAAAAAAAAAAAAAAAAAAGAAGAAGAAGAAGAAGGAGACAGATAATTTTTTTTTTTTTTTGATAACATAAGGAGAGAGATAATCACTTTTGTGCCGACCTGATCCTATTATAATCCACAAACTAGCCTTTCATCCTTTACTAACTTGCCACGTGGCCCTCTCTCTATCGTTCATGTCTTCCTTCAATTACCTAGAAAATATATATATTAATTGAAATTTCCTAGTTAAAAAAGAAAAAAAAAAAGAAAAAAAAAAGAGTGTTTGGCCTTTGGTGAAGGGTAAGTTTACATAACACTACAAACAATAATCCATGACGACCATGACTTCAACGTGCACACATTAAAAGAAAAGAGCGCCTAAAAAAGTTTATATCAATTTTGATTTTTTTTTTTTTTTACACATCAATTTTCAACTCTCCATAGATCTAAGGGGATGAAATATTTAAAAAATAATCCCATCTTCTTCTGCATATATCAAATACAAAGTTGGCCAAAAGGAAGGATCAAACTCAAAAAGAAGATTTAGTGCTTCTTTTAGTTCTTGATTCCATCAATGTCATCCAAAAATACGCATTAGTGATTTTTATTTTATTTTATTGGTAATATGATACTCCACCAATATTTAATCATTCATTTCAATTGTTATAAACTCAAATATTTATTTATTTATTTATTTCATGAAAACATATCGATTATTTCAATGGATAGTTAGTTTATGTGAGTGTCATATCTAAAAATTATTTCAGATATTATAATAATTAATTAGAGAAGATGGATAACCTTTATTTTATTTAAATTATCTATTGAAATAGGAGAGAGAAAACAAAGAAGATCTTGAGAAAAGTTTAAGAAAAAATTATAAAAGTATAAATAAATGTATTAAATGAAAAAGTAGAATCATATGCTGTCTAGTAGAAGAAAGAAAAAAACAAATTAGTGAACATTGTTTTATATGATGTGAGATAAAAGTATTCTATGAATATTCCTTTTATGATAAATCAAAAGTATTTTAACAAAGGAAAATGTTTGGATCCAAACATATTTTGAGCCTAAAAAAATAATATGTGATTTCTCACTTAATTAGTTGAGTTACCTGCACATAATAAAGGACAATATCATTTTTCTATTAGTGATAAAGTCTAAAATTCTAAAAAATTTTGCGCCACATTTTGTCCTTTAATAAAAAAAAAAAAATTTGCATGCCACGGACATTATGGCATATCACAGGCTTTTAATCTTTTTCCAATTTTAACTTTGAAACAAAATCAAAGTGTATTACATGGTTGTTATCATAGTTGATTATATGGTTGTTTATGAGCACTTTTAATATTCTTATTTTTTATTTAAAAAAAAATTGATAATGATTTTTGTTTTTTTGCTAATGTTTATTTAAGACATCCAAGCATCATCCCCACTTGTTTGACTTTACCCAGCCCACTAGCCAAGTGCTGGGCACAAAAAACACCCTATTACTCTACTTTCCTCCAAATTAACAGAGCGGAAGACTTTTTAAAATAAAATAAAAGTTTGCTTGGATAGTGCAGAAGAGACTATGCCACAGAAACACGCAACCACTTCACTAAAATACAAATTTCTTAAAAAATAAAAGAATAAGAAATCACTAAACCCCAAAGAACATTTATTTATTCATTTCTTATGGTATAGGCCAATAATGGAACCTGGCCAATAAGATTGGAGAAACGAATATATATATATATATATATCTATAAAATAAAATCCTAAATTTTAAAAATACTCTTTTTAAATTTAAAATAAAATTTGTTATTAGACATTTATAATCTTATTTCTAAATAAAATTATCATTTATTAATGAGGGTATTTTTGAACCAAATAAAAGTTCAGTTAAAAGAGAGAAATCCTCTTATACACAATGTATATATATACTAGCCTACGAGCACGCGCTCACGTATGTGCTCAGAGACTCTTCTATTTTTTTTGGTAAAATTTAATAATTTATATCTATTATAATTTAAATATATATATATATATATATATTTTCAAACAAATAAAAAGGATAAACTTTATAGATAAGCAGTAAATGTAATTTCTTTTTTAAACATGAAGGGAAAAAAAATCCTAAATTTTAAAAATTCTTTTTTCTAATTTAAAATAAAGTTTGTTATTTAACATTTATGACCCTATTTCTAAATGAAATTAACCTTCATTAATGAGGGTATTTTTATTTAGAAATAGAGGCATAAATGTCAAATAACAAATTTCATTTTGAATTCAAAAAGAGAACTTCTAAAATTTAGGATTTTTTTCCCTTCAAGTTCATAAAAGAAATTACAAGTACTACTTATCTCTAAAGTTTATCATTTTTATTTGTTTGAAAAAAAAAATTATTTCTAAATTATAATAGCTACAAATTATGAGAAGATTCATTTCTTTATACTGGACTATTATATGATTAAAAAATACACTCATTAATAAAGGGTAACTTTTCTTAGAATTAAGGTCATAAATTTCAAATAATAAATTTCATTTTGAATTCAAAAAGAGAAATCCTAAAATTTAAGATTTTTTTTTTTAATCCCTAGAAACTAGAGAAGTGTTATATCCACAATATTTTCACAATATTTTTACAATAAATCATAGATGGTTAGTTGTTATTACACCACTTTCAAAATTTAGAACTCCTAAAATTTAGCATTCTTTCCCTAACATTCTTATTTTTCCTGCCTAAACTTTTCTCTATATTATTACACCACTTTCAAATACACATTCAAAAAAGAAATTACAGTTATTATTTATCTCTAAAGTTTATCATTTTTATTTGTTTAAAAAATTAAAAAATATACTTCCAAATTTTAATAAATTCAAATTATTAATTTTTACAAAAAAAAAAAAAAAAAAAAGAGTCTTGCACGTGCAACACACATGTTTAGAGGCTAGTGTGTATATAAATATATATATATATATATATTGGTATCTTAATAGTTTGGTCCAAATATTATTCTCTTATATACAAGAAATTTTGAAAATCTCCTAGTGAATAAGGTAATAGATAAATTTTAAAATCCACTCCCTAGCTTTGTTGGAGAGGGGCCATGAGAATTGAGCACTGAGCAATATATACGTCAAGAAAATAAAAAGGATTGTCGGTGGAGGGTGAATTCATAGATTTTTGACTAGGCTTCGGTTTCCAAGTGCTAAAGAGGTAAGTGGCTCGGCCAAACTAAACTAGTAATAAGGTTGTCTGTAGTGTGTTACCTTTACCTTAATTTGTTAAACTTAGTAAACACCAACAAAAACAAAAACAAAAACTTCTCTGCGACCCCAAAAGTTCACTTTCAGCTCAAGCTTATCTCACCCCGCACCATCTCTTCTACTATCTCTCGAACCATCTGGTCTTTCCTAACTATTTTTTTTTAGAGAGAGAGAGAGGGAGAGAGAAAGTAATTGAGATGAACAGTGGTGAAGCCTTTGGAGCAATGGAGGCGCAGTACATAGGGAGACATCACAGGCACGAACCCAGAGAGAATCAGTGTACCTCTGCTCTTGTCAAGCACATCAAAGCCCCTGTTCATCTTGTATGTTTTTCTTTACTCTCAACCGCCGATCACCACTTTCTTTGGTTTCTTTTTCATTTTCCTGTCGTTGATTTCTTTGACTTTTTCTTTTTTGCAAGGATTTTTAGGTGGGGTTTGACTTTTTTCTTTTCTTTTTTGGACGTTTAAGATCTGGGTTTTTCTGGTCGATTTTAAATGATTTTGTTTGGTTCATGATGTTTTTGTTTCTGGGTTTTGCTGCTTGCTTTTAGTTTTGATTTTTGGTTCGGATGGTTTTGATTTGTGGGAATTATTGTATATGCTGGGTGATTAGTTTCTGGTTTTTTCTCAAATTTTTTACTTTTAGTGTCAAACTAGTTGAATTTAAGGTGATTAGTTTAGTATTAGCTTGTATGTAGTTTATTTTTTTCATTTGGAATTTTAGTGTAAAGTTCTAATGATGTAATCTTTATGTAATTTGAAGTCTTAATTTTTCTTTGTAATGATGTAATCTTTATGTAATATTCACTTTTTCATCCATTCGTTTTGGAAAGATGAATGAAAGAAATTGAGTTACTTTTAAATGTTAGGATTTGACTTTATTTGGCACCTGACAAAGTCCACTCAACTAGCTTTATACTAGTTGAGGATTCAAATTTTCATTTCCTTTTCTTAATAAATGTTAATAGCAAAGAAATAGATGGTTATTTCTTTGAGCATAGATACTTGGTTGAAATTGGATAATTGTCTTTTGCCCCTTGTGTGATTGTTTTATTTTCAGCTTATTGTGTTGTTAATGGGAACATTTCTTTCATCAGGTATGGTCGTTGGTGAGGAGGTTCGATCAACCTCAGAAGTACAAGCCCTTTGTAAGCAGGTGTGTGGTGAATGGGGACCTTGGTATTGGGAGTGTAAGAGAAGTGAATGTTAAATCTGGGCTTCCTGCCACGACAAGCACCGAGAGGTTGGAACTTCTTAATGATGAGGAGCACATTCTTGGCATCAGGATTGTTGGCGGCGATCACAGGCTGAGGGTATGATTATTTTTAACTTCTTATTTGTTCTTTGCTTATCACTGCTGTTCGCTTTCTCTTATTCATTTTCAGGTCGAAAATGAATAATTACAATTGTATGGTTGTGTAGCATTGCATGCAAGTATGGTTCAGGAAAATGCAAAGTTTCCTATTGCTTTTTAACAAAAAACATACTAATTTATTTAAGTGCATTGGACTGTTCTGTCATTTTTACCTGGTGTCGACTGTGAACTTAGGACTTTTGTTATTACTAATTCAACCAGATATAAGAGCACAAGGTGTAGGGTGAGGATGTGGGTTTTAAACCTACCAAGTGAGTATGTATTTTGCCAATCAAACAAATTTCTTGGTGGCTTGGCAATATCTTGGATGGCAGCTTATAGTTATGTATGGATGACCAACCAATTTGCATATTGTATGCTCTAATGATTCTATCAACCGTCACAATTTCTTCAAAAGATTTCCAAAATAAATCTTCTTGAATTGAAAACCCTACATTTTCTTCACATCAATCTTCAACTGATATTTTCATTTGATGGCTGCACATAAGAGCGCATCGTGATGATTAAATTAAAAGTTTGTCATTCCATCAGTATTAAAGAATATTTTATCACAATTACAAGGAAAAAATTGCTTTGTTGGCAATGATCTAATCCTTGTTCATGAACAGTTTATTTATTTATTTTTTATATATTGATAATTTCACACCCGCAAATAAGCCTTTAACTTACGATCAATGTCATTTGAGTTAGAGCTCATTGGCCCAAGAATAAATTATATTTATACCTTATTGAATTCTACCATATTTGCAGATAACCATCAAGTTTATGTGATGCAGGTATTTACCATCTCTTTTTTTTAAAGTATCCTCATAATCGAAATAAAATTTAAACTTAAACAACTAATCTACAAAGTCATTTGTACTTGATATTCTATTGATGTAAGGAAAACGATCATAATCCAGAATTTGAAATCCCCAACACAATTACTCCCATCATTTTAACAATTCTTACTGACATTTAACCCTAAATTGATGAGCATATGAAGTGAACTTCATAGAATCCAAAGTTTTTCTCTCATTTTTAGCTTGAATTTTTACCTGTCTTTTATCTTTCACCATATCAAAATGTCAACAAGCTTTGATACCAAATAATGCAGAATCAGAAGTGTGAAAGAGTTAGATATTGTCTTAGCTAGAGTGCTAGATGTAAATCTAAATCCATAAGGGGCTCATTGAATCTATGAGGAAGATAACAGGACGAACTTTTGTTAATAAAATTGTATTCTTATTTCTTTTACAGGCTTATGCCAATTCATAGGCTCCTTAAAACTTAATTATCTAGTAAAAATATTTATGAACATACTGAAATTAATATACTACCTTATAAGGACTTCTTTTTATTAGAAAAATTCTATAAATTCCTTAGAGTAAGCAACCATATTCTAGAAAATTCCGAAAATGGTCAAATATATTTTTAAAAATGACCAATGATAAAAAAAAAATGATATGTATGACCAATGATAAAAATTAACCACCTTGTTCCACCATACATCAAGTTCCTTTTAACTAATTGAATCTGTGCCATATATGATATATCTCATTGAATGAAAAAAGGAAAAAGGAAAACAAAAGAACAAGGAAAGTTCAGAATATTTTAAGGGGCTAGGATATACCTTGTTTTTTCTTGGGATTTTTGTATTTGTGTTAAATTTTTCTTCTTGCTCTTGCATATAGGTTGCCCAAAAGAAGGCAGTTTCTTCTGCAGAGTTGAGTTTTAATGTACTTTTAGCATGGCTTTATAGTTAGTTTGGATTAGGATCCATGAAGCACATGGGAGCTGAGGTGTAGTGCCATTTTTTTAATTAATTTTTCGTTCTTTCTGTTTGAAGAAAGAAAAAATAGAATTTCTATGAATGATTTTGAAAAGAGACTGACAGGTTTGGGAAAATCTGACTTTAAAAAAAAAAAAATTGTTGAGATAATTTTGTTCCAGAGAAAGAAGTGACTTCTCTTTGGAAGCTTTGGATGAGGACTTCTCATCTTCCATCACATAATCTGTTTACAGTAGTTATCATACACCATTAGCCAGGCAAATAATGCCCCAGTGCTTTTTTACAGATGGATACCATTCTAGGGTTAAACAAGCTTAATAAGAGTGGAGCATGTAGCATTAATGCAATTACTAATTTTCTATCAACTAAGAGAATATCTCTGCTGTTTACAACTTTTCCTTAAATTTGCAGAACTACTCTTCTATCATTACAGTCCATCCAGAGGTTATTGATGGAAGGCCAGGGACCCTGGTGATTGAGTCCTTTCTGGTGGATGTGCCTGATGGGAATACCATGGAAGATACACGTTACTTTGTTGAGGCATTGATCAGGTGCAACTTGAAATCCTTGGCTGATGTCTCTGAGAGGATGGCCGTGCAGGACAGAACTGAACCCATCATCCAATAGTGAATTTGGGGATGGGTAGAAGTGTGGCAGACTACATTTATACCTCTAGATGAAGACTTTTAGATCCTTATGCTGTGTAGAGATTGACAGGAGATGTCCTTCCATGTTCTCAGAAGTTTTGGATACATTGCTGGCTGTTGATTTCCATATCATGGGAACCATTCCACTCTTTCCTAGTGCTTTTTCTTGTTTGTTTGTTGGGATTTCTCTTTCAATGTCCGAGGATGAGGTTCCTAAGTTTTCAGTGTTCTCCATGAGTGGATGTGGGAAAGTTCCTTTTACTGTTATATTTTTTGGGTTTTGTGCATGGTGGTACTTAATGCGACTATGGTTATTTGTAAATACTAATATTGGAAAGAATTGTCTTATGGATTATGGAACCCCGGAATTTCATGTTGTAGTTGTAGTTGCAGTTTATAGGTGCAGTTTATAGGTGCAGGGAGATTGAGGAGAGAACCTTTGGGTAGTAGTTCTTGCTGTTTATTTTGTACATGCTGTGTTGTCAAGTAAATTATTGTCAAAAAATTTTTTTTTCATGTTTTTAACTGTGTTTTAGATGGAAATGTCTTTAACAAAGGCTCACTTGAGGTTGCTATGGGATTGCACCTTAGCAACAATTTCCGTGTCAGTTCCACCTCAAAAAGGCTGCTAAAGGAGATGCCCAATTCAACTGTCTGTCTCACTCTGTTGTCTTCTTCTCAAGGATTGCAAACTTTGGGTTTGCCAGAGCATGCCCACTTTTTCTCAACTCAACCAGCCATAAATGGAGCGAAACAAGGAACACAAATCTCAATGAGAATAGGAAAAGAAAGGCAAAATTTGCAAAATACTCATTTTGTTCAAAAGTTTCAGCAAAATGTCAATGTTTTGAAACTATCTGGTGATACGCTTCTGTTTTTAAACTTGATTTTTTAAAAATCGAATTTCAAAATAAAACTTGATTTGATTTGTAGAAAAGCGAGTTATAGGCAATCAAACTTTAAAAAAAAAAATAATAATAATAAAATAAAATAAAATAAAATTATGGAACTCTTCATGCAAGTAACATCCACACGTTTACCTGTCTAATGTTTTTCTAAATAAAAAGGTAACCACATAGCAATGTTTTAACTGTAGTTTCTCCCTTAATTAAAATCACATCCCCAATCTTCATCTTGGACTCTAAAGATGAGAAACAAAAGAAGAGAGAAAACTCCTCTAGATATTTCCGCAATTTTTTAAGCAATTAACTTCATTCAACAATAGAGTTCCTATGTGTACACACTAACGCCTGTTAGGGACCTCACGAAACTGCAGGTTTGCTATCATAGGCCTCTCTTGCCTCAAGTAAATCTGTACAATACCTTTTGGAGAGGACTTCAGCTAGTTCAGCAAATGACATGTTTGCATGCTCACCAATGTGTCCATCTGGTCCCATTGTTTTCGACATACATCTCCAGAGTATTTGACTTCGCCATCTTCATCTTCTTCATCTCCTTGTTGCCGTCTTCTGTGCTAACAGCACGTGTGTTTCTTCCTTGTCTCATTACTTGATGAATGTGCATTACATCCATTACCTACAAATTCATTAATTTCAATTCCCTTGCTTGTCTCTTGGTTTCTCAGCAATGGTCTCCGACAGACCAGTTTCCAAATCATCAGTTTGGTGTTTATTATCTTTCCTTCCCTTCTTTTTGGTAGGCCCAACCTTTTCCATCTTTTTCCCATCTGAGAGGTCCCTTTCTTTTCCCATGTTCTTCACCAGAACATTGCCGCCTGTAGACACTCAATTTTGCACCTATAATTTAATATTGAGAGATGACCGAAAGGATCATTCTAAATACCCAAAAATCATAATTGCATTTCATGCTGAATGTTCAATATGTGTATAAAACACCCTTGAACGTTTAGACCCCAAATTACAAAATATCAATTCTAACTTATTATCAAACAATAAATGTGCGGAACATGAACATAAGCTAAAACAGAATTGATAAACAATCTAAACCATAAATTATTACGACCACAACAGTAATTAAATGGCAAAGATAAAGGGAAGAGAGATGCAAACACAAGGACAACACTCAATGTGTTATTGAAGAGGAAACTGAAGCCCTCAGCGTAAAACCTCTTCGCCGCCCTCCAAGCGGTCAATAATCCACTAGAAAATGTAGTTGGGATACATGAACAACAATAAACCATCCAATCCTAATCTACCCAATGTACCTAAGTCCTCCAAGCTTCTTGCTCTAACGAAGTTATGCCGAACCTATGTCTTTTCTAGCTTATCGGATTCCGCTATAGCCCATAACATCAACCAATATGAATTGACCCCTTCCTAACTGCTTCCCAAAGCACCAAAAAGCCTTCTCACAGATATGGGTATGGTGAGTAAAGGATTTGGTTAAAAACCTCTCAATGATGTAACAATGGAGAGGGTGAGAGTAGAAGAATTTGAAGAGTCTCTTAGGTGAAGATTGTAAATGAATCAATCTTTTTTTCCTCTAGGGTTTCTCTCTCAAAATTCTCTCTGAAAACTCTCTATATTTCGTGGGTATAAGGGTCTATATATAGTGGTGTGTGTTTGGAATGCGAAGAATCAATTTTTCCAAAACAGAGTTGGCTGGTGGCTTGGCCTCACGACTTGACTGAGTCGCGAGTTCAAGCCGCGAGGTAACTGCATTGCCAGTTTGGACTTTTTGTCATGTAGTGCAACAGCTGACATAACGCTTCAGCTTCCCACATGCTTGACACGTGACCATCTTCTGGCGGCTTGCCAGTCGCAAGCCATCTGCGAGTTCCAGTCGCGAGTCCTTGCTTCTTTGCATAATGATGAACATTTCTTCACACTCTCTCACACTCTACCCTTACATGATTCACAACTAAATACAGGGTTACTAAATGCTGAATTACAAGCAAATTTGGCACGGAATATAGCCAACAAAATGGTTGATTAAATTTAACCTTAAAATCTCTCCCTTTGGCTATTCCGTGACAAAACCCTACAACAAACTCTAGACTTAACGCGTAAGTTGGGAACAGTTGAGCAAAACTCACTCACACCTAACTTTAGAATCTGTGAAGCTCTTGAACCATAAGTACAAGTATCTCCTGAAACACAACAACACAATAAGATCATTGTATGCAGAAAACTTGTAATGCATATGGAGCAAGCACAATGCGATCAAGCAAAAATGAACTTAAGCAGTAAAGCATGGCTTGACCAAAAACAAACAATCACTATAAATAGTGATCACAATGCTCATTCACTCATGGAATGAACATCTGGACATGCAAGCTAATAAGCTCATTTGCAAAGTATCATTTGCATATCCAACACTCAACCAATGCAACAACACAAGGTAATTACATTAAGGATAAAAATCCAACAAAGGGCATAAGAGTGATGTACTGAAAAAAATGCACAACATTTAGCAACAAGTACTTAAGCTACAAAGCATGGGTACAAAAATCTAAAAGCTTACAAAAGCAAACGATTACACAAGTACCATACAAAAACTATAAACTTAACAGCATAACATAAACAACAAAATAAGCTAATATGAAGCAAAATATTAAACATTAACCTGCTTGTTGAAATCTCCCCCTTTGATTATGCTCTTTCTCCCCCTATCATTGTTTTCTCCCCCTATCATAGTACTTAGCATCTTCTCCCCCTTTTTGTCATGGAATAGCTAGTCCTCATCTTCTTCTAGCTTTTTTTGAATCTGATCCAATTGAGTTTGGAGAGAGGTGAACTTTATATCCCATTGAATGTTGTGGTGGTGCAGAATAGATGTGAGTCCGGACATCTTGATGCTCAACTCGTGGACAGATGCCACAATGTTGTCTAGCTTCTCGTCAAAAGAGGATGAGCTAGAGCGCAAATCACTATGAGAGGTTGAAGTTTCTGTTTTATTCCTTTTTAACTATGACCAATGCTAGCATTGAACGTACGCATGTTGATTGGACTTGGTTTTATGCAGGGAGACTCATCGTCTGATGGATGGATTCCTTTGAGCTTCAAAATCCGAGAAATGAGGCAGCAAAATGGAATGCATATCCTTGATTTAGTTCATTGAACTGTTTTGCACAGAACATGAAAGATATGTGCACAAATGTCAATCTCTACATCAGAGATCAGATCATGAAGAAACAAGGCACGACCGAGATTTATATACCCGGTGCTGGATAAGGGGTACAGGTTGTGAAACATGATGATTGTAAGCACTCTCAATTTCGAAGGAAGAGAGGAAACACTGATTGAGTTTCCATTTGGTGAGAATTCCAAGTCTTTTCCAAGAGCAGCCCCAAGTAGGTCTTCATCTAGACATAGATCATCATAAACCGGTGAGTTTTTGAACATTGGCCGGTTGATGTGAAGAATCTCTACCAGATATGCGGGAGAGAAGAAGAAACTTCTTCTTCTGACCTAGCACTTGAGTTCTTCGCCTTTAACAATTGCATTGGCATAAAATTCCTTTACCAAATTTTTATATGCGTCATCAAGGTCGAAGAGAAGGTAATTCCAATCCTTGTGAGCAAACCATTTAGGTATGTCGGTGTCAAACAGAGAAGGTTGATCAACAACCCTTTCAACCAATGGTGTAGCATCTCTGAAATAATTTTCATGAGTCTAAAAGGCAGCATAAGATCTGAACTTGTTTGGATCAAAACCTCCTGATGGTGAACGGGTCCTTTTTGTTCAAGGTGAGAGATCATCAACATCAATGATAGGCTCCTTACCTTTGCTGCTGCCCCCTTTCACAACTGCTCTCTTGAATGGAGACATATCGACTCTGCATCATGTTTTACCAAAAACAAGAGAAACCACAAAAGATACCAAACATTATTAGCATATGGTTAGTTTCAAAACATGGATAATGAGGAAAACCCTAAACATTTGGGATTTTGGTCCCAATCATGACAATGAGTGTGTGGGTGTCACCAATAACACAATGTTTACTCAAGATAGAGTAGATCAGAACAGAACCACCAAAAATCATAAAACAATTTCGCCAGAAAATCAGATACCCATATTCAATCAAAAGATACACAAATATCAACTAAACACAAAATCCAAGAGATATATGCAGAAGGGTGAGATAAAATGTGTAAGAGACAAAAACCCATACCTTTCCTTGAAGATTAATGAAGTGGTGACATAGAAAGTTGAGGGTTTTGTGTGTGAACATGGTGGGTGTGAAATAGTGAAGGGAAGATCAGAAGATGAACAGCCACGAGGTGCGAGGGAAAAATGAAAAGTTTTGAAATCAGTCTTGGAAAAGACAATTATTGCGCAAAACATGTGTATAAAACACAATGAACATTTAGGTTGTTCAACATACACTTCTTCATTTAGATATCCATTTAGAAATGCACATTTTACATCCATTTGGTAGAGTTTGAAGTTCATAGTGCATGTGATGGACATAAGAATTCAAATGGACTCAAGTCTTGCTACAGGAGCAAAGGATTCATCAAAATCTACTCCTTCTACTTTAGTGTATCCTTGAGCCACTAACCGAGATTTATTCCGGATTATCTCTCCATCTTAATTAGTCTTGTTTTTGAATATCCATTTAGTGCTGATGACATGAACATTTTCAGGCCTTGGAGTAAGTTTCCATACATCATTTCTCACAAATTGATTCAGCTCTTCATGCATTGACTCTACCCAATTTTCATCTTGGAGAGCTTTTTCTACCCTTTTTGGCTTAAATTGGGCAAGATAGCAATGATATGTTACATAATTGGCCAAAAGTATGTTTCATTTTTTAAGACGAAGACCTTCATCTAAAGATCCAATGATGTTGCTATCAGGATGGCTCTTAATCACTTTTGATGATGGCTTCTTAGATGTGGAGACTTCATCATTCTGGGAGATAGGAGGATGAACTTCTGGAAGAGTGAAAGGATTTGATGTTCTAGACATTGATCTTGTTTCCATTCTTGTGTTTATGGGAGTTGATTCCTTTTCTAGTGTAGTTCCTTCAACTTCTATATCAAGAGCTTTGGCCTCAACAGTGGGTTCTTTGGTGCATGGTCCTTCTCCATCATCTACCATCTCTACCTTTGTTATGGCATCATCAATTTTTACATTGATGGACTCCATTACTGTCTTAGTTCTCTTGTTGAAGACCCTATATGCCCGGCTAGTAGTAGAATACCTAAGGAAAATGCCTTCATCACTTTTTGCATCAAATTTCCCAAGGTTCTCCCAATCATTTAAAATGTAGCACCTGCTTCCAAACACCTGGAAGTACTTTACTCTTGGTTTCTTTCCATTCCAAATCTCATAAGCAGTTTTTTTTGTTCCCACTCGGAAGAATATTCTATTACCAATGTGGCATGAAGTGTTCACAGCTTCTCCCCAACAAATTTTGAGGAATTTGCTTGTTGAATAACATAACTCTTGCCATTTCCTGAATCACTCGATTCTTCCTCTCAACCACTCCATTTTGCTATGGAGTTTTGGGGGCTGAAAATTCCCTTTTGATTCCGTTCTTTTCACAAAACGACTCAAATCTTACATTCTCAAACTCCTTGCCATGATCACTCCTTATCTTGACAATGGGAACCCCTTTCTCGTTTTGTAATCTCTTGTAAAGAATTTTCAATTTCTCACATGCTTCTGATTTTTTTCTAAGAAATTCAACCTAAGTATATCTTGAGAAATCATCAACAATGACCATAATATACCTCTTTCCTCCTATAGACTTTCAATTCTTGTAGGCCTCATTAAATCAATGTGAAGAAGCTCTAAACACCATGAGGTAGCAATCACATTCACCTTGTGATGACTTGCCTTTGTTTGCTTTCCCATTTGGCATGCACCACAAATAGTCTTCTCCACCTTTCCAAACTTTGGAAGATCCTCAACTGCTTCAAGTTTAGATACTTTAGCTACTTGTTTGAAATTTGCATGCCCAAATCTGTGATGCCAAAGTTCTAACATGTCAACACGAGCACTTCTACACGAAATGGGTGCCGTAGGAACTACTCCATAGCAATTATCGGTAGTCCTATTTCCCTTCAAGACTTGAATCCCTTCTTCATTAATGATTATGCACCCTTTCTTTGAGAACTGGACAAGGAAATCCTCATCACATATTTGACTGATGCTTAAGAGGTTTGCCCTCAATGCTTTGATGTATAACACATCTTTCAATAAAGGTAATCCCGGTATCTCAACACCTTTGCCAAGAACTTGAGCATGACTCCCATCACCAAATGTCACATAGTAACCAACCTTCTCTTTGAGTGTCTTAAACAATGATTTATCTCCTGTCATATGACGAGAATAGCCGCTATCAAGATACCATAAGCATGTGTTAAATACCTTCAATGAGGTGTGCATAAATAGACAAGCATGAGACAAGCATTCTTGACCATCAAACAGAATTTTATCTTCATTTTCCATGCTTTTGTTAGATTGAATTTTCTTTTTCAGATTATCAACCTTCTCACACAATATTCTATTTCTTCTTTTGTACTTCTCAATCAAAGAGTTAGACTCACATAGACTATTGTGCAAGATGTGATTCTTATTTTCAAAGTATTTCATCATGTGAACAAACATCCTAGCATGTTTCTTTGTTTTTAATAACTCTAAGAGTTCATTGTTAGGACACCCTTTAAACATACTCATAGAATCATTATCACAAACATTTAAACCACAATTCAGTATGGTCTTTTCCATAGCTACATCCATAGCAAAAGGGTCTAGGATCGCACTTAGGCAATTAAACCACAACAAGTGCACCCACTCTGATACCAAATGAATGTTCAATATGTGTATAAAATACCCTTGAACGTTTAGCCCCCAAATTACAAAATATCAATTCAAGCTTATTATCAAACCAAAAATGTGCGGAACATCAACATAAGCTAAAACAGAATTGATAAACAATCTAAACCATAAATAATCATGACCAGAGTAGTAATTAAATGGCAAAGATAAAGGGAAAAGAGATGCAAACACAAGGACAACACTCGATGTGTTATCGAAGAGGAAACTGAAGCCCTCGGCGTAAAACCTCTCCACTGCCTTCCAAGCGGTTAATAATCCACTAGAAAATGTAGTTGGGATACATGAATAGCAATAGACCCTCCAAGCCTAATCTATCCAATGCACCTAAGCCCTCCAAGCTTCTTGCTCCAACGAGGTTACGCCGAACCTGTCTTTTCTAGCTTACCAGATTTCGCTATAGCTCATAACATCAACCAATATGAATTGGTCCCGTCCTAACTGCTTCCCAAAGCACCAAAAATCCTTTTCACAGATATGGATATGGTGAGAAAAGGATTTGGCTAAGAACCTCTCAAGGATGTAACAATGGAGAGGGTGAGAGTAGAGGAATTTAAAGAGTCTCTCTTAGGTGAAGATTGTAGATGAATCAATCCTTTTTTCCTCTAGGGTTTCTCTCTCAAAATTATCTCTGGAAGCTCTCTACATTTCGTGGGTATGAGGGTCTATATATAGTGGTGTGTGTTTGGAATGCGAAGAGTCAATTTTTCCAAAACAGAGCTGGCTAGCAGCTTGGCCTCGCGACTTGATTAAGTCGCAAGTTCAAGCCGCGAGGTAACTACATTGCCAGTCTGGACTTTTTGTCCTGTAGTGCAACAATTGGCATAACGCTTCAGCTTCCCGCATGCTTGACACATGACCATCTTCTGGCAGCTTACCAATCGTGAGCCACCCGTGAGTTCTAGTCGTGAGTCCCTGCTTCTTTGCACAATGATGAACATTTCTTCACACTCTCTCACACACTACCCTTACATGATTCCCACCTAAATACAAGGTTACTAAATGCTAAATTACAAGCAAATTTGGCACAGAATAAAGCTAACAAAATGGTTGATTAAATTCAACCTTACACATGCATTAAATCATCCATCACATATGATAAAAATGATCTTGAGATTCTAACGATCGCAATGATATGCCCGGTTCCCAAATCGAATTGTTGGATTGAAAGATATGACAAGATCATGTTTTCACGGTCCGCATGCATTTTATTTGGGTGAAGCTAAGCATGTGTGATTAATTGAAATTAATTTTGATTGGTCAATAATTAAAATTAATTAAATAATTTATACAATTGGCTATTGGATTTGGTCAAGATCTGAGGGAAGACTTCAAAGAGAACTAAAGAGTGATAGCCGAGCAAGTTCTAGTTTCAAGCCCATTATAGTGCTGAAACCATTGTGCGTAAAAGGCACCTTACAGCTCCAACATTGCAACCCAGTGTTTGATTTACAGGACAACCCAAGAAAAAGATCAGAAGACCCTATCACTATGGCAGAAGGAGATGAACACCAGAATCCTGAAGAACAAATGAGTACTCAAGAGCTACTGAATATAATGGTAGCTAGCCAAATCCAATTGAGGGGGATTATGAATCTCATGGTGCAACAATTCTAGAATATGAAAATTGGTCAAGAAGAAGACAAGATTGATCAAAACTCCCCCATCACGGAAAATAAAAAAAGGATCAATGAAAAGATGAACAAGATGGAAGAAATAATCAAGAGGGCAAGGAGGACGGATAATTTTATGGATTATCAATTGCTTTGTCTCTTCCTGTATGTGAGACTACCTCCAAAGTTCAAGATGCCAGTCTTGGACAAATTTGATGGCACTAGTTGCCCAAAGTCTCACTTGAAGATGTACATGAAGGCCATGCAGCCTTTAGTAGCAATTGAAGAGATGTTAACCCAGATGTTTTAGAATACTTTGACTAGAGTCGCCCTCAGATGGTTCCTTAATATGGAAGATACTAGAGCTTGGAATTGGGAAGATATATGTAGGAAATTCCAGAATCAATACAAGTACAACATAGAGGTAGATGTGACGAAAAGAGACTTGGAGACTACCAAGCAAGAACCTAAACGAAAAGAGACTTGGAGACTGCCAAGCAAGAACCTAAGGAGTCATTCTTAGCCTTCATAACTAAATGGAGGTCTAAAGCTACCCAGATGATGAATAGACCTAATGAAGAGGAAAAATTGAAAATAGTTGTAAAGAATTTGTTGCCTATATATCATAAGTATTTATTTGCTCAATATTTTTCAAATTTTAAGGCCTTAATAGCGGCTAGGACTTAAATTGAAGATGCTATAAATAATGGGACTATAAAAAATGAAGATGCACCTAAATTTAAAAGGAATTTTGGTCCCTCTAACTCTAAAACTGTAGAAATATCTAACATATATAAAACTAATCCATACCAACTCATTGTCCTAGTGCAAGTATCAAAAAGACCACCTCTAAGGCCTAGGAGAGAATTCCATAAATTTTACATTATAGCAAGTAATGTACTTGAAAAGTTGAAAACAAAAGGGTTATTAAAACCCTTGGACCCGAGATTAGTCCCAAATCCATTACCCACTAAATTTGATGTGAACAAGAGGTGTGCATACCATCAAGGCCGAGGACATGACACTAATAGGTGTTATAATCTTTGCCATGCAATTCAGGATTTAATAGACACAAAAGTGTGTGCACCACCTTCAAAGCCTAATATCACCAACAATCCTTTGCCTAATCATAATTTCGGGAGGGGACCAAGGATTAACTGTTTATTTCTTGAAGAAGAAAAAGAAGAAAAGGACCAATTTGATTTGATCTATGACATCCAGAAATGCTTTATGCTAACTTGGGAGGAGTTAATGGGTATTTCATCTACAACAAGATATGACATATGGAATAAAGACAATCCAGAAATCCCAAATGATTTAACACCCACATATGGGGGGAGACAGTTCAAACCCCACTCAGATGACTCAATACCCAAATATGGGGAGAAACACTTCAAACCCCACTCAGATGACTCAACACCCACATATGGGGGGATACATTTCAAACCCTACTCAAATAATCCGACACCCACATATGGGGGAGACATTTCAAACCCCAAGATATTGAACCAAGTGACCTATCAAAAATTACCCACATCATAAGGGGAAGGGGGGGAGAAACTTCAGACCCCCACATTTAGAAATAGATAACCCGGTAGAAGCCCTGAGCAAAGTAGCCCAGCCAACACCCAATGAATAGCATGAGGTTCTTAAGCAGCCGCAGAAGACACAAGCAAACATATCTCTATGGGGTTTGCTTATGGCCTCATACAAATACTGCCAGAATCTGGTGGATATTCTCAGCCAGATCCAAGTTCCCAGAACCATTACTTCTCATGATTTGAGTGCATGATTGGATCTATAAGTCGAGAGTTAACTATTTCCTATTCTGACAAGGATTTGACTAAAAAGGGAAGCACCATAATGATTCGTTGCATATTACCGTAAATGCTAAGGGAAAGAGGATACCAATGGTTTTGATTGATGATGGAGGCGCTTTGAATGTGTGCCCATTGACAACCACAAGTTGCCTGAGTCTAAGTATTGAAGATTTTGTGCCATCCGATTAACATGTAAGAGCATAAGATAATAGTAGAAGGGAAGTTTTGGGGACAGTGACTCTTAAGCTCAGCATAAGGCCTATGGTTCAAAAGGTGGAGTTCCAAGTGCTAAACATAGATTTATGCTTTAATATGCTTCTTGAGCGGCCATGGATTCATGATATAGAAGTTATTCCTTCATCTTTGTACAAGAAAGTTCGATTTCCACACGAAAGAGCTATAGTTACTATATATGGGTGTTGATGCCTCACGGGGGTTTAACCACCCATCACGACGACACTCGTGCGATGCCTGGAAGCATGCAAGCTCGAGAGCTCAGGTGCTGTGGAGGAAGGTTGTATCTCAAGTGTGTGACTAGAATACAAATCAATTTTAAGGAAATTACCAAGGGTAAGTGAAGTCGCCACCAATCATTGGTTTTTTTCTAAGGCGTGATTGGTCACCTGACTCTATTTGATTTTATTACCAATCCTAGGTTATGAAAAGGTCATTTTTCCTAATCTAATGCGGATAAGTAAAAAATCTTGATTCTTGAGTTCGGAAGTCTAGTTATGTGTGGGGAAGGTGTTAGGCACCACACAACGCTTATCCACAGACAGTCCTTTGTTTTGATAAAATCATAATTTTTGGACAATGGCAGTTGAAAACGAGCTATTGGCATTAGCTTTCAAGGCTTTAAGTGAAATGGGCTTTGAGGTTTGGATTCGGAAAGGGTATGGTCTCTATCGATGCTTCCCAAGTGTGTTTGGAATCGTTGCCAAATTTCCACAGAAAATTTGGAAGCATTTTGCCTTATTTTCATGTCGGAAATCCAGCGGTGCTTCGCCTCAAGTGCGTCATAGCACATGAAACACTATTCTCACCAAGCTTTTACCGTGAGAATATGGCAATGGGGATGCCCCATTTTCACAGCAAAAAAATTGGCAGAGTTTCGCATTTGGTGCCCTATGGCACATTGGCAAGGTTTCATGCCTGTGTATGCAGTGCATGCTAACATGCTCGTGCAAGGACGAGCAGGAGCCCTTCAAAAATCTAGAGAGAGATACCTCAAGGGATAGAAGGGTTTTAGAAGCACATGGCATAGCAACCAACATAGATCTAAGCACAAAAGCATGGCACGGAGCACATAAACACATAGATATAAGCATAGGGACGTAGATCTAAGCATAGGCATGTAGATCTAAGCATAAACATGGCAAGGAGCCTAAAATCATGTGGATCTAAGAATAAACATTAAATTTATACATATCCTAGCTCAAGAAGGCTAGGTCAACAACATCAAAGTAATAAATCATGGCATAAGCAAGGAAACATGCTAGAAAAACTATAAAGACATGCTAGGAAGCAAGAACATGCTAGGAAAAGCAATAAAATAATATTATCAAGCAAGATAAAAAGAAAAGGGTGTGGATTGTAGCCAAAAAGCTACATCCACACCCCTAAACCTCAAACCAAGGTATGGAATCAAGGAGAGGAAGATTGGGTGCAAGAACACTACCTTGATGATTGTAGAAAAAAGAGGAGAATCTAAGGTGTTTGATGGTGTTTGGGAGAGAATCTACACAGGAAAACTGCCTTTTTTTTTTGTTGCAAAATGTGGGGTCTAAGGGCATTTATACTGGAAATATAACCCTTCGGCTTCCAGCGCACCTTGTAGGGTTACCGACCTGTTGGAAAAATACATGTTTGTATTGCATACAAAACATACGTAGCGAAAAATTAATGGATCTACTTCAATCGCAATTGATAACATGTACTATGTAACTTTCAGAATCTAAGAACAAGAAAGCATACCTTGATGCAGTGAAATTCAAAAACAAAAGATTAGAAGTACTTGAGAACACTTTTAATCTTCACTCCAATTCCACTTAATGCCCAAGAAGAGTGGTCTCTCAATCATGATAGGCCAAAAATGAATTGACCCTTTGTGATGAATTAATTGATTAATTCGCCAAGTTTATTAATTAATCAAATTAACTTGCAATTGTACGTGGTAGCACAAACAAATCACTAATTAACTAAAGTATGCAGCTGAAAATAAATTGACATGGTGATTTGTTTACAAATGGGTAAAACCTACATGGCAAAAACCCCACCAGGTGATTTTAAGGTCACCACTCCCGAGATTCCACTATTATCACAACAAGAGGTTACAAGTAAAGGAATCTCAGTACCTTATACCAACCTATAATTGAACTCTTACCCCAATACCCAATTGGACTTGTTCTGTAGTGACAATCTCTCATTTTCAATGCACAGTTCTCAGTACGTGACTAACCAATTGCGCGGATCCCAGTACGTGACTTCAATCACCAACAAGAGAAGGTTGTTGGCTGCAAAGTTCTTCAGTTCATCACACGATGAAGATCAAGAAGATGCTTGGTCACAAAACCCTACGGTGCACAAACACAGCAGCTTCTTCACAAGAAAGATGAACTAGGGCAAATTCTGTCTCCGATCACAATTTGCTTGAACAAAACTTTGCTCAAAACTTGTGCAACTTGTGTCACTTTTGACGACCCTTAAAACACTTTTATATGTTTAGGGTTATAGGAAAAGAAAGCCCAAACATACAACCACAGATTGGATGAAAAATAGTCCTGAAAAACTGAACTTCATAAACCTCGACAGATACCCTATCTATCGAGCTACTGTTGAGCCACAAGCTAGAACAGCTCTTCAAGGCTCGATAGATGCTAGTTGTCGAGTTTTAATGAACAACACTTTTCGCACTTGAATCTTGGATAGACTTACATGGCTTTAACACTTGAACTTGAAACAAGGTTTCTTGAAGCATCAAACACATCCTAGATCTACCCAATTACAAGTAAAGTGCATTTTGTCAAAGAATTAGCCAATTACATAAAATAGTGACATATGTTCCTAATATGTAAAACACATATGTCCTAAAAATCTCTCACTTTGGCAATCAGTGACAAAACCACAACAAACAAATGAACATATGAGAGAAGTCATAAATCACTCAACTCATATTCACTTGTTGAATACAATAAAATTTATCCTAACACAAACTCTTGAAAAACTTTGCAAGAAGAAAGTTCATAGCAAGTAGACTTTGACAACCTGTATTTCTGAAACATTTTAAACAAAACTCATCAAGGCATCTTTGTGTGAAACAGAAATAATAGATTGCATACAAGTAATAAGAACCATGTGCATAAAGAGAGAAAAGAAACAACACATGTAAGGGTAGGTGAGAAACATACATCAATATATAAAGAATATAAGTACAATGTACGTCAAAATGGTCACAAGACCCATGTACAAGATATAAATGTATCTAAAATAGAGAGAAAAGAAAAAGATACATGAAATCCTCACTACATCCCTTAAAATCAACACCACTCCCCCTAACAAAAATCTCCTATACTAACTTTCCCCCTAACTATGACTACTCTCATAACCAAAACTACTCCTTCTTTTTGTCACGAGTGACAAAGGGTAAGAGCATCAAGTAGACATCTCGTCAGCACTGGAAGAGCTAGCATCCCCATCAGAAGCAGTAGCACCATCATCATCATCCTCATCCTCATAAGCCTCTGGAGTAGATGCAGGAGAAGCAACGAAGCCACCCATGACCGCCTGCCGTCGTGCAATACGACCAACACAGGTGTTCACCTAACACACCTCATCACTGAAAGTGTCGAGGCGAGCATCCATGCACTAAAGCTGTGCCATGATGTTCCCGAAAGTCACATTGCTTGAAGAAGAAGATGGAGCAGATGTGGATGGAGTTGAAGGAGTAGGAGGAGCTCTTGACCCAGACCGCCTCAACCGAAACTGTGCCTTGCTCCGTTCAACGGTAGTGGCATCTATAGCACCCATATTAGGGAAAAGATCGGACACGAGAAAGGGAACAGAAAAATTGCGTAAAATCCTCGTGATAGCCGAAGGGAAGATGAGCTTATAGCGGGTTGCCGAATCCCTATACACATCTATGATAGAAAGAATGAAATGAGAGGGAAAATCTATACTAAGATACTTTAAAAGGGAAAGCAAAAACCAAGCACGAGGCTCTATAATAGAGTTATAGTGAGAAAGGGGATAAAGAACAAAATTCATAACCATGTTAAAAAACCGAGGGCCTTTAGCAAAGCCCGTACAGTACGTGAATTGACACTCACCCCAATCAAAAGGGCGCTCACAGAAAGTAGAAATAAGCTCGTCTTTAGACATTGTTCTAAGACGATCATAGCCAAGGTAGTCAGGATGCTCTACCCTAGGGACATGGAGCACATCAGAGACAATCTCCAATGTGACAACAATGTGCGTACCTCGAACACGAGTAATGAAAAGAGGTACGGAAAGATCAAATCCATGCATGTTAGAGTAAAAATCCTAGATCAGAACGGATGGACATGTAACCGAGACGTCACACAGTAACTCCCATTCCCTACCATGAATGACAGTGGGAAGGTTAGTATCAGAGAAGTCTGGCAAGATGACTTGGCATTCAAAATGAATGCCTCGTCGGGAAAAGTTCTTAAAGAAGTCTAATTTGGCCTTCTCATCACGAAACCGGATGTGTGAGGGAGTAGGATCAGAAGAAGTGGATGCCCCGATACGAAAAGGGTTCCAGGACGGAGTAGATTTGCGTTTGGGTGCCATAGAAGCAGACTAGTGCAAATAGAAGAGAGAGAGGGAGAAAGAAACAATCAAAAAAGTCCCAAAACAGTTTAAATATATCAAAATATATTGAAAAGAAAGCATATATGCATGGGAATGCATTAACATGTGACATGCAATAAAAAAAAAGCATCATGGGCTCAGCCCAATCCAATCCTACTAGCACACAATCAGTTTAACATATATAATACACATCTAAATGCATGAAAATATAGTTATAATGCACATGAGATGCAATGCATGAAGTTTTTAAGATCAAATCTTCAAAACCCATCCCAAAAATTTTGCAAAAACCTCTTTGATTTTGAAAAACCCCAAAATTTTCAAAAATCCCAAAAACTTCGGTTAAAAATCATGAAATGCATGAATATGAGGGATTTAGACACTTACCAAGTGAAGAGAAACTTGATTAAGGCCGAAAATCTCTTGGGAATGAGGTTTAGAGAGAGAAAAGTGTGTTTGGGAGGTGAAACGGTTGAGAGCAATCGAGAGAGATCGAGGAAAGTGAGATACGAATTGTGCTAACCCTATTTATACAAGCTCAGTAATTCTCAACAGATCGAGAGGTGTCGAGCTTTAAAGAGGGTCGACAGATGCAGCTATCAAGCAGGTGTCCAAGGCAAAAGGGAAGCTCGATGGATCAAGAATCTGTCAAGGAGCTATCAAGGGGACGGAAACTTTCTCGATCTATCCACCTAGCTATTAAGAGGTGTCAAGATTGCGATAAAAAGCAACTGAAGAGCTCGATAGATAAGCCAGGTATTGAGAGGTTCCGAGGAGCTGTCGAGATTGCTTAAAAACAGTTTTTCAAAAAGAGAAAAACACAAATATGAATGCAATCAAACATGCAACTCCACTAAGGATCCAAACAACATTTTGATCTCTCAAAAACATCTCTTAAAAAAGAAATTGATAAGCACATAAATACCAAAACACACACACACACACTAAACAAGTCTAACCAATTTTATATTTCAAAAACAAGTTAAGGCAGTTTAGTCAGCATACATAAGAACATGTAAACCTTGTGATGGACCAATCACATTGTACCTGCACATGTATCAAAAGTAGCAAAGAATATTGCGTGTTGTGTGTGAAAAACATCGCAAGATTGCATAAGTGTATACATGTTATGACGATTTGAGATATGAGAAAATCGCTTTAACTCACACATAATCGTAACTGTTTGATAGGGACTATCACCTTTGAGGTACATCCTATAACTCCCACATCTCCTAGAATACACGCTTGCAATCATATATAAAGCATTTTTATTCTTTTTGCTTTTATTTTTCTTTGCATATTTTTCTTTTAATAAGCATATAATGTGTGGGCATATAAGAGAAAGAAAAGAAATACACAATTATGTTAAAGCATTTGACATTCCAATTTTACTATGCCGAAGCATACAAATGTCATTGACATTGCACTTTTGCTATGCCAAAGCATATAGATGTCATTTCATGATTGGCGGGCAACTGTGGTGAGATGGTTATTTATGCTTTTCTCTTAGGATTTTCTAGTCCTTCCCGTCAAAAAGAGTGATACAAGTGTTAAGTACAAGAGATTACTTAATCTTACTCATCATAAACATGAGCCACAAAGCTCACTTGCTTAGTTGTGCATAGAGATGCTCATCTAAGTTGCAAAAGATACAAAGTTTAGAAAACTTTGTTTCAATTGCCATCCAAGGTACACAAGTACCAATGTACACAAAACACTGTTTTTGTATTTTTCTGATTTTTCAATTTTTTTAAATTTGTATATGAAAAAAAAAAAAAAAAAAAAAAAAAACATGTTAAACAAAACTAGATTAACTTAAAACTTGAAAGCAAAACACACAAGCAATGCACCAAAAAAAAAAGAAAAAAAGAAAAAGAAAGAGAAAAAGTGATTGAATCACTTGGAGCTCTTTTCCTTCCACACCTTGGAAGAACCTTTTCGTCTAGCAAATCCTTGATTTGGTGGTGAGGGGGAAGAGTTAAAACCGTTCAAGTTCGAAAAGAACATGAGGGCTTTGAGAAGATCTCCAAGAGGAGCAAAAGAGGATGGAAATTGAGTCTGGTTTCCCAATGCGATTATGTCGTTGCTCTGTTGAGTGGCTAATCACTTATAGCAATTAGGTCGAGTATAACCGTCTACTCCACAGTGATGACAGAGATGCTTCTATTTAGGCTTTTGAGAGTTAGCCTTCTTAGCCCTAGAGCTTTTAATCTCATTCTTAGCAAGTTTAGGAGGTGCTCCTAAGATAGACTTACCCTTATCTATGTTCTCACTAGCTAATTTATTTTTAACTTCATTGTTCTCTGTTTCAACATTATTAGCAAGAGGAACAAAAATAGTAGTACTAGTAGAAGCAATACTAGGAAAAGAGAAATCATACCCTAAACCAGTTCGATCAGAAGCAGATTTCTGAAGACTGAGCATTTCATCGAGCTTAGCATTTAAAGTCCTTTCCAGTTGAGCTCTAACTTGGAACAATTCTGCCTCAAGTTTCTTGGTTTTCTTAGCCAAGAAATTTTTCTCAAACCTCAGTGCTCCAATAGTTTGATTGGTTTCATCAAACTTTGTTCAAAGCTCTTCACGCTCAAACTCCACATCACTATGCTTCTTGGTGGCCAACCTATACATCTTCTCATGCTTTTAAGAGACTTTGTATAACTTTCCATAGGTTGTGTGGATGTCATCTTGTTCATCCATCTTCTCAAACTTAGACTCCACCAATTCCTCTTCTTCATCCACATCTTCAACAATCCCCCCAATAGAATTGACAGTGGTAGTGAAGGCATTTAGGATTCCGTTATCCTCATTGTCGGAATCATCCTCATGCTTGGTGTCACTCAATATAGCAACAAGTGCCTCGCTCTTCCCAATGGTCTTGAGATAAGTGGGGCACTCTTGTTTCATGTGACCCAAGCCTTGACACCCAAAGCACTTTGGTCTTAAGGGAATAGGGTACTGACCGCCATCCCTAGCATCCTTCTTCCCCTTGTCAAAGCCCTTCCCATTGGCATTCTTCATGAACTTCTTGACTTGCCTTGTAATGTAGGACTTCATCTTAGAATCTTCATTGTTTAAAGACTCATCAGTATCACTGCTCTTGGCCTTCAATGCCATGCTCTTGCCCTTACCCGACTTACCAATTCTTGTTAAACCTAACTCAAAGGTCTATAAATTACCAACCAGCTCTGTCAAAGGAATCTAGTCAATATACTTCGATTCCTCGATTGCTGTGCTATTGGTATGGAATCTCTTGGCTAGAGATCTAAGCACCTTTCTCACAATCTTAAGTTCAGGAATGGTTTCCCCAAGATTAAAAGCTGAGTTCACAATATCCTTGAGCTTGGCATAGAACTCATCGAACGACTCATCCTTTTCCATTTTGATCTCTTCGAAGCTTCTAGTGAGCCTCTAAAGCTTTGAACGACTCATCCTCCTCCAATTAACCAATCTACTTCATTCGCAATTGATAACATGTATTGTGTAAGTTTTAGCATTTAAGAACAAGAAAGCATACTTTGGTGCAGTGAAATTCAAAAACAAAAGATTAGAAGTACTTGGCAATACTTTTAATCTTCACTCCAATTCCACTTGATGCCCAAAAAGTGTGGTCTCTCAATCATGATAGGCCAAAAACAAATTGACCCCTTGTTATGAATTAATTGATTAATTAGCCAAGTTTATTAATTAATCAAATTAATATGGAATTGTATGTGGCAACACAAACAAATAACTAATTAACTAAAGTATGCAGTGGAAAATAAATTAACACGGTGATTTGTTTATGAATGGGGAAAACCTACACAGCAAAAACCCTACCAGGTGATTTTAATGTCACCACTCCCGAAAATCCACTATTATCACAACAAGTGGTTACAAGGTTTTAACACTTGAAACTTGAAACAAGGTTTCTTGAAGCATCAAACACATCCTAGATCTACCAAATTACAAGTAAAGTGCGTTTTGTCAAAGGATTAGCCAATTACATAAAATAGTGACATATGTTCCTAACATGTGAAACACATATGTCCTAACAAATCAGTTTCCAAGAGGAGAATAAGAAAATGTCTTACAGTCACATACACACCATTTCATTCCTTATATGATCTTATTGAAAAACCCTTATGAAATTATGTATGTTTCTCTCCTTTTATATAACTGATTATCTAATTGGGCTAGCCTTTTAGGTCGTTCCAATTGGGCATCAGTATGTGGCTTGGAGTGGGACCAAAAGGGGATAACTAAGACTCTAGCTCCAATGGGTCTTGGGTTTTTCTGTCAACTCTTGACAAGTCCAAAGTTACCATTAATTATATTCAATACCACTATATGAATATAATTTCACTCTAGGCCTTATTAATAAATTATATTTCTTGACTTTATTATACATGCAACCCCTTCATTAAAATATTCGTAGTAATACAAAGTCATGAATGTTGACTGCTACTTTGAAAATTACTACATCTTAATCCTTGAGTACCCGGTATAATCCTTTAAATTATTCATCATATATTTATGAAATTCAATTTCATAAATATATACTTTAGTAACTCCTTACTAAAGTGGTTGAGGCCAACACACTGAATAACCAAGCCCATTAAACTTATCTCAAGGGAATATTTTGTATCTCCGTTAAGAGATTATGAATTTCATCTTGAGAATATATGTTCCATCAATATTAAATGTGACTACCCAACATACTGAGGTTTTGATCGTGACTTTATATCTCACTCTTGATATATCAAAGCAACCTACACCTCATGATCAGGTCCATTATTCTCTCTGGATTTAGAGTTGATTTAAATAGAAGTCATGAGATTTATTATTCATTTGACAGTCATTAGGAGAATAATAAATCTTACAGCGGTCTAGTTTGTTGGTTTTTAGACCCTTTAAAACCACAATTGGATTAACCTAATTAATTAGCCAAGTGATTAACTTAGTCAAATTATGCAATTCTAGGTTAAAACAATTAAACAATCATATTAAGATATAAAGCAGCGAAAAAGTAAAGAACACAAGATATGATGACCCAGGAAACCACACGGTAAAAACCTAAAGAGGATTTGACCTAGCTATCCTCAAGGTAAACCTAAATCCACTATGAAAGAATCGAAGTTCATACAAAATGACTTACAAGCTCCCCACTTGACTTCCTAATGCTACCCACCAGTAGAACTTACTGACACAACCACGTGCAAGCTCCAAATCCACGGACTCCTTCTTTCTTCGATTCTCCAATCAGCTACAAGCACTCACGCTTGTTATTCTTTAAGCTCCAATGGTAGCAACTGAGTTGATCATCAAGATGTTGATACTATCTCTACCTTGAAAACCCTAAGTTTTGTGTAAAGGAAAACTCCTCTAGATCTCGCAAGAGATTTACACAAAACAGAAAAGTATGAGCAACAATACAACAAGAGCAACTCAAAACATGGCTAGGCTTTTGCCTTATATACCTAGGGAAAAAAAACATAAAACCCTAAATGTTTAATGACGCAGGGCTGAGTTGGAAATTCTGCAGAAAACGCAATCTGGCCAACTTTCGATCGATCGAGTCTATCCTTCGATCGATCGAGCCAGGCCAAAATGCACTAATACATCTGCAGCCTCTCGATTCCAACTTTACATGAATTATACAACTTTGAGCAAGCCTAAACAAGACTAAACATATTGTTTTGATCATGGTTTGCCAACATAACATATTAGAGTTCTAAATACATAAAATCCTAAGTCTTTAGAACCTAACACAGTTTAATATGTCTTAACTCTTAAAACATATCAACATATCAACTAGAAGTCTCCACTTTCATGATCAAGACAAATCATCTTAGTTGATATGTTATAGTCTTCGCAGATTAAATGTCTAATTTCATTACTGACTACGAACTAAAATTTTGAGTTTACAAAGAACTTTTGATTTATATTTTCTGTGACTAAATCACATAAATCACATACTATGCATCTCATGGACTAAGATAATGTCTCATTAGTTCATTTATAAATATTCTCATATAATTAAACAACTTAATTATTTTTGACATGCCAATAAATTGGATTTTAGGGCATAAACCCCAACACGACCACCCTATTGACATTAGCAATTTTGGCTTTTTCTTGGTCCAACTTTGGATGTGCATTTGAATGCCTTCCCATACTTGGATTGAGCTGATCTTGGTTGTGAGAGACCACACTCCTTGAAGGGTTCTCTCAAAAAAGAGATTTGGGTGCTTAGAGCACCTCCCTTTTTGGATAATTATGTGGAGTCGCCATTTATTTTTTATAAAAAAAATAAGAAAAAATAAAATACAATTACATGTCCAAAAATTCCTCGAATGTTATTAGTTGATTACAAAAATACAATTACATCACGGTAGAATAACTTAACAAGGCTTTGGTCCTAATACAATCTATGTTGTAAGGTTGAATTTAATCAACCATCTTGTTGGCTTTATTCCGTACCAAATTTGCTTGTATTTTAACAATTAGTAACATTGTATTTAGGTGGGATTCATGTAAGGGGAGTGTATGAGAGAGTGTGAAGAAATGCTCAAGATTGTGCAAGGATGTAGAGACTCGCGGCTGACTCGCTACTGGCAAACCGCCAACTACAGCAGACGTGTGAAGCATGCAAGGGAGTTGAAGAGTCACGCCAACTATCACACTACAGGACAAAAGTCCTAGGCTGGCCAGGCCATTAGCTCGCAGCTTAAACTTGCGACTCAGTCCAGTCGTAAGGCTAATTCGCCAAACCACCCTGTTTGGGAAAAACTGACTCTTCGCATTCCAAACACACACCACTATATATAGACCCTTATACCCACGAAATGTAGAGAGCTTCCAGAGAGAATTTTGAGAGAGAAACCCCAAAGAAAAACAAGATTGATTCATCCACAATCTTCACCTAAGAGACTTTTCAAATTCCTCTACTCTCTTCCTTTCCATTGATACATCCTTGAAAGGTTCTTGGCCAAATTCTTTTCTCACCATACCCATATCTATGAGAAGGTTTATTTGGTGCTTTGGGAAGCAGTTAGGAAGGGACTAATTCATATTGGTTGATGCTATGGGCTATAGCGGAATCCGGTAAGCTAGAAAAGAAAAAGGTTCGGCGCAACCTCGTTGGAGCAAGAAGTTTGGAGGGCTTAGGTACATCGGGTAGATTAGGCTTGGAGGGTCTATTGCTATTCATCTATCCCAGCTACATTTTCTAGTGGATTATTGACCGCTTGGAGGGCGGCGGAGAGGTTTTACGCTGAGGGCTTCGGTTTCCTCTTCGATAACACATCAAGTGTTGTCCTTGTGTTTGCATCTCTCTTCCCTTTATCTTTACCATTTTATTACTGCTATGATTGTGATTATTTATAGTTTAGATTGTTTATCAATTCGGTTATTAGCTTATATTTATGTTCTGCACATTTATTGTTTGACATTAAGCTTGAATTGATAATTTTTGTAATTGGGGTCTAAACGTTCAAGGGTGTTTTATACACATATTGAACATTCATATGTAAAAATTACAAAGTTTTAAACCTAGTTACAATCTACCAAAAACAAAAGACAAAACACTAATCTACTTATCCAAAAAACTTATGTTTGGCAGCTAGGTTATGGAATAGGAAGGTGTTAGGCACCCATTCTGCCTAGATGGAGTTTGGTCTTCTCGACTCTAAATGACCATTATATAACCTTTCAAAAGATGCATGACATTACAATGACATATTAAAATCCCTAAATTCAAAATTAATTCACTCTTTGAAAATTCAAAATTTGAAATTTTTATTTAAGAAGAAAACCATTTTTTATTATAAAAAATTTCAAATCTGTATTTAATGAAAATATAGATAAGTTTTGAATGCTTGAAAAATTTAGATCTGTATTTAATGAAAGTAAAAATAAGATTTTCTTGTTAAAAAAAAAAGTTCAGATCTGTATTTAATGAAAATACAAATCTGTTTTTATTTAATAAAAATTTTTAAATCTGTATTTAATGAAAATACAAAACTGCTTTTATTTTGGAAAAAAATTTAGATCTGTATTTAATGAAAATACAGAACTGTTTTTGTTTCAGAAAAGTTCTTAGATCTGTATTTAATGAAAACTAGCCGAAAGGCCCGCGCAATGCGCGGATAATGTTGTAAGCTGCTATATGAGAAGGTTAGATAGAATTTTTAACATATTGTTGTGAAATTTTAAAATACTCACAAGTGTACGAACCGTACCGAAGTATAGTTTGACAAGAACGAGGTCGAACCCACAGGGACTTGAATGAACGTAGGAAAATTAATTAAACCTTAACCAAATTAATCCTAATCTAGTTTAATAAAAATTGGTTGTTTTGAAATTAATAAAACTAAGCAAAAGATATAAAGCAATAAAAAGATATAAACAATCAAGGGAAATTAATTAAGGTTTTAGAATCCGCCTTGTAAGTCATACCAGCATATATTTATGATCATTAATTTTTCCCAACTCAATCAATGTTGCTATCATGGAAAATATCCTCATTAAAATCCTTATTTTAAAAATCAAAAGCATGTTCTTCTTCGCTTCTTAAGTATAAAACCAAATCATCAATTGTATCCGTAGCCAAACAAATCACAAGATATATCCAATTCTAAAAATCAAATCATAACTTGTATCCATTGACAGACAAATCACAAATGATATCCAATTCTATAATCAAGAATTAATAAACCAAGCATTCAATTAATTAAGACAAATCCTAAATCATGAGAAAAACATGATTGAACTCATATCTAGAATCCCATCTTAGTCAATTGATATGAAGCAAGAACAATATAAATCATTAAAGAACAACTATTGTGGGAAAAATCAAATCACATAAATATTACTGATAATCTTTAACAAGGTTTCATCCTCAACCCTAATTATAAATTTAGCTACTCATGATAATTGAAAGAAAACACAAGAATAAAATACTAAACATTAAACTATACAAATAAAATAGAGAAAGAAATAGTCACAATGCTATCATGGAGAAAAGCTACAGAGAAGCCACATGCGGCACTACCTCTTGCTCCAATTTTCTGTTTTGCATCTCAGCCCTAGCACTCCTCCCTGAATTTTGCCCTAAAAAGCCTTTAAATAGGTCAAGGAATCCTATTACAAGTTGAATTCAAGTTTGGAGAAAATCCCAGATTTTTAGGCTTCACTTAACCGACAATTTCGGCCCATTTAACTTCAGAATTCGGGCTCCTGGTAAACTACAAAGTTGTAGCCCTTTAAGTTAACTTTCCAGCCCAACTTGAATCATCTCGATTGAACATCTGAACCGAAAGTTATGCCAAAAATACTAACTGATGTGCAGGCTGGAATCCTAATCCGAATTGGACTTGGATTTGGTGCAAATTTCTTTTGATTCCTTGCTCCAATTGGACTCAAATTTAATTGGGTTGGTCTTCTCTTGAATTCATGCCTGGCTGGATGTAAGTTGGCTTGATTCAATTGGCCTAGCCCCACTTTGCATGTAAAACCCTTGTTACCTGCAATACAAAGATATTATATAATCAGTCACAAAATAACATAAAAGTAAGGCTAAATATGTAGAAATGTGAGTACTTTATTGTATATATTTCATGCATATCACATATTTTTAAGTATTAACATGAAATAACACCTTTTTCCAAATTCTAATAATTGCAGTTAAATATTCAATTAGAATTGCTTACTATACCAATGACATTAGCTAATTAAACATTATATAAGAAGTTCACTTGGTCTTGGTGATGTAGAGGTATAGAACCAAAAGAGGGCGAGTTAGACTCATTAGAATGCATGGTCTCAAATCTCCTTATTTTCCCAATATCAATATTCACGTAAAAGAAAAAAGGAGTTTATATCGTGTGCCAAAACATAAGTATTTTACTGATCTAGTCAATTCTTCCACCAAAGGGAAGATGGAACAAAATTCACCTAGGTTTATGATTTGCAGAATATGACGCCCATGCTACATTGAAGCATAAATGCATTGCTCATTTTTCCTGCAACCAAACCATTAAAATTAGGAGAAAAAAATTTTCAATTATCTTTTGGTCACAACTTGAATTAAAACACATAAAAACAACACCCAACCTATTAAAATTAGAACCTTGAAACTCATTCAGCCAAAAAGTCTCCATAAAATTTTGGACTAACAATGGGAATCAGACAAACTGACCCCATGCTATGCAATGTTGAAATAACACAAAACTTAAAAGAGACTTGGAATTTCAATTTCCATGGCATATTTGAAAATAAGAATTCAATTATTTAAAGGTTTCTCATTTTTTGTTTAGTTTCACTTAAACAATACATTCTGTCACACTTTAAACCCCTATATTTGCAGAAACATATCTACAATTTCATAAAGGCAATAGATTACAAAAGTAAGACATATAAAATTTCATAAACTTAAAAGAGTGGAAGTTATCCTTTGCATCAACACTGGTTGAACATTTCTTTTATGAACACTTCATGGCAAATCTATTATTGCATCGGCCACCCTCAAGTATATAGACTTCCGTCTGTTTGCTCTATATGGTTTATTGTTTTGCCATTGTGCCATCTAGCATTAGCACCCCATAGTTGTGAATAGGTTCTGCAACTGTGAAAGTGAAACTCATCATGAACAAAAGATGACAATGGTGCCTTCATTGTGCAAATCACTTTTATATTAGTATTTATATTTTTGCTTAAAGGAGCAGACAATGATGTTTTCACCAAAAATTTGTTATATATGAGAGAATGACAATAAGAGATCCCGTAAAGAAAAGATGAACAACTACAAATAACTAAATTAAATACAGAGTCAATTCCAAAATTCAAAGTGAACAACTTCAAGAAACACACTAAAAAATGACCCTTCTAGTAATACAAATCTGATCACGAAAGAACATCACAAACATCAAATTTAATATTCAGTATTCAGTGTCTACATAAAAAACAAAAGTTTTATGAGGCAAAATGCTCATTAAAAGTTAAAACTATGTTTGCTAGAAAACATAAAAAATGAAATTATCATTTCCAAAAGGTTCACACGATTGTCTGAAAGAATTTACTCTTCCTCAAAACATACTACCAATAATGATGCAGAAAGAGACAATAGAGAATAAAGGAGAAAAAATGGTAAATATTTGGCATCAGTATTACTACTCAAACTGATGAACATGGAAATCTAACAATTTTAAAGCCTCAATTTTCTGTTTTCTACAGAAGTGAAATATATAAATAAATTAGTTAACATCTTTCCTATTAGTAAAGTATTTCCTTTTACCAATAAACAAAAAATAAATCAATAAACAAACTTTTTCCTAAATTAACTACATAGATTACAAATACTCAAGAGTCATAGTGCTCTAGGCATAGCTTATAAAATAGACATGAATGTTCAAATAGTGTGTAAAACACCTATGAACGTTTAGACCCCCAATTTACAAATTACCAACACTAGCTTATTATCAAACAATATATGTGCGAAATATGAAAATAAGCTAAAATAGAATTGGTAAAACAATCTAAACCATAATTAATCACAACCACAGCAATAATTAAATGGCAAAGATTAATGGAAGAGAGATGCAAACACAAAGATAACACATCGATGTGTTATCGAAGAGGAAACCGAAGTCCTCGGCGTAAAACCTCTCCGCCGTCTTCCAAGCGGTCAATAATCCACTAGAGAATAAAGTTGGGATACATGAATAGCAAAAGACCCTTCAAGCCTAATCTACCCAGTGCACCTAAGCCCTCCAAGCTTCTTGCACCAATAGGGTTACACCGAACCTTGTCTTCTCTAGCTTACCGGATCCCGTAATCGCCCATTGCATCAACCAAAATGAATTGGCCCCTTCCTAACTGCTTCCCAAGCACCAAAAAGCCTTCTCACAGATATGGGTATGATGAGATAAGGATTTGGCTAATGTACCTTTCAATGATGTATCAATGAAGAGGGTGAGAGTAAAGGAATTTGGAGAATCAAAGGATGAAGATTGTGGATGAGTCAATCTTGTTTTTCTCTAGGGTTTCTCTCTAAAAAATTCTCTCTGGAAACTCTCTACAATACGTGGGTATAAGGGTATTTATAGTAGGGTGTGTATGGAATGTGAAAAGTCAGTCTTGTAACAAATAGAGTGTTCTAGCGACTCGAGCTTGCAACTAGAACAAGTCGCGAGTTTGAGTCGCAAGCTAACGGCCTGGCCAGACTGGAAGTTTTCTCCTGTAGTGCAACAGCTAGCGTGACTCTTCAGCTCCCTTGCATGCTTCACACGTGTATCACTTTTGGCAACTCGCCAGTCGCAAGATCCAATCACGAGGCCCTTATTGAGTGCGCACTCTTGAGCTTTTCTTCATACTCTCTCACACACTACCCTTACATGATTCCCACCTAAATACAAGGTTTCTAAATGCTAAATTACAAGCAAATTTGGCACGGAATAAAGCCAACAAAATGATTGAATAAATTCAACCTTACAATCTCCCCCTTTGGCTATTCCTTGACAAAACCCTAAAACAAACTCTAGACTTAACATGTGAGTTGGGAACAGTTGAACAAAACTCACTCACACCTAACTCTAGAATCTATGAAGCTCTTGAACCATACGAACAAGTATTTTTTGAAAACAACAACGCAGAAAACTTGAAATGCATATAGAGCAAGCATAATGCGATCAAGCAAAAAGGAATGAAACAATAAAGCATGGCTTGACCAAAACACGAACAATCACTATAAATAGTACCACAATGATTATTCACATAAGAAATGAACCTCCGGACATGCAAGCTAATAAGCTCAATGTAAAGTATCATTTGCATGTCCAACACTTAACCGATACAATAACACAAGGTAATTGCATTAAGGATAAAAATCCAACAAGGGCACAAGAGTGAAGTACTTAAAGAAATGCATAACATTAATAGCAAGTACTAAGCTACAAAGCATAGGTACAAAAAGAGAAACAACTAAAATAAATAAACCAAAGTACCAAAAGCTTTAAACATTAGTACAATGTAAATACCAAGAGTTATAAAAACTATAAACACATAAGCACAAAACAAGTCAAAAGAAAAGTATGTATGTATTAGTATTCTTCTTCTGAGCGCACACAACTCCCCCTTTCAATATGCACACTTCCCATTCTTGTGTTGCTCTCCCCCTTGCTGTATGCTATCATCCAAACTTCTACAATGAGTTTGCTCTCCCCCTTTTTGGCACGAATAGCTAAAGGCTATCCTCTAGTTTTTGTTGAATAGCATCTAACTGTGTCTCAATGGCTATGAGATGCATTTGAACTTGATTGTTGGTGGAGTGGAGAACCTTTTCAAATCTAGAAATACGCTGACACAAATCCTCAAACAAAGTGCTTATCTTGTCGGCTTGATAGCTAGGATGCATAGGCTGAGTGCTACTTGTCTGCAACTCAGAAGTGTGAAGAGATGCAGTCTCGGTATGCATAGGCGTAGTTGAACCATGATCAAATGGAGTGGCATGAGTAAAAGATTCGCTCTTAGGTGCTTTAAAGGAGTGACTCTTACTTGCTTGAAGAGATATCATGGATAATGGTCGAAGACATGCCAGTATTGTTCCATCTGTTGGTGGAGGAACACCTTCAAGAACCATGATCTTCATGAGAAGACTATAAAAAGGAAGACATGTTCGTGCTGCCAATCGAGCTGTTATTTTCCCAATGGTCTGAAAATTGTGGGCACAAATGTCAATCAGAACTCTAGTTATGAGATCACATAGAAATTGCGCTCTCCCAAGGTTGATGAATGTAGTGTTCAATAGTGGATACAGGTTGAAGAACATGATCAATTTGAGAGTCGTCAGATCAAGTGCAAACTTTACTGTTCCAATTGACGTGCCTTTGGATGAAATCTCATGATCTAGCCCAAGAATTTGAAGAATATCTTGAACCTTAGGAAGTCTGTCATCATATGGAGTGAGGTCTACATTTGCCGGTCTATTGATTTGAAGAACCTTCGCAATGTAGTCTGGATTGATGCTGAACTCCTTTCCTCATACCCAACACTTCAACTCAACTTTGGTGAATCTAGCATTTGAATAGAACTCCTTAACCAATTCATCAATCGGGTCCTCAAAGTTCCCGAACAGATCAACCCAATCTTTTGCTTCAAAGATTCTAGGAATAAATGTTGTTCTCAAGGTATCAAACTTTACAACCCTTTCTACCATAGTAGGAGCATCTACAAAAATACTTGAGTAGGTTTGTGAATCAAGCGGAGTCCTGAGCCTCTCACTATTTGAAGCTTGAGATGAATGTCGAGTCCGTTTTGAAATAAGGGATGATAGAACATCAGTTATAGGCTCTTTTCCTCGAGAGGAACGACAAGACATCTGCAAAATAACATACATACAATAGAGAACCAAGTGCAAAACCACAAGACACAAACATAAATTGGATTAGATCCAAGTTAGTTCACGAAATAAACACACATTGTTATTTAGAAAGACATATCACTCAAACATGGTAAATGAACCAAGTATGCAGCATTTAAGCAAGTATCTAAGCATGAGCAACACTGGTGTTTGTGGTGTGCAGAAGTGATGAGTGTGCAGGCACAACTAAGCACAATGCAATCTATGAAATCCATAGAAACACATGTAACTGCCTTTGAGACAATTTACTATGAGCATGATCTGCATAGCACTGTACAATCATGATAAACTACTCAAAAAAGAGAAACATGCATGAAACATGTATATCAAGCATCATATTATCAATGTCAAGAATATCCATTTAACAAACTCAAGCAAAAATATCCAAGCCATATTCAAAACTCAAGATTTTCAAAATCTCATCAAAAACTCAAAATCCAAGCATTTACGGGTCATAAACATGAAATACTTTGAGAAAAATGAAGAACCCATACCTTTTCTTAAAGATTGATGAAGAGATGATGAAGAAAATGGTGGATTCTAGAGTGAAACTATTAGGATTAGTGCTCTTAAATCCTATTGTATGATGCTATGTATGATATTAAGTGTGACATTGTGTATGACATTATGTATGACTTAATATTCTGTTTAATAAAGTTGTTTTATTATTATATGAAATAATGGTAACATGAATATTTAGGCATTATCATATAGTCCATGAGATACATAGTATGTTATTTATGTGAAAAGTCACAGAAGATATTGAATGTTCAAAATGTGTATAAAACACCCTTGAACGTTTAGACCCCAATTACAAAATTATCAATTCAAGCTTAATGTCAAACAATAAATGTGCGGAACATAAACATAAGCTAATAATCGAATTGATAAACAATCTAAACCATAAATAATCACAATCACAGCAGTAATTAAATGGTAAAGATAAAGGGAAGAGAGATGCAAACACAATGACAACACTCGATGTGTTATCGAAGAGGAAACTAAAGCCCTCGGCGTAAAACCTCTCCGCCGCCCTTCAAGTGGTCAATAATCCACTAGAAAATGTAGTTGGGATACATGAACAGCAATAGATCCTCCAAGCCTAATCTACCCGATGTACCTAAGCCCTTCAAGCTTCTTGCTCCAATGAGGTTGCGCTGAACCTTTTTTTTATCTAGCTTACCGGATTCCGCTATAGCCCATAGCATTAACTAATATGAATTAGTCCCTTCTGAACTGCTTCATAAAGCACCAAATAAACTTTCTCATAGATATGGGTATGGTGAGAAAAGGATTAGGCCAAGAACCTCTCAAGGATGTATCAATGGAGAGGAAGAGAGTAGAGGAATTTAAAGAGTCTCTTAGGTGAAGATTGTGGATAAATCAATCTTGTTTTTCTCTAGGGTTTCTCTCTCAAAATTCTCTCTGGAAACTCTTTACATTTCGTGGGTATAATGGTCTATATATAGTGGTGTGTGTTTGGAATGCGAAGAGTCAGTTTTTTCCAAAACAGAGTTGGCTAGCGGCTTGGCCTCGCGACTTGACTGAGTTGCGAGTTCAAGCCGCTAACTGCATTGCCAGTTTGGACTTTTTGTCCTGTAGTGCAACAGCTAGCATTACACTTCAGCTTCCCGCATGCTTGACACGTGACCTCCTTCTAGCGGCTTGCCAGTCGCGAGCCACCCACGAGTTCCAGTCGTAAGTCCTTGCATCTTTGCACAATCTTGAACATTTCTTCATACTCTCTCACACACTACCCTTACAAGAATCCCACCTAAATACAGGGTTACTAATTGCTAAAATACAAGCAAATTTGGCACAGAATAAAGCCAACAAGATGGTTGATTAAATTCAACCTTTCAATCTTCCCCTTTGGCTATTCCATGACAAAACCCTACAACAAACTCTAGACTTAACACGTAAGTTGGGAACAGTTGAACAAAACTCACTCACACCTAACTCTAGAATCTGATAAGCTCTTGAATTATACGAACAAGTATCTCTTGAAATACAACAACACAATTTAATCACTTTATGCAAAAAAAACTTGTAATGCATATGAAGCAAGCACAATACGATCAAGCAAAATGGGATAAATCAATAAACCATGGCTTGACCAAACAAGCAATCACTATATAATAATGATCACAATGCTCATTCACACAAGGAATGAACATCTGGACATGCAAGCTGATAAGCTCATTTGCAGAGTATCATTTGTATGTCCAACACTCAACCAATGCATAAAACATATATGCATCTAGGAACAAAATCCTTCAAGGGCACAAGAGTGATGTACTTAAAGAAAATGCATGACATTTAGCAATAAGTACAAAAACTACAAAGCATGGGTACAAAAACCTAAAAGCTTACAAAAGTAAACGATTACAAATGTACCATACAAACAATAACTGAACAGCATCATAATATATACTAGAACCAAAGTTTCACATTACCAACCATTTTAACCAAGTTATTAGAACTATATCCACCCAAATAGCTATAAATAGACAAGCAAAAAAATATAAGTTTGTTAGTCTATCCCAAAAAGTATGTAAGTGTATATATATCAACTTCCTCTTCTAGAGCACACAACTCCCCCTTTCAATATGCACACTTCTCCTTCCTGTGACGCTCTCCCCCTTGCTGTATGCTATCACTCTCCCCCTTTTTGTCACGAATAGCTAAAGGCTTCCTTCCAACTTTTGCTGAATGGCATCCAACTGTGTTTTAATGGCCGTGAGACGCATTTGAACTTGGTTATTGGTTGAGTAGAGAAGCCGTTCTAATCCTGAAATCTGCCGAAACACGCTTTCAATCAAAGTACTTATCCTATCAGCTTAAGAGCTAGGTGGTACAAGTGGAGCGCCTGATGCCTGTATCAGCCTGGGAGAAATCGTCTCGATATGCACAGGTGTAACTGAACTCTGACCAAATAGAGAGACTGGTTCAGTCTTAAGGGCTTTAGAGGAGTGGCTTCTGCTTGCTTGGAAAGTGTATATGGATATTGGTCAAGGACAAGACATAATTTTTTCATCTGATGGTGGACTAACACCTTCACGAAGTATGATCTTCATGATGAGACTACAAAAAGGAAGATTTGTTCGAGCTATTGATCGAGCCGCTGTTTTCCCAATGATTTGAAATATGTGGGCACAGATGTCAATTGGAACACCGGAAATGAGATCACACAGGAATTTGGCTTTTCCAAGATTGATGTAGGCAATGTTTAACAATGGGTAGAGGTTGGAGAACATGATTAGTTTTAGAGTTGTTAGTTCAGGCGTAAACTGTGTGGTGCCTATAGATGATCCTTTGCTTCCCACTTCATGTATGTTCATTCCCAAGAACTTGAAGAATGTCTTGTACCTGAAGTACTCTGTCATCATACAGAGTTAGATCCACATTTTCTGGTCTGGTGATGCTAAGAACCTTAGCAATGTAGTCTGCATTGATGGAAAATTCCGTTCCTCATACCCAGCATTTCAACTTTACCCCAGTGTATCTGGCATTAGAGTAGAATTCCTTAACCAATTCTTCAATCAGATCCTCAAAATTCCCAAACAAATCAGCCCAATCTCTTTCTTCAAAAATCTTAGGGATAAACGTTGTCCCCAGGGTATCAAATTTGACTATTCGTTCCACAATGGGAGGAGCCTCTCTAAAAATGTCTGTGTAGGTCTTTGAATCAAGAGGTGTCCTAAATCTCTCAGTGGTAGAATCTCTAGACAACTGAGACGAGGGTCGAGTCCGTTTAGCAACCGAGGTTGATGGATCATCAGTTACAATGTCTTTGCTTTTAGAGGATCGACGAGACATCTGTAAGAGAACAGACACACAGCAAAGAACCAAATGCAACACCACAAGGTACAGACAGCAACTTGATTTAGATTCAGATACAAAAATGTGAACTAGATAGATCTCACACAGTCACAAACATGAGCCAGGTCAATACCAAACAAAATCATAAGCAACACTGAAGTATTGAATGAAGTAGGTGAACAAAAATGGTGAATGTTCAGTTACAACTTAGTGTCAAGTGAACACTGAATGACACAAAGTCACAAATAACTGTCATTGTGACATTCTACCATGAGCATGATACGCACAAATCAAGATAGCCATGAAACACTTCTTAGAACAAAGAAAACACCAACATTTGTACAACAAAATAGACCAAATTCAAATATGAACTCTAAAATTAGCAAAAACTCCAAACCAACTCACAGATCAAGAAAATAAACTCATATCCAAATCCACTCAAATTTCACAATAGCAACACAGCTCACATATTAAAAAAAACACAAATCATGAAATATGAAGTGAGAAAGAGAAAACCCATACCTATTTCTTGAAGATTGGAGTAGAAAATGTGCAAAGATGGAGGATTTTCAAAGAGTGACACGATGAGTTTAAGAGAGGTTTGAAATGGGGAAGACAATGAACAGTCACAAAAATTTGAGGGAAAAACTGGAAAGTTTTTAAAAACTGTCTTTAAAACACAAAACACGCATTTTTCGAGACTGGGTTAAGCCGTATGCAAGTCGCCAAAACACTTAAGACCAGAATTTTGGAAAATTTTTCTGAGTGTTTTTCACGACTGGAAGGTCTACCCACGAAAGAGTAGCGAGGTGAGCCGCGAAAATCTTTGTGTACCCCTCACGACTAGACCTTCTACCCGCGAACAAGTCACCACAATGAGCCACAAGAATGATAAAAATTCAGATTTTGAAAAATATTCTAAGTATTTTTCGCGACTGGGACATTGACCTGCTAGTGAGCAGCAAAAAATTTCTGAGTGGGCTCGCAGCTGAGTCGCCAGAACAAGGCAACACTGTTTTTGAAAAAAAAAATTTTGACATTTTTTGTAAAAAAAAAAATACTTTCCAAAAACAACTAAAAAACTCAAAAATATTTTTAGGTTTGATCAACAAAGATTGAGCATGTGAAAACACATTTAATCAAGTACAATCACACAAATGAATATGGCATTCATTCATCATAGACATGTGTGATGTATGTGGGTATTAAGGATGAGATAGTCCTTAGTCTAATGTGAAGCTTCAATAATCAATTCAACCAAGACATACACAATTCGCACTAGATAATGTGACCCATCTCAATTATAGAAATAAGCATATATGACCTCCCACAAAACTTGATAACATAACTTTGAAGCTTTTCATTTGGCTCCATATACATCATATCATTTGATCCTTTTGATTCAATATATCTCATTGTGAGATTGATGCCTGAAATTTTTTATATTTCAATTGATGAGTTAGCCTTTGGCCTTTTGGGCATCATACATTTCATTTTTGATCTCTTTCCCTTTTTCCTAGTCGAATACTAGTATGTGCGACAGGCTTTTGCAGCTTAATATCTCTTTCCATTTGGAGATTTACATTTGGTGAGCTCTTTAAGCAAAACAATAAAATAAAGAGTGGGAAGATATATAGGCATAAATCTATGCATGTCTCAAGATCAACAAAACCATTCACTAATCATTCATGACAAGGATGAAGATCTATTTACAACAGTCACATAGATTTCAAAATTTCTCCCACAATGATATGAGTGCAATAGAAACAAGCTAAGCTCGTAGATGCACAAAGCCATTAGTACAAAGGTACATGGCAAAACATGCTTTGAGACAAAACTCAACAAAGTCGATCAAACTTTTGGATTTTCTACTTTTTATGTATTTTTGGATTTGTGACACAAACGTAAGAAGAAGATTGATCAAAAACAGCAATGTAAAAACATTTGAAATAAAAACAAACAAACAGATAATATTTCAACTCAAAACTCGCAAGAAGCACACAACCAAGCATATTCACAAAACATGGGAAGTATTAACGCACATGAGTACCCTTCGTCACCCACACATCACGTGCATTTGGGGTGATATCCTTGAAGGATTGGGTACAAGAGTTAGGACTTTCAAACCTTCTCGTGAAGCTTTCTAAGCAAGTGGTGAAGCCACTGATCATCTTCATCACGTCCATCATTCCTGGATCACTGTTTTGACTTCTTGGTTGCTCACCACCCCAAGTCCTCCGGTCATTTCTTCTTCCCCGTGACCGAGGAGCTTAGCATTGTTCAATGCTCTCAGCTTATGGCAGTTGGGTCTGGTATGTCCTTACAATCTGCAATGGTGACAAACATGATTCGTTCTAGACCCCATTGTGATCTTGGCAGTGATCTTCCTCTAGCTTCAAATCTGGCTTCAGATTGATTATAGGACTTATTTAACACTCGTTGATCAGCCACTGTCTTCTTCTGTTCAACCTTAACTTTCTCAGGATTAGATTCTTCTACAATCGGCTCTATGGCCTTAACAAATTTCACTTCTTTGGTGACATTGGTCGATGAGCTACTCCCTCCGGTATATCCCAATCCGGACTTGTCTAAAAAATGTTTTTGAGATGAAATAACATCTTCCAGCTTCTTGGAGGAGACTCTATCTTTCTTGGCATGTGCTTACACTACCTCTTGCTCAAGAAATCTCGCTTTTGTGTAAGCTTCTGATAGCTCACCATTTAGTGTCTCAATCTCACACTTTGCCTCCTTATATCTAACTAGGAGACTTCTGTAGTCTTCCTCTGCTTTTTTCATTTTCTTCCCAACCGCCTTTGCTACCCTTGCATACTCTCCCGACTTTTCAAGAAGGTGTAATTCTCTTGAAGACTAGCTGTATTCTCATCCTCTTCATCATCTGATTCTTCAACAATCCCAATGGATTCTTCATCACTGTGTTCTCCAAGTTCTTGTACAAGTTGATTTAGGTCCTCCGAGGACTCAACATGTTCAATAGCCATAAATGTGGAGTAATTTCCTTCTTCGTCGTAGCTATCCTCAGAATCAAAATTTGATGAATCTAAGTCACTTAGAGTAGTGGCATAGACCTTGCCCTTCGATTTCAAATAATTGGGACATTCTTTCTTGAAATGTCCATGTCCATTGCACTCGAAGCACGTAATTCCTTGTGAAGATTAGGGTTCTCTACCATCTTTCCTTCTAAATTCCTTTTTTTCCTTTCCAAAACTTTGAAATTTTTCTTTGTCACCAAATTTCCCACTATTCTTGAGTTTTAAGAATTTTCGAAAGTTTTTCACAAGATACGCCACATCTTTATCTACACCATCCTCCTCCGAAGAGTCATGAGATACTACCTTCTCATCAATTGTCTTAAGAGCAAGAGATTTGCTCTTCCTCTGTGTGAGTAGTGACAATTCATATGCCTACAATGAACCAATCAACTCTTGGACTTTAATGTCGTTAAGATCTTTGCTCTCTTCAATAGCCGTCACTTTCGCATGGAAGCTTTCCAGCAATGACCGAAGGATCTTCCTTACTACTTTAGAATCCTCCGCCTTTTCCTCCAAATTGAATTTGCCGACGACCACCTCGTTCAGCTTACTATAAAAAAAGTAAAAAGACTCATCCTCACTCTTTTTTAGCTCCTCAAAGCGAGTGGTCAACATCTGTAGTTTGGTGTCTTTCACTTTCTTTGTTCCTTCATAAGTTGTCTCCATAATCTCCCATGCTTCCTTAGCAATAGTGATATGTGAAATCCTATGAAATTCCTCTGGAGAGACACCACAGAAAATAGCATTCAAGACTTTACTATTAGCATTAGCCGTCGCAAGAGCTGCCTTATCCCAAGTGGATTGGGTAGCCTCCGGCCTAAACCAACCAACTTCAACTGCATCCCATACAGCATCATCAATAGCACACAAAAATGCCCTCATTCGGACCTTCCAAAATGCATAATTATTACCATTAAAAAATGGTGGTACATTAAGAGATTGAGACCTATCCATTTCAAAAAGCGGTCAAGGATCGCACTAAGGTAATAAAATCGCAAAGAGTGCACCCGCTCTGATACCAATTGAATGTTCAAAATGTGTATAAAACAACCTTGAACGTTTAGATCCCAATTACAAAATTATTAATTCAAGCTTAATGTCAAACAATAAATGTGCGGAACATGAACATAAGCTAATAACCGAATTGATAAAAAATCTAAACCATAAATAATCACAATCACAGCAACAATTAAAACACTCAAAAATCTTTTTGTGTTTGATCAACATGTAATTAAGCATGTGCAACATATTTAATCAAGTACAATCACACAAATGAATAAGGCATTCATTGAACATAGACATGTGTGATGTGTGTGGGTACCAAAGAAGAGATAGTCCTTAGTCTAATGTGAAGCTTCAATGATCAATTCAACCAAGACATACACAATTAGCATTAGAAAAAGTGACCTATCTCAATTATAGAAATATGCATAAATGATCTCCCACAAAACTTGATAACATAACTTTGAAACTTTTCAATTGGCTCCATATACATCATATCATTTGATCTTTTTGAATCAATACATCTCATTTTGAGATCGATGCCTGAAATTTTTGATATTTCAAATTGATGAGCAAGCCTTTGGCTTTTTGGGTATCATACATTTTATTTTAAGTCACTTTCCCTTTTTCCTAGTCAAATACTAGTATGTGCGACAACTTTTGCAGCTCATTATCTCTTTTGATTTTAAGATTTACATTTGTTGAGCTCTTTAAGAAAAAACAATAAAAGAGTGGGAAGATATATAGGCACAAGTTTATGCAAGTTTCAAGATCAACAAAGCCATTGACTAATCATTCACGACAAGTTTGAAGATCTATTTACAACAGTCACATAGATTTCAACATTTTTCCCACAATGATAAAAGTGCATAAAGAACAATCTACACTCATAAATACACAAAGCCATTAGTACAAAGGTACAAGACAAAACATGCTAGTGACAATACACAAAAATGTCGATCAAACTTTTTGGATTTTCTACTTTTTATGTGTTTTTGGATTTTTGACATAGAAGTAAGAAAAGATTGACCCAAAAAAATGTAAAAACATTCAAAGTAAAAAAGCAAACAAACACAATTTTTCAGCACATGCTGGAACAATAACAAAAAGCACACAACCAATCAAAGTCACGAAGCATAGGAAGAATTAATGCATGGACATGTTGTAATGCTTATGCATGAGTACCCTTCTTCACCCACACGGCACGTACGTTTGGGGTGATATCCCTAGAGGATTAGGTACTATTGTTTTGGCTTTCAAACCTTGTGTTGAAGCTTGTCAGGCAGGCGGTGAATGCAACGATCATCTTTATTACATCTCCAATGTTAGACACAGCTTCTCCCCCTTTCGATTGCTTGGGGTTCCCTTTATCTTTTCTTTGTCCACTTGGCCTTTGGTAGTTGCCATTCTTTAATGCCTAAAGCTTATGACAATTCGGTCTGGTATGTCCTTGAATTCCACAGTAATGGCAGAATTGTTGAGTTGTCGGACCTCTTTGTGACTTTAGGAGTGATTTCCCTTGAGCCTTAGGTTTGACCACTGATTAGTTAGGTGGCTTAGTCAAAAACCGTTGGTCAGTCACATTCCGCTTCTTCTCCGGCTTCACTTACTCAACAACTGAAGTTTCTACCAATGGTTCCTTAGCTTTCACAAACTTCATATCCTTAGACACTTTGACACTCAAACTACTTTCTTCGGTGTATCCCAATCCGCTTTTGTCGGAGAAAGTTTTTTGATGAGCAAGCACTTCATCAAGCTTCTTGGATGAGACCTGCTCTACTTTAGCATTACCTTGAATCACCTCAAGCTCAAGAAATTTTATCTTTGAGTAGGCTTCGGTCAGCTCTCCATTCAGCGTCCCAACTTCACACTTAGTCTCCTTGTATCAGACTAAGAGACTCTTGTAGTCTTGCTCTGCTCTCTTCATTTTCTTAATGGCTGCTTTAGCCACTTTTGCATATTCACCGGTCTTCTCAAGGAGGGAATTGTAGGTCTCTTGCAATCCCACTGTTCTTTCATCTTCCTCATCATCGGATTCCTCTACTATCTCCATTGACTCCAATTCTGTGTGCTCACCAAGCTCTTCCATTACCATACTCAAATCATCTGAAGATTCTACGGGAGCAATGGTCATGAATGTAGAGAAGTTTCCCTCTCCATCACAGCTTTCATTTGAATCTGAATTAGAAGAGTCTAAATCACTAAGAGTCGTGGCATACACCTTGCCCTTTCCTCTCAAATAATTAGGACACTCTTTCTGAAGATGTTCATGTCTGTTACATTCAAAGCAAGTGATTCCTTGAGAGGATTGAGACTCCTTCCCATCTTTCCTCTTGAAGTCCTTTTTCTCCTTTCCGAAACTTGGGAATTTTCCCTTCTCAGCAAATTTTCCATTCTTCTTGAACTTCAAGAACTTTCAAAAATTCTTCACAAGATATGCCACATCTTTCTCGACCTCATCCTCATTTGATGAGTCGTGAGCTTCTACCCTCTCATTAATCGTCTTAAGAGCAAGGGATTTGCTCCTCCTTTGTGAAAGCAATGACAGCTCATATGTTTAAAGTGAGCCAATTAGTTCTTGAACTTTGATATCATCAAGGTCCTTGCTTTCTTCAATTGTTGTAACTTTTGAACGGAAGCTCTCTGGCAATGATCGAAGGATTTTCCTCACTATTTTTGAGTCCTCCATCTTCTCACCCAAGTTGAACTTACCAATAACCACCTCATTCAGCTTGCCATAAAATGAGTCGAATAACTCATCGTCACTCATTTTTAGCTCTTCAAATCGAGTGGTCAGCATCTACAACTTAGTATCTTTCACCTTCTTGGTTGCCACGACTCCTTGGCAATGGTAACATGAGATATCCTGTGAAACTCATCTGGAGATACACCACAAAAAATTGCATTTAAAACTTTACTGTTAGCGGTAGCTACCGCAAGGGCTGCCTTATCCTAAGTGGATTTAGTGGCCTCTGGCCTAATCCATCCAACATCTACTGCATCCCAAACAGTCTCATTGATTGAACATAGGAATGCCCTTATGCGGACTTTCCAAAATGCATAGTTGCTAGCATCAAAATATGGTGGAGCATTGAGAGATTGAGATCGATCCTAATAGGCCAAAAACGAATTGACCTCTTGTGATGAATTAATTAATTAGCCAAGTTTAATTAATTAATCAGATTAACATCCAAACGCGTGGTAGCACAAACAAATCACCAATTAAACTAAGTATGTAGCGGAAAAAAAATTGACACAATGATTTGTTTACGAATAGGGAAAACCAACACGGCAAAAACCCCACAGGGTGATTTTAAGGTCACCACTCCCGAAACTCCACTATTATCACAACAAGCAGTTACAAGTAAAGGAATCTCGGTACCTTATACCAACCTACCGTTGAACCCTTACCCCAATACCCAATTGGACTTGTTCTGTAGTGACAATTTCTCATTTTAATGCACAGCTCCCAGTACATGACTAACCAATTGCGTGGATCCCAGTACGCGACTTCAATCACCAACTAGAGAAAGTTGTTGGCTGCAAAGTTCTTCAGTTCATCCACGATGAAGATCAAGAAGATGCTTGGTTACGAAACCCGACAATGCACAAACACAGCAACTTCTTCACAACAATGATGAACTAGGGCGAAACTTTGTCTCCAGTCACAATTTGCTTAAACAAACTTTGCTTAACACTTGTGCAACTTGTGTACTCTTTTACGGCCCTTAAAATAATCATTTTATATGTATAGAGGGTTGTGAGCAAAGAAAACCCAAACACATAATCACATGTTAAAGTCAAAACAGAACTGAAATTCTGTTTTTCATAAACCTCGATAGATACCTAACTGTCGAGCTGCTGTTGAGCCACGAGCTAAAACAACTTCTTAAGCTCGATAGATGGCTAGCTGTCGAGCTTTAATGACAGGCACTTCTTCAGCTTGAAACTTAGACAGACTTACATGTCTTCAACACTTGATTTTGAAACACAGTTTCTTGAAGTATTAAACACATCCAAGATCTACCCAAATACAAGTAAAGTGCGTTTTGTCAAAGGATTAGCCAATTACATAAAATAGTGACATATGTTCCTAACAAGTGAATCACATATGTCCTAACAGATCCATTTCAATGGGGTCAAGGATCATACTTAGGTAATTAAACCACAACAAGTGCACCCACTCTGATACCAATTGAATGCTCAAATAGTGTGTAAAATACCTATGAACGTTTAAACCCCCAATTTACAAATTACCAACACTAGCTTATTATTAAACAATATATGTGCGGAATATGAAAATAAGCTAAAACAGAATTGGTAAAACAATCTAAATTATAATTAATCACAACCACAACAGAAATTAAATGGCAAAGATTAAGGGAAGAGAGATGCAAACACAAAGACAACACAACAATGTGTTATCGAAGAGGAAACCGAAGTCCTCGGCGTAAAACCTCTCCGCCGCCTTCTAAGCAGTCAATAATCCACTAGAGAATAAAGTTGGGATACATGAATAGTAGAAGACCCTCCAAGCCTAATCTACCCAGTGCACCTACGCCCTCCAAGCTTCTTGCTCCAACAAGGTTACGCCGAACCTTGTCTTCTCTAGCTTACCAGATCCCGCAATCGCCCATTGCATCAACCAAAATGAATTGGTCCATTCCTAACTGCTTCCCAAGCACCAAAAAGTCTTCTCACTAATATGGGTATGGTGAGATAAGGATTTGGCTAATGTACCTCTCAGGGATGTATCAATGGAGAGGGTGAGAGCAGAGGAATTTGGAGAATCAAAGGATGAAGATTGTGGATGAGTCAATCTTGTTTTTCTCTAGGGTTTCTCTCTCAAATATTCTCTCTAGAAACTCTCTACAATACGTGGGTATAAGGGTATTTATAGTAGGGTGTGTATGGAATGCGAAGAGTTAGTTTTGTAACAAACAGAGTGTTCTAGCGACTCGAGTTGCAAGTTTGAGTCACGAGATAATGGCCTGGCCAAACTGGAAGTTTTGTCCTGTAGTGCAACAGCTACCGTGACTCTTCAGCTCCCCTGCATGCTTCACTCATGTGCCACTTTTGGTGACTCGCCAGTCACGAGCCAGTTGCGAGGCCCTTCTTGAGTGCACACTCTTGAGCTTTGCTTCACACACTACCCTTAAATGATTCCCACCTAAATACAGGGTTTTTAAATGCTGAATTACAAGAAAATTTGGAATAGAATAAAGCCAACAAAATGATTGAATAAATTCAACCTTACAAGACAAAACCTCAACCTCAAAATCTGGGTTGTTCCCATCTTGTAGTTTCTAAATTGTTCAAAATGATCTTTCAAATGTCTCATTCTATCACCGACAAGCACATTAACAGAATTCCTCTACCAACCCAATTAAATAAATAAAGCAATACAAATTCTGTTTGCTTCAACGTTTTGGTCAAAATTAAATATTTTTTTAAAAATGGAAAACTCATTGCTTGTCTTCAAAATTTAAATCTTTCAAAGATGATAAATCGCAGAAAGAAGTTTAAGGGGAAAAAAAAGGAACTGAAATTTCCCAAGAAAGAAAGACTTACATAGAACATAACCCACATAGAAATCCATTCCACACAATCATATGCAGAAAAATCTCTAAAAAATAATTAGAAAACACCCAAAAAATCAAAGAAAAACTGACCTCCTTACATAGATAAGCAAAGCGTTCACGACATTGTAATTGGGTCATAGCAGAGCAGATACTTGAAATTATATTATAATCTCACAGATTAGAAAGGCTTTTGACAAAATAGTTATAGTGTTGGAGAGGTTTGTAATCTTTAAGAATCATAAGAAATATAAGGAACAGAGGGGTTGCAAATTCTGGAATAGAAGGGAGAAAGGGTGTGATGTGGTGGTCATGAAACCAAGAGATGAAGGTTTAATGTAAAAGAAGAGAGTCTGACGAAAGGGTAGTAGATTTAGGGAAGGAAAACAATTAGGCTATTTGACCTTCGAAGTTGTTGTGGACTTTTCCTATCATAATAAGTGAAGAGATTGCTTGCCTCCTGAGTAATTAGGTAGGAGACATCCAAATGCAATCTCCTCAAGTTTCTTGGGCATCACCAAATTGACAAAGTGAATCAAATTACAATATGAACAATTCAATTTTATAGGGAAATAAACTTTAAAGTGAATCAAATTACAATATGAACAATTCAATGTTACAGGGAAATAAACTTTACTTTGAACTTTAAAACTGAATCCACGTTTTTCTCCTTAACTAAACAAATATTGTATGACAATAAGATCCAAATCCAAATTTGTCTTTTGTGGAGAAAAAATTCTGCAATTCACATTTCAAATGCTTCTTCAACAAAAAAAAAAAAAAAAAAAAAAAAAACCATTTATGGACAATTAAATACAGTGTGAGTTCCTACATACAGATTCAGGCATAACTTCAATGTTATTTTTTGCTAATAAGAAATAACCAACAACCTCCTATTCTTCTTTTCTCTCTCTCTCTCGTTTAAGGTTTATGTGGTTTTGGCTCCAGAAAAAAAGCTGAAAGCAGTCCGCTTGTTTCATTAGCTTTCTCATTAGGTTTTAAAAAAATGTAAAATTGTGAACTAAAACTCAAAATTCCTTGGTTTGATATATATATATATATATATATACACACACATAAAGTTGATGAATAGGAAAGCAAAATAAAAAGGGAAAGAAAACACAAAGCATTTTTAATATTTATTTTAAAATACCTAGGAAGCCAAAGTTTTGCAACTTAATTGACACTTCTTGAAGTTTCCAAAAACTACCCTAAAAGCTATGGAAAATCGTTTTCCACAAACCACTATATAAAGGAATCTTAAAGCACTATCCCCAAAAAACCAATCCAATGCAAGCCTAGCAAATAAAAAAATTTGAAAATCTTAGAGCACATTTGTCTATAATCTGATTTTTATCTTGTCTTCAAAACTTATCTATCAATCTTAACTAATTTTGTAACTTCATGTTCAAACCTCAAATATGCAATTCAATTTGATTTCCAAGTGAAGATCCTCTTGGGGAAAATCTAATGGTTCTAAATCAAAGCTTAGCATTCTAAAAAGTATAAGGCCAATTGCACAAAAAAGCTTTGCAAAAAGGTGTAATATATGCCTTTTGGTTTCTCAAGAATAATGGTATAAGAAATTGTAAATGCATCCATATATCAATAATCCACTTTTTCATATGCTTTGACACCAAATGCAAGTTCACCAAAGACCACAAAATATGTATATGAAAATCAATAATTTTAATACTTTACATAGATCATAACAATAATTTTAAATTCAGAACTATTTTTTGTCAATAAAACTTGAGCAAAATTTTAGAAACCTACTAATATGAACTCACGCACAATAAACATAAATATTGTGGTAAACTTATATAATCTCTCAAATTAAACCCACCAATATATAATTAAATCGCAGTCCAAATAACTATCAAACACCAACCATTTAATTTAGTCCTGCAATTTAAAGGTCTAATTCTAGCTACTCTTTGCCCTCAAGATCCAATCTTTCAAAACCCAAATCACTTTTTAGACCAGTTCATCCAATCACTTGAATCTTAATTACTTATAACCACTAAAACCCTGTCAGAGTTCTTTTCTTTTAATGGGAGCTAAAAAAACCATAGGAGAAAGATTTTAGAGAAGGGGAAATTTCAAACAATAAAAAGTAGTCCCTTTCTCATAATCATAATCATAATCATAATAATAATAATAATAAATAATACACTATCAATACTTACTTTAGACTGATCAAGCTTGCGGATTGGGTAGAGATTTTCTTTAGTAGTCCATTTCTTTACCAAGTTGCCATCATCTATCAAATATAGACAGGTCAAGAAAAGGTTAGTTGACCAACCACCAGGGACTGTTGAATTGTTAAGCTGTCCTTATAAATGGAATTGAACGTGTGGTGACCCACTATGCTTTAACAGATAACCAAAGCCATTCATCAAAAAAAAAAAAAAAAAAAAAAAAATTTGAAATTTGAAATTTGAAATTTTTTTTAATTAATGTTGCAAATTTTTAGATCGGTGCTTTTTCCTATGTGTCACAACATCCTTAATAGTAGGAAAGCGAGAAAAAGAATTTCTATGTTTTTTCCTATGAATTCAAAATTCAAGGGAAAATAAAAAGAAATACAAATCTAACAAAAAAACTGCCAAATAAAAATCAAATGTAAACTAAATACAAAAATCAACAAAACATAAATCAATTCAAATTTCAAGGGCAAACAAAAAAGTACAAATCTAACAAAAATCTTCCAAACAAAAACAAAATCTAACCAATACAATAATTGACAAAACATATCTCAAGAAATTAAATATATATATATATATATATATATGGGAAATTAGGGTAATAGGTAGTCAAACCTTAAACCTTGACTGAGCAATTCTTTTTGCAGAAGACCCAACAGCTTTATCTAGCACAAAAAAAATTAGTATTCTACTATTGGAGAAAAAGATGGAAGAGAAAGGAAAAATTAATTGGGAAGATGGAATAAATTATATCAAAACACTACCACGTTTAGAATTTTTTTTTTTTTTTTAAATCACTCCCACACTGCCACAATTCTACACTCCCACATTTAGATTAAAAAGAAACACTCCCACCCAAAAGACAAACTCCAATTCCCACCGTTTAGACTTAAGAAAAGAGAAGAGAGAAAAAAAAAATAAAATAAAAACGCAATGCCTAATTTAACTCGAATGCTCCAAACTAAAGCATTCTTACCCAGATACCTTAATCAAAATCAAATTTAATCCAAACACCTAAATCGATATCAATCCGGCCTAAATAACCAAATTTAAATAATAATTAATCCATAAATTTAACAATTAAAAAAAAAAAATTTTACCTGTAGGTTTACAGGAGTCTGATGGTGGTGGGAGATCAGACTTTGGCGGGCATATGGTCTGATTTGTACCAAAACGATTATTCCTCTTACAAACTCTATCTCACGATTTGGGTTTGTGTATTAGAAAATGGCAAAGTGAAGAAAAACAGATGATGGTGGCTGATTTTTCTCTCTTCAGTCCCCACTCCATGCCTTCTCTATTTACTGTTTTACCTAGGTTTTGGGTCTGCAAAATCGTTTTGTGAAACTTTTTGATTTCTTCGCCTCTCTCTCTGCGCTTCTTTCTCCGTGTCCTCATCGCCTCTCTCTTTCTCTATTGTGGTGTACATCTAATTTTAACTGGTTAATTTTTTTTATTTATAATGAGAGGCTTTTAAACTAGTTTTTTTTTTTTTTTTTTTTTTTTTTTTTTTTTTTTTTTAATGAGATGGTTTTAAACGGTGTTATAACATTGCGAAACAACGTAATTTATCGCTTTTTAACTTAAACATGGCTAAATTTTAGATGGCCTTTTTTCCTAACGTGGCAGCACCTCCTTAAAGGCTTCTACTTTTATATATAGTATTAGATACAGATCTGTTTTTGTTTCAAAAAAAGGGTAGTGATTAATTGTAGATTTTGAAATTAAAGAAGAATTAAATCATAAACATGTTAATCAACTAAGGAAAATTCCAACTAAGCATATAAACATGGCATATATAAATTGTGAACAAGATCATATTGACAATGACATCAGACACATATTCATTAAAAACAAAAACATGCAATGAACAACACAAACGTATCAATTAAGAGAAAAGAAAAATAAACACAAGAACGAAATTAAATACCTACTTGCATGAATGTACACTTCGATGGAAGAATACTTTAGAAATCAAAGAAATTTTTACTTCTTTGAGATCTAAAATATTTTACTTACAAAAGAGAAGTTCTTAAAGCCAAGGCTTCCAAAACATCTTTAATGTAAGAGAAGCAAAGAAGTCAGAAAAAGAAGGGCCAAAAAAGGGGTCGCTGAATGTTAGGAGGCCTCCCCTATTTATAGAGGTGTTAGTTGCTTACAAAATAAGCTAGGTTTGCTTAAAAATCAAGTCCAATCAACTTAAAAAAATAACCAAAAAAACGTGTGGGGGAAAATCCTAAAAAAAAAATAAGGAGATTTGGGTAAGAGTAAACTGATTTTTCAGATCAGAACAAGCTTCATTATTTTGATCATATCGTGTGCTGAAATTTTGATAGATGAAGGAAAATTCGATTCTTTACAACTTTGCCAGAAATAGCCTAGTCCGAATTTTGAGTTCTACTATGCCACAAGTGCCTTGGAACGTGAATCTGAAATCTACTACTTGATTAGCACATTTTTGAAGTGTTTACCAAGTCTGATGAATTTTAGAGTTATTTTCATGATAAACCTCATCCCAAAGTGATAATTGGGTTTTTTTTTTAAATAATTATCTTGAATATAATTATCCCAAAAGCCTAATTATCTACAATCTTTAAATGTTATCAGCTTATTTGTTTTAATCCTATGCAACAAATCTCACTTTAAGAAAAATACTAAACCAATCACATAAATTCATTTAATTAATTTTAATCATTAACCAATCAAAATTAATTTCAATTAATCACACTTGATCGGTTTCACCCCTTTACAATGCATGCAGACCGTGAAAACTTGATCTTGTAATATCTTTCAATACGACAGTTCGATTTGGGAATTGGGCATACCGACGTGACCGTTAGAATTTCAAGATCATTTTTATGATATGCAATGAATGATTTAATGTATGTAATGCAATTATGATTTTTGGGTATATGAATGGTCATTCTAGTCATCTTCCAAGATTAAATTATGGGTGCAAAATCAAGTGTCTACATTGGTGTCGTTGGATAGCTCTAGGTGTCTAGTTTCCAAAACACTAAAGAAATTGAAAATCTGATAGTCGGATTAAAGGTTATGGCCTCAAGAAGCGTGTTGACGCGCTTTGCACAATTTTCTAGACATCTCAACTGTTTTAACTCCAATTTTGACCCATGAGTAGTCGTTGGATAGAGAATTTGATAATCTTCTCAATGGCACTAGTCCTAACCTGTTTTGATTGCCAGATCAAAATTAAGATTTCTGGTGCTTCCAAGAGTCAACCTTGGGGCAAACTTGGTCAAAGTTGACAAAAATCACCGAGTAGCTTGGGTTTAATGTAGAAACATGAAAAATGTTATTTTGGGACTAACTTTGACCTTTGGACAACCCACGTTTGACTAGGGGAATTCTGGTCAATTTGACCTGAAATGGCACTTCAAGTGCTCTGATGCCCGAATATATGCCACATCAATCTAGAATTTTCCACGATCCCATGAAGAAAAGATAATATTTTTGGAATTTTCAGGGTCTGGCACGCAAATCGATGACAGACAAAATACGATGTCTATAGCTGCCCCTTCTTTATCTAACATCTTGAGTGCAATGAAAGGTGTCAGATAAAGAACGTGATTCCTTATTTTGTTGCCCAAAAAGCACGTGTGGAAACCGCACCATTCATGAATCGAGACCGGTTTTACTTGACAAGGTTAAGCTACAGCAACTGATGTGGAAAAATTCTCTGACTTGGTCCTAGGTAAGAAACTCTCACTTTGGCGCTCCCGCCCCCCCTCCCCCCCCCCCCCCCCTTTTTTGGTCAAAGATCAACTAGTCAACGTTGACCGACAGCCCTTGTAGGTGTGCCGTGTAGACTCAACAGCATTACAAGGTACGCCAGGCTGCCTAGGCCATACAAGGACTAGGAGTCGATGTTCGGTGGAGATAGCCAGTGCCTCGTCTCAGTCCCGCACTAGTTTTGGAGGCAGTTCTTCACAGTTTCCTCAAACCAAAGAGGGAGGAGGCCTAGGGGGCGAAGAGCTAGATGATGAGCTTATGTTTGACATAGATGCTAACTTGGAAGCTGATGACAGGGCTAAGCCAGGTCTAGGAGCTTCGAGGCGTCGTAGTTGTAGACCGAGGTTTCTGCCTTGTTTGTTCGGGGCTAAGGCCTATATTGGAGAGATCAATGACAACATAAACGATACTCATCCTCAGCATGGTCTGAAGAGGCATCCTTCTGCTTAGATTCGGAAGGTTCAGGTATGTTCGTTTTTCTCTTTCACTTGTCAAATCTAGATGTGTAGGTATGCAAGCTAACTAGTAGCTTTTCTGATTTTAAGCACAAGCCACTGAAAAGATTCGCGGTTGGGGAGCCTGGTCTTTATTCCTCCTTTGCCTGTTTGACTCTAGAACGAATGTGCACTATCCCAGCTTTTTGATTAAGCAGGGCTTTGAGAAGTTCCTAAGGATTCCTCCCTATTCCACAAGGCATGTGATACTGGAGACTTTAGTGCAGCGATTCCATGCAGAGACTAGCACCTTTCATTTAAGCTGTAGGGAGTATGTAGTCCTTCCCCTCGACTGGACAGCCATCTTAGGCCTTAGATTTAGTGGGCATTCACTATCCCTTGCTCGGATGACAAGACAGTATTTTGGACCTACCGACGAGCTTTATATCCACATGGAGTGGCTGAGGGTAAGCATACCCTGGGGGCGAGAGCTAGACGACATTGTGCTCAGGCAGTTCTTCTTCTACTTCATCAGTAGTTGCCTGTTTGGCAACAACCAATCAGTGCTGACTTGCCGACTGTTGTCGGCCATGAGAGTAGTGTTAGATATAGGGGCCTATAATTGGGGCTCCCTTTCTTATGGATTTTTCATCGCTTTCTTGAGGCATGCTTCATTATAGGGCTTTAGAAGCCTTAAGGATTACTAGTAGATTTTGACATGTTAGGCATATGAGTATATCCCGGCCCTGCGTCCATAGTATTATGGCCTTTCTTCAGAGATACATCCTAGGGCATATGCCTAGACCCTCTACACGATCACTAGAGTTATTTTAACACAATCCTCCATCATTGGCACTACGCTAGATTGTGTTTCCTGGGGTGAGATACTCAACAATCCCTATGATGGACGGTTGTTGGCTAGGTGTAAGGTCACCACTGCTAGGCGTGAGGCCTATGTTGCCTAGGCATGAGGTTGCGTATGCGTTGCTAGTTTTGGGCTTTATTGAGCTGGGAGTTCATTTTAGCTGAGAGGATCAACCATTAAGTTATGCTGGTCTTCAGAGTACCTAGGGACGCACTTCGGGAACTTTCATGTTCTGCGATGAGAGGACAGTGATTATCTCACTTGGTTTCTACAGTCCTCGGCCGAACCTATCATGGATGATTGCCCTGTGCATGGTGGCAGAATGCTCGGTGGCATAGCACATACTCGTTGGGCTTCAGAGGCCCATTTGAGGCTACATGTAGATACCCTATAGGCTAGGGTGAGAGATCTTAAGGGTGCGATTGCTGCTAGAGAGGGGTATATGTAGGAAGAGATTGCCAGGTCGTTAGCTTGAGAGAGGGACCTATGGCAGAGAGAAAGGGAGGTCCATGTCATTGCCATTGAGAGAGAGAGGGGTTAGCTTCAGGTTGAAATAGGCCTACTTCATGGGTACATTAGCGTTTTGATTGGCGAGATAAGGAGGAATAGGATCCCTATACCTCCTACACCTCAAATTCCTAGCAGAGATCGTTCTATTCGTCGATGTCGACGCCTCGTGGCTGCTCGACCACCCATCGCAACGACTATCGCGCACTATATGCGTATATCTTGGTGTGAGAATGTGGAGGTGTGTTGTACCTCAAGTGTGTGATTGGAATATGAGTCAATTTTAAGGAAATTACCAAAGGTAAGTGAAGTTGCCACCAATCATTGGGTTTTTTCTATGGTGTGATTAGTCACCTAACTCTATCTGATTTTATTACCGATCCTAGTTTAAGAAAAATGGCATTTTTCCTAATCTAATATGGATGGGCAAAAGAATATTAATTCTTGAGTTTGGAAGTCTGGTTATGTATGGGGAGGTGTTAGGCACGCCATAACGCTTGTTCGTAGACAGTCCTTTGTTTTGGTAAAACCTTAATTTTTGGAGATTGGCAGTTGAAAACAAGTTGTTGGCATTAGCTTATAGGGCTTTAAATGTGTTGGGCTTTGAGGTTTGGTTTTGGAATCAGCGTAGTCCCGATCGATGCTTTCCAAGTGTGTTTATTGCCAAATTTCCACGGTGAAAATTTGGTAGCATTTGGCCTTATTTTTCGTGGCGAAAATCCAATAATGCTTCACCTCAGATGCGTCATAGCACACCAAATGCTATTCTCACCAAGCTTAACACATGAGAATACTATAATGGAGAAGCCTTATTTTCATGGCAAAAATCTAACAAAGTTTCGTGTTTGGTGCGTTATGGTGCATCGACAGGGTTTCGCGTCTGTGTATATAGTGCATATCAACATGCTTGCACCGTTAAGAGCTGAAGCCTTCCCAAGTGTTAAACATGTTGATATGTATCGCATATATAGGGAAACCAATGACACTTGGTGAAGTGGATCAAGACAATCACACTATGATGATCGTGCACACTGTTGGGGTTTATGCCCTAAAATCCAATTTATTGGCATGTCATAGATAATTAAATTGTTTAAGTATATGAGACTATTTATAAATGAACTAATGGGACATTATCATAGTCCTTGAGATGCATTGTATGTGATTTATGTGACTTAGTTACAGAAGATATAAATCAAAATTTCCTTGTAAACTTAAAATGTAGTTCATAGTCGGCGATGAAATTGGGCGTTTCATCTGTGAAGACTACAACACATCAACTAAGATAATTTGTCTGATCATGGATGTGGAGACTTCTAGTTGATGTGTTGATGTGTCTTAAGTGTTAAGACATATTGAACTGGACCGCTGTGAGATTAATTATTCAATCAACAACTGTCACCTGAATAATTAGATCTCACGACTTCTAATTTCATAGACTCTCAATCCTGAGAGGATAGTGAACCCGATCATGAAGTGTAGGTTACTTTGATATATCAGGAGTGAGATCTAATATTCACTGTCAATACCTTAGTATGTTGGGTAACCACAAGTAGTGTTAAGGGAACACATATTCTCAAGATAGAATTCATAATCTCTTTTATAGAGACAAGAAATATCCCCTTAAGATAAGTTTAATGGGAACTGGTTATTCAGGGTGTCCACTTTAGTAAGGAGTTACTTAAGTTTATATTTATTGAAATCGGATTTCAATAAATATGAATAACTAAAAGATTAAATCGGGTACTCAAGGATAAAATAGTTGTTTACAAAGTGACAGTTCATCATGACTTTGTTCACTATGGATATTTCATGGAGGGGTTAAATGATATCATTAGAGTCTTAGGATATAATTTATTAATAAGGCCTAGAGTGCAATTATATTTATATAGTGATATTAAATATAATTAATGGTAACTTTGAACTTGTCAAGAGTTAACAGATAAGCCCAAGGCCCATTGGAGCTAGAGTCTTATTTGTTCCCTTTGGTACCATCTCAGGCCACAAACTTAAGCCCAATTGGCTAGGCCCAAAAGGCTAACCCAGTTAGATAATCAGTTATATATAAGGAGAGAAACATATAGAATTTTCAGATGTATCAAAATAGCGTGTATGTGAGTGTAAGCCACTCTTTTATTCTCCCTTGAACACATACATGTAAACTTATTAGAGGTATTCTCAAGTCTTGTTCTAGAATTCAAGGTTACATGTTATCTCTCATGAATGAAGTAGATCCATGTTTGTTACTTTCGCTGTGTGTTTTGTATGAGATGTAAAACCAGTTTTTCCAACACACACAATATAATATGAATATGCATCTACGGTAATCGCCTTAGGCATATACCCAAACTACAGGGTCAAGAGCTCTCATGACTAGAAAGGGTCGCTCATATAGCCACGAAAGTCAATCGCCTAGGACGTCACACCCTTGCTCCAAGTATCCTTGCGTCATTTATGTACATGCAAAGCCAAAAGAAACAAGCCAGCAGACAAGCAATGAAACGAACAAAGGAGATAGGGAGAGCATGCAAAGAACATACTACCAAAGAAAGCCAAACAGGGGCAAATAAAAGCATGCTAAGCATGTGAAAGAGCAAACAATCATGTTATCAAAGAAAATGGGGTATCCTAGGAGGACAAATGCATGTTTGGATCGAGTGTCCATAGTTCCATTGGATTGGAGTATGGACAACACATAGACTCATGCATGAACATGTAGGCAAGCATGCAACAAGAAAGCATAGAGGCAATGAAAGCCAAACGGGTGGCACAAAGCAAGCAAGGCAAGCATATCAACATCGCATGGAGCGGTGAAAGGTGTAAAGTAAGCACACTGACACCATATAGGTATATCTCATAAGTGGTTACGTCCAAACAAACCCCAGGAGGGATAGATGTAACCACACAAGCATAAGCATACGAAGGGCACAAAGCATGGCAAAGCCTAGGTCTAAAGAGGCTAACACGGAGATAAAGCATTGAAGCAAGCAAGCAAACAAAGACATGCCAATGAAATGATTCAAACCCTTTAATATAGGACTAGGTGTGTGGATGTAGGCCTAGACCACAGGATCTAGATCTACACCCTATCGAGAGCGCCAAAAAGAAAGAAAGAGAGATATCAAGGGACAAAAGGGCTAAAGTATAACATGGCATAGCAACCAACATAGATCTGAGCACACAAGCATGGCACGAAGCACATAAACACATAGTTCTAAGCATAAGGTTGTAGATCTAAGCACAAACATGGCAAAGAACACATAGGCATGCAGATTTAAGCAAAAACATGACTAAGAATACATAGGCATGTAGATCTATGCATAAACACGGAAAGGAGCCTAAAATCATGTGGATCTAAGCACAAACATGAAAAGTAGACATGCCAACAACACCAAAGCGATAAATCATGGCTAAAAGCAAGTAAACATGCTAGGAAAGTTATAAAACATGCTAGGAAGTAAAAACATGCTAGGAAAAGAAAATAAAGCATTTTATTAAGCAAAAGGAAGCTAGGAAAAGCAATAAAGAGAAAGGGGTGTGGATTGTAGCTAAAAAGCTACATCCACACCCCTAAACCTCAAATCCAAGGTATGGAACCAAGGAGAGGAAGATTAGGTGCAAGAACACTACCTTGAAGGTTGTAGAGAAAAGATGAGAATCTAAGGTGTTTGAAGGTGTTTTGATGTGTTTGGGAGAGATATTAGAGAGAGAATCTGCACAAAACTGCCCAAAAAATCATTTTTTTTCTTTTTACAAAATGAGGGGTCAGGGGTCATTTATAGTGAAAAAACAACCCTTCAACTTCTTGCGCACCTTTTAGGGCTGTCAACCACCTTACTAACATCAGCAATTCTAGCCTTTTCTAGGTTAAACTTTGGACACATATTTTAAGGCCTTTCTAGATTCAGATTGAGCTGATATTGGTGTCCCTGGAAAGCTTTAGATGTGATGAGAATCAACAAGCATTCAAGGATGCATTACATGTTCCAGTTGGGCCTATTACTAAAGCAAGATCCAAGAAGATCAAAGAAGCACTTAATGGGCTTGTTCAAGAGATTTGGGCTGATTCTAACGGAGGACATTCCAAGCTTGGCCCAAAGGAAGATGAAGGCGTAATAAATTTAATCAAAGCTATTGAAGGCTGATCTGGCTTAATTGGGCATGATTTATGGTGTGGATTAATGGTTGATTGATTTTCCAGCTCCATATCAGTTAATAGATATTTTTCCTAGTCTGGAGCATCTAGTTTTGGACCAGATCTACCTTAATTTTAGGCTTTTATTATTTAGAACGTTTTTAGCTATTTTTCCTATTTTGAATATGCTAATTTCAGACCAAATCAACTTTTATTTAGGGTTTTATTATTTAGTATGTTTTTTATATTTTCTATTTCCAGTCATGTCATATAAATAGCATGCACTCATTGTAATAGAGAGGTTGGTGAATAAAAATCAGAAAAGGTGAGGCTTTGCTCTTCTTTTGGTTCTTCAAGAACTGTGAACTTATCAGGGATTCTTCCTTGTGGCATTCAAACGCTATACCTTTGGTTCGTGATTCATTATAATCATTGGGTCAAGGTCTATTACTTATACCTTTGGTTCGCGTTTCGATTATAAACGTTGGGTCAAGGTTTCTATAAAAAAAAAACTGAATTTTTAGCTTTCTTGGGCAAGTATTCCAATATTTTTGTTGGGTCTTAAAGCGTGTTGATTGAGGTTCGCATCAAGATGTCTAGTTTCTAGAACACTAAAGAAATTGAAAATCAAACAGTCGGATCAAAAGTTATGACTTTGGGAAGTGTGTTGATACGCTTTTCACGGTTTTCTAGATATCTCAACCATTTTACATCCCATTTTAACCCATGAATAGTCATTGGAAAGGGAATTTGATAATCTTCTCAATGGCACTAGTCTCAGCCTGTTCTGATGATCGGATAAAAATTAGGGTTTCTAGTGCCCCTAGGGGTCAACCTCGTGTCAAACTTGGTCAAAGTTGACAAAAATCACCGAGTAGCTCGGGTTTGATGTAGAAAATTGAAAAATGTTGTTTTGGGATGATTTTAAACCCAATTTTGACATTCGGACAACCCAGGGTTAACCAGGGGCATTTTGGTTAATTTGACCGAAAAAAGCACTTTGACTGCTTCGATGCCCAAACAGGTTGCGCCACATCAATCTAGATGTTTCCATGGCCCCATGGAGAAAAGATAATATTTTTGAAATATACGGGGTTTGGCATGCACATCGAAGGTGGACAAAATACGGTGTCTACAATTGACATGAGTCAAAGTATATGCCTACTCCTCCCGGACCAGTCGGTATTTGGGGATATGCCCCTTTCGATGATTGGGCACAAGGCTTTGTACTAGATTAGGCACTATTTTTAGGCTCTGGGGTATGCGCTAGGTTCTTTGGCAGATCGAGCCGGTCCTTCTGTAGGTGATAGTGCTAATAAAGGCAGTGCTAGGCACTTTGCTAATGACACCGTTAGAGATGATGATTCCCCTTAGGCCAGCCATGCATTTTTGTACCATGACGATGTGGCCCCTGCATGGGTATGTTTCATTTTTGGACTTTGTAGAAATTCTTGTACTTTGTAGACATTGCCCCATGGTGGGCCAAATATGTATGTATTATATTGCCACTTGGCAGGCTTGGACTATATTTTGATATCGCCTCTTGGTAGGCTCCTAATGTGTATGTGTGAACATTGCCTCTTGGTAGGTCCTACATGTATGTTTCTAAATATCACCTGTTGGTAGGCTCGAATGCATGATTCTTGATATTGCCTGTTGGTAGGCTCCTATGTATGATTTGACATTGCCTCTTAGTAGGCCTTACATGCATGATTTTGGATATCGCCTTTTGGTAGGCTCGAATGTATGATTGGCCAATAGGACCTTATCATTTAGGAGCTGGTTACACCAATGTGGTCACTTCATGCATCGTTTTGTTTGCATCGCACCATATTTTCACGGGTTTACCGATAAATTTTGATGTTGATTAACCCACTAAAGGATATGAAAAGGGAAAGACTATATAAAATAAAATTGCCCCAATGTAGGTCTTATGCGATTCTCGGCGGGATGAACCCGTTCTTGAGCATATCAACTAGCGGAAAATGGATTGAACTATGCAAAATAAACAACCCCAGTGTAGGGTTTTACATGGTTCTAAAATGATCAACCGATTCAAAGCAGGATTAGAATCACACTGGACATATGGATCTCTTGATAACTTTAATGATGATCATGGATTTCCCTAGCGGGATTTTGGACTCGCTGTGCAGTGGAATGTGCTAATTGTCTCAATTATCGACTGAATCGACCGATGCTTCAAGAAAAGTTCCCTTGAGGAATTTATCATTGCGATCTTTATACCATGCTGGATGGATTGCTATTAGTGACTGGGAACGGCTTTGGCACTCTCCCACTATGCGTCTTGATGACTAGGGCTAAACCGACCCCTGAACCAAGTTTTGAAAATGAGGTTCAAGATATTTCGAGATTCCAGATGAGACATGCAAAGATAAACTGCCCTAGCATAGGCTTTATGCAGTCTCAATTAGTGCAAAAGCCTGTAATGCACCACTATTAGTGCAAAAACCAAGAGAATCTTCGCTCAAGGGCTGTCCAAAATCCTCCATCCTTTGGATTTAAGTTCGGGATAGGTGTGGGTTTGTGTCGGGGTGTTGAAAAACCCTGGCCCGTGTCCCGAGGGGCACTGACGCTTCAAGGTGCGCCGCTTGGGGCCAGTGGCCCTACAAGGTGCGCTGGCATTGGGAAGCGTACATAAAGGGCTAGGCACTTCCTAGACCTCCCATATTCTAGTCTACAATTTTCTGGGTCTTCTCCTACCCATTTTCTTCACTGAAAACGCTTAGAACCACCATTTTCTTGTATTTTCTTGCACGAATCGGCATTAGAATACTGGATTCTTTTGGATCTGAGCATGGATGTTCTTGGGCTTAAGACTTATAAGAGGGAGCTCAAGAGATGGTGGACTCCATTCTCTTCCAAGGATCGGGCCTACATCTAGCAATTCCTCAAAGATGCCACTTCACTCTTTTGCATTTCTCTGGATTGGCATTTACTAAAGGCTGTAGTTACTTGTTGGGATCTCGCTTTAAGGTGTATCACCATTGGGGATGTGGACTTGGTCCCTACTTTGGAGGAGTATGATTGCTTTCTTTCTCTTCCTACCCCTGTGAGTTGGGTTTATCGACCATCGACTCGATCTCGCTTCAACAAGTGATTGGCGAAGTTATTAGGCCTGACGACGCCTATTGTGGATGTTTTGACTCGATATGGGAGTGGTTTGGGAGGTAGTATCCCTTTCAATTTTTTTCTTTGTTGGTTTGGCGAAGCTGAGTGCCTTGCTATTTACAGAGGAGACTTTGAGGATTTGGAGGCGCATTGGACCTTCTATAGGTGCCAAGCCTTCATAGTGGCCTTCTTTGGCTCAGTGTTATTCCCTTCTCAGTCAGGTTCCATTAGCTTTGCAGTTCTACCCCTAGTGAGTACTCTGCCTCATAACACTTCTTTTATTACCTCTTTCCTCTCTGAGACTATTCGGTCTTTTCTCAGTGTCATGAGACGGGTAGTGGTAGGCTTGGTTGTTGGGTGCATCTACTGTAACTGTGGTTCTGAAGTCATCTAAGACTGATATCTAGGGTACAACTTGCTAGGTTCTTGAGGAAGAACAGAGTTAAGATCACTGTGGTCCTTGATATTCCTTTTACTAGGGACATCGCTGGTTGGTTGCGGTATATGTTTGGCTTAGGTCCTACTGACTGGACATGGAGAGTCAAGTAGGGAGTTGCTAGGTGGCAAGGTTGGACCCATTATGTTGGTTTGCTTAGCATCCCTTTGGTGGGCAGTTGGAGTTGTATAGGGTACTTTCTAGGTATGGCCTTGAGGTAGTTCAGGGGTGATCTGCATGTCCCTCAGCTTAGTGATCATTCTGCCATCACTTGTTATTTTGGACTCTAGGATATCGACACAATCATCATAGTTTGCGCTTTTGGCTTTTGGCAGGAGCACAGGTTGACTATCGACTATCTTACTTGTCTTGGGGATGATCATGAGTGGTCCACTACTGAGTTTAGAGAATAGAGGGCCAATAGGGACCCATGCTTATTGATCTATCTATTCCAGATCCTTTTGATCCTGGCATTTTGGCTGATATACTGAGGGATTATACATTAGAGTTTGAGGTCAGAGTTGAGAGTACTCTTAGAGACCTAAGAAAGTACCTGATAGAGGCTATCAAGAATAAGTATTATTGCAAGAAGCATCTTGATGCCACGGTGGAGGATTATGATGAGATAGGGAGAGCTTATGAGGTCAAATCACCACCCTTAGAGCAGAGCTTGAGTAGTGGAGTCTAGCTCCTTTAGCCACAAAGGCGGAGTGTATTCATCTAAAATCTCGACTCACTTGCTTAAAGAGTGAGCTGGCAGATTATACTTAAAGATTCACTGTCTTAGGCCAGACGAGAAATGAGGAGAGGGCCATAGTGGAGGTCAGTCGTGCTGAGGAGAGTAACAAGGTTGATGATTTAGCACTGAGGCGAGTATGGGCTGGCTGATGAGCCCAGTGAGCCACTTTTAGCTTTTCATTGCCTTTAGGTTGAGGTAGCTGAGAAGGAAGAGGCATTGAGAGTTGCTGTTGTAGAGGCTAGCACCTTGCAGGCTTTGCTTGATACAAAGAGGCAAGGCTGCACCTCGAGTCCCAGTATAGAGAAGGGGTTGGTTCACCTTCGACATTCACATGGCCGACTTAGGGAGATTGCTAGAGATCTGGGCTTTGATGCCGCTGGTTGCTTCATACCCATTCCTTGGATGACCCAATTCTTCTCACTGGCTTTAGAAGGCTATACAGGGCGGTATCAGACCATTTGGACCACATTTGACTTGCTGGAGTCTTTTTTGTTTCTTTTCATTTCTACACATGAGCTATGCAGTTAATATTCCACCATGTATGGAAAGGTCCATCATAAATTACTAGGCAATTGCATACGACCTTCCACTTTTGGGTTTTTAAAGCATAGTCTAGTTCGTAAGGCATGCTTAAAAATGGAAAACAGGTGGAAACAGAGCTGTTTTTGCTTATATTGATTATCGGGAGATAATTATATCTCTGAGATTTATGTTTTGGATGCATAATGATGAATGCATGAAAGGATTAGAAAGACACAAAACAGGCATGCTTTATGAATATGTGTGCAAATGCTTTGAAAATGCAAGATCATACAAATAAAATGGTAAATGTAAGTCTATGCATTTCAATATCTCAGGTTCTAAATGATACATCCTGTTCTGGATGGATTTTTTCCTTTCCCATTGGGGTACATCTTCCACTGGCATGGGCCATAAAATCATTGAATAAAACCACAGTGGGCCACATCTGTTGTAAACATAGAGCAACCCAAGAGGGTGTATTCTTTTTTCCATTGATCATCATCATAAACCCAAGCAGATTCAATTGACTGATTTTTCTTTTAAAATGTGACCGAGCTGAGGTGGCTGCCTACGTACCTCCACTGGGAAGGATCAGGTCATCATGTAGTTCAACTGATATTTTTTTATTGCCTTAATTTTTTTCCTAGACCACCTTTTCGGGTTTTCAATCTAGCGGGCTCTCTCACACTCTTTCTTTTACTCTCCTTTTACATAGACGCCCTTTCAAGTTTTTAATCTACCTTTTCTTTTTCTTTTTCTTTTTCTTTTTCTTTTTCTTTTTCTTTTTTTCTTTTTTTGCCTTTTTGATTTTTTTTTTTTTTTAGGTAGGAATGTAAAAAAGAGGTTGCACTAGGAGGCTCTCTCATGCAAAGTACTGTATGATAGCATTAGAATTGGTAGGCATAATAAAGTCGTGCCCATCCATGTCAGCTAAGATCAAGGCTCCTCCGGAGAAGGCCTTCTTCACCACATACGAGCCCTTATAGGTCGAGGCAAACTTTCCTCTATGATCAGGCATGGCCTGATTGTGCCTCTTCAAGACTAGGTTGCCTTTTTCAAAGAATCTAGGTCTAACTTTCTTGTTGAATGCTCACTCGATGCAGCGTAACCAGCATTGGTGCAACTATCCATGGCACATTGCGGTCATGTGCTTCTCATCTATCAAGTTCAGTTATTTATATCGGGAAAGGGCCCATTCAGCTTTTGACAACTCTGTCTGTGATAAGATTCTGAGAGATGGGATCTCTACCTCTGTGAGGAGGATGGCTTCCATGTCGTAGACCAAGGAATACGAGGTTGCACCCATGGAAGTATGAAGTGCGATAGGCGCACAAGGCAAATGACAAGAACTCATGCCAATCCTTATAGGTGTTTGTCATCTTCACCAAGATCTTCTTTATGTTCTTGTTGGCGACTTCTACTCCATTCATTTGAGGACGGTAAGGAACCAAATTTTGGTGTTCGATCTTGAACTGTTGGCAAAGCTGCTCGATCATTTTCCCATTTAAGTTTTTCCCATTCTTGGTAATGACCTCTCCTAGGACTCCATAGTGGCAAATGATGTTCTGCTTCAAGAATCGAGTCACCACAACTTGGGTGACGCTTTTGTAGAAAGCGACTTGCACCCACTTGGTGAAGTAGTTGATAGCCACCAAGATATACTCATGCCCATTGGAGGCTTTTAAAATCACGAGTCCGTTGACGTCCATTCCCCAAGCTGAAAAAGACCATGGCACTGCTAGAGAGTCCATTGACGTCTTGACATGCTTGATGTAATTGCTTTCCATGGAGAGCCAATAGTGGCCAGCTTCATGATTTTTCTAGCCAACAGGGGTCCACAAGCATAGGCTCCAAGCAAGCCTTCATGCATCTCTTCCATTAAATGGTTAGCCTTAGGAGCATCTATGCATCAAAGCAAAGTTGTATTGTGGTTCCTTTTGTACAAGACTTCCCCACTCAAGAAGAATTGGCATGCCATGCACCTGATAAACTTCCTCTCACTATCCATGGCTCCAAACGGGTATTCACCATTCTTGATATAAGCCTTGATATCGTGGTACCATGGCTTCCCGTTAATTTCAGCTTCGACATTCATGCATTCTTTGGTATTCATGTAGTAGGCCAGTATGCCACAGACCTCTATGCGCAAGTGTCGCATCTCATCTCCTTCTGCCAATTTAACCATGCTAGCCAAGGTTGCTAAAGCATCTGCAGATTGCTTGTTTGCTTGGGGCAAATAAGCAAAAGTAATGTTCTAGAACTTTGGGATTAGGCGGCTGACGCACTTCTGATACAAAATCAACTTGGTGTCTCGGGCTTGCCACTTTCCCTCTATTTAGGAGATAATCAACACATAATCTCCAAAGACGCCTAGATCATACGCTCCGAACTCTAAATCAACCTACAAACCCACTATGTATGCCTTGTACTCTGTGACGATGTTGGTGCAATCAAAATTCAGCTTGACTAAAAAAGGGATTTGTTGGCGTTTTGGGGATAATAGAACTGCTCCCACCCCATTTCTAGTGGTATTGGCAACTCCATCGAAATGAAGCTTCAAAAGCCATGGTTCTACATTGCTTGGTTCTGGCTCTATTGCCAAAACATCCTCATCTGGGAAGAGGGATTTTGAAAATTCTAGATCGTTAAACAACTGGTCTACCAGGTAATCGGCTATGGCTTGGCCCTTGATGGCCTTTCACATCCCAAATACGATATTGAACTCGAATAGCAACATCTAGCAATGGGAGATCTACCCTGTGAGGGTAGGCTTTTCAAAGATGTACTTGATAGGATCCATACGGGAAATCAACCGCATGGTGAAGTAGAGCATGTACTGCCACAATGGTCTAGGAACCATATATATAGCATCCTTTTCGAGGGAGGACCTTTCATCTTACTACTAGAGTATGGGTTTGGAGTTTAGGTATGCTCTTAGGAAGGTGTTAGGCACCTAAAATCACCCAACCCTAAGGTTGGCCTCCGATCATTGTATTTTAATCTTAACCTTATTAAAAAATGACTTCAACACTATTAGGACATATGTGATTCAATGTTGGGAACATATGTCAACATTTTATGTAATTCGCTAATCCTTTGACAAAACGCACTTTACTTATAATTGGGTAGGTCTAAGATGTGTTTAATGCTTCAAGAAACAAGGTTTCAAGTTCAAGTGTTAAACCCATGCAAGTCTGTCCAAGAATCAAGTAATGAAGTACTGGATTTTAAAGCTTGACAGCTAGCATCTATCGAGGTTAAAAAGTTGCTAAAGCCCGTGGCTCGATAGCTAGCTCAATAAATGGCTATCTATCAAGGTTTATGAAACTCAGTTTTTCAGAGCTATTTTTCATCCAATCCGTGAGTATGTGTTTAGGCTTTCTTTTCTCACAACCCTAAACATATAAGGATTATTTTAAGGGCCTTCAAAGGTTGCACAGTTACACAAGTGTAGAGCAAATTTTGTTCATGTGAATTGTGACCGGAGACAGAATTTGTCATAGTTCATCTTTCTCTTGAAGAAGCTACTGTGTTTGTACACCGTAGGGTTTTGTGACCAAGGAGTTTCTTGATCTTCATCGTGTGATGAACTGAAGAACTTTACAGCCAACATCTTTCTCAAGTTGGTGATTAAGTCGCGTACTGGGATCCGCGCATCTATTGGTGTCACGCCCTAAACCCAACTATAAAGATAGGCACGTGACAACCGCCACATGCTTATAAAGTAAGCACCCTACAAGTATGCAAGGCCTTCTTAGCAACTAAAATTTATCCTCAAAAATTAAATTAAATAAATCCAAAATACCTCAACAATTTCTTTATGCATAGATCTCCAATAATTTAATAGGAACAAAATCCAAACCTCATGTACATAATGCCAATTGGCCAATAAATATAAAACTATTAGAAGACCATCCAATCCCAAAATCACTAAGCTTCTTTTCCTGCTCACAACACAACAACAAAACTCCCAAAACTTGCTATTCTTCACAATCTGAAACTGGAGGGGAAAAAGGGGTGAGCTGACAACTCAATAAGTAACCAAAATCCTAATAAATTCTATCAAGCAATAGATCTGTAAAGGAAAAGATGTAATATGTGTTTTCAAAGTTATAATATACTATGTGTTTTCAAAATAACTGAAACAGTTTCGTAGTCTTAAAATAATAAGTTGCACATAGATCACATACTTTAATCTTACAAATATATCATAGATGGTTTAGAAAATAGTCAGTTTTCCATAAATCAAAAACTATAACTTACAATAGGTTCCAAAAATACATAAGCAGTTTAAGTGATTCAAAATAGTTAAATACTCAAACATTTCCAAAATCACATATGTAGTTTTAAGGACTCAAAATGGTTCAAATACTCAAACGTAATTCATATTCTTAACAATCTTATGACTATGGTCACGCTATATCCCCGTGATTGGGCATCAAAGTACCAATGAATAACCCCCATTGGCTGGGTATCAGAGTACCAATGAATAACCCCCATTGACTGGGTATCAAAATCAATTCATAGTCAGATTGTTCATAATCATATATATGAAATCATAGTTTCTAACAAAAGTATATCTTATTCAAGCATGTATATAAAAATCATATACTCAGTATCAAAATCTATTTGTAATAATCTTTTACCTAAAATTAGTAATACAATAGAAATAAAAATTTTATGTATCAGAGTCAAAACATAGTCAGATTGTCTAAAATCATATATATCAAATCATAGTTCAAAAAAAAATATGTCTCATTCAAATACATATATATAAACTATATACTCAGTACTCAATATATTTGTGATAATTCTTTATTCTTTACTTTAAATCAATATAGCTAAAACAATTAAATAAAATGGTAACAATTATAAACAATTTCAGTAGTTAAAATTCAATAGTATAAGCAAAATAAAACCAATTAGGATAAGGTTATTTACCTCCAAAAGCTATTCCAAAAGAAACTTTTCCTTAACAATTCCTCTAAAGTCTTTAGATATCACCTAGAACAATTTTCAAGTATTCGTACTCAATAATCAAATAATTTAAGGACTTATAATGGTACTCGGCCAGATAGAGAGACTACTAAAAATATCCAATAACTATCCACTGTTATCTCACACCAAAATTTCTCCTAATCATAATATTCTTCTTTATATATATATATATATATATATATATTTTTTTTTTTTTTTTTTTTTTCTTCTTCTACTACCACAACTAAAGCCCCAAAGATAAGGCCATAACTACCATTACTATGTAGGCACGTGGGCCATCTTCAATTTCGTGTGTTCCTTTGTTTGATTCTCCTTTTTTTTTTTTTTTTACTGGTTAGACCTCATTGACTTTCCTATTCACTTCTACCAAGATCAATAAACAATTAATAATAATACTAAGAAAGGAAGAAGTGATTCTATGTCAGACCTCCAAGCATGCCTAGACTACTAGAATTCTGAATTTCCCCCAATGCCACTTCAGTTCTTCCATATATCCTTAGAAGTCCACAACAGGTACTATTTATCAAAGAAAACCGTGCAAAAACCTGACCATTAAGACCAAAAGTCTATAGCCTCTATCTTCGTATAACGCAACAAAACTATAGAAAAAAATTAAATCTCAGAACCTAGAAAAATCTGTAGGTACATCGTCCAGTTTACCAAAAAATAAAACTAAACTTTTCTTCATATGCATCGTTCAAACTCTTGAATATTAAAATAGTTTCACTACTGGCAAAAATACTTATATAAAAAAAATACTTTAATTCAAAATAAAACTTAGATTTGACAAGAAAGAAATTTTTAAGCTCTTATCTCAATTGTGCAATCAAACATTCTCTACTTGAATAATTTGGGTAGTCTCCTCTCTCAAAATATCTCTCCATATACGTTGACATAATAAGCGTATATATAGCTAAGGTTTCAACCTTATTTTCTAAAACTCCCTTATAATTATAAATTATAAAATTGACCCCACAAAAGATTTACTTAAATACCCTTCCTTTTAATTTTTTTTTTCGGGTATTACAATTGGTTAGTCACGTACTGGGAGTGCATTGAAAAGGAGAGATTGTCACTACAAAACAAGTCAAATTGGGTATTGGGATAAGGGTTCAACTGTAGGTTGGTATAAGGTACTAGGATTCCTTCACTTATAATTGCTTGTTTTGATAATAGTAGATTCTCGGGAGTAGTGACCTTAAAATCACCCCGTGGGGTTTTTGCTGTATAGGTTTTCCCCAATCATAAATAAATCACTGTGTCAATTTATTTTCCGCTGCATTTAGTTTAATTGATAATCTGTTTGTGCTGCCACACATATTGTGTGGTAATCTGATTAATTAATCAACTTGGCTAATTAATTGGTTAATTTATCACAAGGGTTCAATACATTCTTGACCTATCAAGTGGTATCAGAGAAGGCACACTCTGATTAGGTTTTAATCTTTGCTGTGTGATCCATTGACCCCTGTTGTCATGGCTATAACCGGCTTAAAGAGATCTTTGTTTTCAAATACATCTTGTTTTTCTAATCTCTACTTGTTTGAGTGTATCAGAAAATGCAATTCTAAAAGTTATTTGAATTCTATTATGATTGTTAGGACATATGTGTTCACATGTTAAGAACATATGTCATAATGTTTATGTAAATTAGCTAATCCTTTGACAAAATGCATTCTACTTGTAATTGGGTAGTTCTAGGTGTTTTTAATACTTCAAGAAACAAGGTTTCAAGATCAAGTGTTGAAGTCATCAAGTCTGTCCAAGAAAAGCAAGCTGAAGTGCACAGTTTTTAAAGCTCGACACCTGCTCGATAGCTACCTCGACACCTGCTATCTGTCAAGATTTAAAATTTCAGAATTTCAATCTGATTTTCTTAGGATCCGTGAATATGTTTTTGGGCCTTCTTTTATTCTAACCCTAAACATATAAATGGAGTGTTTTAAGAGCCGTCAATATAGACACAAGTTGAAAAAGCATTGAGCAATCCTTGTTCAAGCAAATTGTGATCAAAGACGAAGTTCTTGACCTAGTTCATCTTCTCTGAAGTTGCTGTGTATTTGCACCATAGGGTTTTGTGACCAAGCATCTTCCAGATCTTCATCGCATAGGATGAACTGAAGAACTTTGCAACCAACCTCTCTTTCTAAAGTTGGTGTTTGAAGTCGCGTACTGGGATCCGCGCATCTAGTTAGTCACATACTTAGGAGCCGTGCATCAAAAAGGGAAACTGTCACTACAGATCAAGTCCAATTGGGTATTGGGGTAAGGGTTCAACTGTAGGTTGGTAAGGTACTTGGGATTCCTTTACTTGTAACCGCTTGATTTGATAATAGTGGAGTTTCGGGAGTGGTGACCTGAAAATCACCCGGTGGGATTTTTGCCGTTAGGGTTTTCCCCATTCGTGAACAAATCACCGAGTTATTTATTTTTCCGCTGCATATTTAGTTTTGGTGATTTGTTTGTGCTGCCACCGTTTGCATGATAAATTGATTAATTAATAACTTGGCTAAATTAATTAATTAGTTTAAATCACAAGGGGTCATTCAATTTGTGGCCTATCAATGATGACTATTGGAAAAGATCTCAACTTGACAAAGAAGAAACTAGACTGTCTTAAAATGAAAATGTGCAAAGGAGTTTGTTTAGGAAGAGTGAAAGTTAAAGGTTTAGTTCATGAAAGGCAGATGAGAGAAAACACCATTCCCACAGATCTATCATCTAAGCACAAAGTGTGCTTCATGATGAAATCCGCATTTAAGGTTATGGACACGTGTTTGTGGTACCTTGACAGTGGTTGCCCAAGACACATGACTGGAGACCGATCTCTCTTCAAGGTTTTTGAATCTAAGAAAGGTGGTAATGTCACTTTTGGTGATGGGAACAAGTCACAAATTAAAAGAAAGGGAATCATATCTCTACCTGGACTGCTAGACATTGCAAATGTTTTATATGTAGAAGGTCTAAAAGTGAACCTATTGAGCATAAGTCAAATATGTGATCAAGACTTCATGGTACTATTTTCAAAGGGAAAATCCCTTGTCATGGATGAGTCTGGAAAGAAGCTCATAAATGGTGTTCGCACTCTAGACAATTATTATGGCTTAGTTCCTGATGCTAATATTATGTGCAATAGCATTCGTTTACCAAATGAAGATCTATGGCATCAAAGAATAGGACATGCTAGTTACAAACATCTTTCAATTATATCTAAGCATGAGCCAGTTTTGGGGATACCACAGCTAAGTGTAGTAAGCAATGTGGTGTATGGACCATGTCAACTTAGGAAACAAACAAAAGTTAAACATCTAGACACTCAAAAATCTGCTACATCCAGACCATTAGAGCTACTTCATCTGGATCTTATGGGTCCAACCAAAACCGAGTCTCTTGGTGGAAAGAGATACATCATGGTTGTGGTAGACAACTTCACTAGGTACACTTAGGTCATTCTCTTGCGATCCAAGTCTGAAGCTCCTGAGCACATTGAAGCCTTGTGCACAAGATTTCAAAATGAGAAGAGCCTGAAGATTGATTGAATTTGAAGTGATCATGGTAAGGAATCCGAGAACTCATATATGGAGTCCTTTTGCATGAGATTAGGTATATCTTAAGAATTTTTTGCTTATATTACTCCTCAACAGAATGGTATAGTAGAAAGGAAGAACAGGGTAATTCAAGAGATGGCTAGAGTCATGTTGCACAATAAGGATGTGGCTAGAAACTTATGGGGAGAAGCCGTTAACACTACTTGTCATACGGTTAATAGGGTGTATTTTAGACCCAGTACCAAGAAGACTCCATATGAGTTATGGAAGGGAAGGAAGCCAAATGTTAAGTATTTCAGAATCTTTAGAAGTACTTGTTTCATTCTCGAGGATAGAAAGAATGCGGGAAAATTTGACTCCCGAAGTGATGAAGGAATATTTCTGGAAGACTCCTCTACAAGCAAGGCCTATCGGGTATACAACAAAAGAACCACGAAGGTAATGGAAACAGTAAATGTTGTTATTGATGAATCTTTAAATTCTGGTTCTGAATAATTTAGTGAGGAAATTCCCAAAGAAATTCTTCCTCCCGAGCCCAGGGAAGTTCAAGAAATTGTTGAACAAGAGCCTATATCTCCTAGTACTCCAAATACTCCAAGTGTTGTAGAAGATTCAGCAGACATATCTACTTCACCTAATTCTGAAACCAATGAAGAGAAAGGACTTTCCTCCTAGATCAAATTGAATCATCCTCCTGAATTTATTGTGGGAAACATGAATGAACTTACACTAAGGAAGCATATAGTTGATAAATGTGTTGCAACTTTGTGTCATATTCTTGTTACTTGTCACAGGTTGAACCTACTAAAGTTGAGAAAGCTCTTCAAGATGAAAGCTGGGTTGAAGCTATGCATGATGAACTGCTTCAGTTTCAAATAAATGATGTCTGGACTCTAGTACCTAGACCGAAGGGTGAGCACATCATTGACACAAAGTGGATATTCCGCAATAAGACTGATGAGGAGGGTAATGTGATCCGCAACAAGGCTCGTCTTGTAGCTCAAGGATACTCACAAATGGAAGGAGTAGACTATGATGAGACATTCGCTCTAGTAGCCCGCATGGAGTCCATCAGAATTCTCCTAGCCCTAGCATATCACCTGAAGTTCAAGCTATACCAAATGGACGTAAAGACTGCTTTCTTGAATGGGTTCCTTAAAGAAGATGTCTATGTGGCTCAACCAAAAGGATTCATTGATCCACACTTTTCAGATCATGTTTTGTACCTCAAGAAGGCACTTTATGGTTTAAAGCAAGCTCCTAGAGCTTGGTATGATCGGCTCACACAATACTTGATGTCTCATGGGTTCACAAAAGGAAAAGTTGATCAAACTCTCTTCATTAAAAGGAAAGACAAAGAGTTGATAGTTGCTCAAGTCTATGTTGATGATATCATCTTTGGGTCGACTAAGGATGAACTTGCTCATAGTTTCTCAAAACTCATGCAAGGCGAGTTCGAGATGAGCATGATTGGAGAGCTGAGTCACTTCCTTAGCTTGCAGTTCATCAACAAGATTCAGGTAAATATGCAAGAAATCTTGTAAAAAAGTTTGGTTTGGAATCTGCTAGTTCTGTTAGAACCCTTATGAGCCCAAATGTTAAACACACTGTTGACTTGTTAGGTAAAAGTGTAGATTCATCTCTTTATAGAAGCATGATAGGTAGTCTTCTTTACCTTATTGCTAGTAGACCTTGATGAAAATATGAGTGTGCGCAGCAAAAAAATTAACAGATCTACTTCATTCGAAATTGATAACATTCACTAAGTAAATTTCAAAATTTGAGAACAAGAGAGTGTACCTTAGTGTGGTGAATTTCAAAACAAAGATTGTAAGCACTTAGGAATACTTTTAATCTTCACTCCAATTCCACTAACGCCCAAGATGTGTGGTCTCTAAATCAGTTTCTATGAGTTTGTTCAAGGGAGAATGAGAGAGTGTCCTACACTCACATACACCATTTCATGTTCTTACAAAATCTGTATGTTTCTCCCCTTACAACTGATTATCTAATCAGGCTAGCCTTTTGGGCCTTTCCAATTGGGCTTAAGTATGTGGCTTGGAGTGGGACCAAAAGGGACCAATAAGACACTAGCTCCAATGGGCCTTGGGCTTTTCTGTAAACTCTTGACAAGTCTAAAGTTACCATGAACTATATTTAATACCACTATATAAATATAGTTGCACTCTAGGCCTTATCTATAAATTATATTCCAAGACTTTATTATACGTGCAACTCCTTCATAAAATATTTGTAGTAATACAAAGTCATAAATGTAGACTGCCACTTTGTAAATTACTACATCTTAATCCTTGAGTAACGGTTTAATCCTTTAAGTTATTCATCATATATTTATGAAATCCAATTTCATAAATATATACTTTAGTAACTATATACTAACACTCTGAATAACTGTACCCATTAAACTTATCTTAAGGGAATATTTTGTATCTCCGTTAAGAGACTATGAATTTCATCTTGAGAATGTATGTTCCATCAACACTAAATGTGGCTACCCAACATACTGAGGTTTTGACAGTAACTTTAGATCTCACTCCTGATATATCAAAGTAACCTACACTTCATGATCAGGTCCATTATTCTCTCAGGATTTAGAGTTTATGCAAATATAAGTCGTGAAATTTATTATTCATTTTACAATCTTTAGGAGAATAATAAATCTCACAGCGGTCCAATTCAATATGTTTTAATTCTTAAAACATATCAACATATCAACTAGAAGTCTCCACTTCAATGATCAAGACAAATCATCGTAGTTGATATGTTATAGTCTTCGCAAATGAAATGCCCAATTTCATCACCGACTACGAACTATAATTCTGAGTTTACAAAGAACTAGTGATTTATATCTTCTGTGACTTTTCACATAAATCACATACTATGCATCTCATGGACTATATGATAATGTCCGAATATTCATGTTACCATTATTTCAGATAATAATAAAACAAATTTATTAAACACAATATTAAGTCATACATAATGTCATACATAATGTCAAATTTAATATCATATACAGCATCATACAATAGGATTGAAGGGCATTAATCCCAACAGACTTGACATTAGTTACAATCTAGGAATGTGTGCTAGATATCAGGCTAATTCAAAGAGTCTCATATGATTGCTTTGAAAAGAATCATAAAGTTTGTCAAAACAACTGCCGACTTTGGTGTATGGTACAACAAGGACACAAACGATGTCTTAGCTGGGTATTCTAATGTTGATAGGGCTGGGAATGCTAATGATAGAAAGAGTACATCGGAGGGTTGTTTCTATGTGGGTAATAATCTTGTCTCCTGGATGAGCAAAAAGCAGAACTCTATCTCATTATTCACTGCAGAAGCTGAGTACATCACTTCTATGGATGCAAAAACTCCTCCATGATTACGGTATTTGTCAAGAGCATCTTACCATCTACTGTGACAATACCAATGCCATCAACATCTCTAAGAATCTAGTTCAACATTCTCGAACTAAACACATAGAGATTCGACATCACTTCATTAGGGAGCTTGTCGAAAATGGTACTCTTTCTCTTGAGTTTATTCACACTGATGATGGCTAATTTGTTTACCAAATCTCTTGACAAAAAATGGTTTGAATTCCTTCGCCAAAACATTGGTGTCATCTCCATGGATTGATCTCTTCTTCTCCTCCTCCTTCCTTATGCATTTGCATCTAGTTTTATGCATTGCTTTGTTTAACATGTTTTTGTTTGGTATTTTTCAGTTTTGCTTTATTTTGTTTTTCATATAAAAAAAATTTTGAAAAATCAGAAAAATATAAAAACAGTGTGTGTATCTGTACATTGGTACTTGTGTACCTTGGATGGCCATTGAAACAAAGTTTTCTAAACTTTGTATCTTTTGTAGCTTAGATGAGCATCTCCTTGCACAACTAAGTGAGTGAACTTTGTGGCTCATGTTTGTAATGAGTAAGATTAAGTAATCTCTTGTACTTAACACTTGTATCACTCTTTTTTATGGGAAGAATTAAAAATCCTAAGAGAAAAGCATAAATAACCATCTCACCACTATTGCCCACCAATCATGAAATGACATTTGTATGCTTCGACATAGCAAAAGTGGAATGTCAAATGCTTAACATCATTGGGTATTTCTTTTCTCTCTCATATATGCCCATGCATGGTTTGCTTAAAAGAAAATATGCAAAGAAAAATAAAAACAAAAAGATCAAAATGCTTTATATATGATTGTAAGCATGTATTCTAGGAGATGTGAGGGTTATAGGATGTACCTCGAAGGTGATAGTCCCCATCAAATAGTTATGATTATGTGTGAGTTGAAGTGATTTTCTCATATCTCAAATCATCATAACATGTAGACACTTATGCGATCTTGCGATGTTTTTCACACACAACACACAATATTCTTTGCTACTTTTTATACATGTGCAAGTACAATGTGATTTGGCCATCATAAGGAATACATGTGGTAATGTATGCTCACTAAACTGTCTTAACTTGTTTTTGAAATATAAAATTGGTTAGACTTGTTTAGTGTGTGTGTGTGTGTGTGTGTGTGTGTGTGTGTGTGTGTGTTTTAGGATCTAAAAGCTGAATTTTCTTGTTGAGAGATGTTTTTGAGAGCTTAAAATAATGTTTGGATCTTTGGTTGAGTAGCATGCTTGATTGCATTCATATCTATGTTCTTCTCTTCCTTGAAAAATTATTTTTAAGCAATCTCGATTGCTCTCGACAACTAGGCTATCTATCGAGACCCTTCAGTTTTTTTTGTCGCATTCTTGATAGCTCTCGATAGCTAGTTCGATCCATCAAGAAAATTTCTGTCTCCTCAATAGCTTCTCAATAGCTACCTCGATCCATCGAGCTTCATTGTGAGGAAACCTCTAGACAACTCCTCAATAGCTATCTCGATAGCTAAAACACGCCTTTTTTAATCTTGATAGCTCTCGATCAATTAAGCTTTATGATTTTTCTATATAAAGGCACCTCACGATTTCTCACTCATTTCCTTCAATCTCTCTCGACAGTTTCTCTCTTCTCTCACTCCCAAACTCCTCACATTCCTCACTTGATCTACGGCCTAAATCAAGTGTTCTTCATCTGGTATGATACTTTCTCACTTATTAATCATGCATTTCATTCTTTTCTGACCTAAGTTTTGGTTCTTGAAGAATTTTTAGGGGGTTTTCAAAATTGATGAGATTTTGTAAAAAAAATTTGGGTTAGGTGTTGCTTCAATGAGTTTAAAACTTCAAGCATTGCATCACATGTGCATTATAACAATGTTTCATACATTTTAGATGTGTGTTTACTTTGTTGCTATGTTGTGTGCTGGTAGCTTTGGATTGGACTGAGCCCATGAAGCATTTTAAATTTGCATGTCACATGTTCATGCATTTTCATGCATATGTACCTCCAAGTTTCTATATTTGTTATATTGTATCTTGTTGGTGCTTTTCTGATTAGGATTTCTATATCTGGATTAGGGTTTCTAAGCAAGTACCTACGTACGCAACCATAGACCTGCGTACGCATGCTCGTGACATGCGTGCGTGGGACTTGTTCAAGAACCCTAACCTAGAAACACGAAGAAGAAAATAGAGCATGAACAAAAAAACCTAATTTTAACAACCAAGCATACTCAGAACATAAAAAGAACTATAAAACTAACCTAAGAAAACATGTTATAACATAAACAAAGCAAGAAATAGGATTACAACAGAAAAGAAAAGCAATAAAATAGAAAAAGAAAGGGTTGAAGCTTGATACCTCAAAAAGGAATTCCCACACTTTGATTTTGACCATTCCCCTCAGTCAAATCTATCACAGTCAATAAACACGTGATTAATAATCTTAAACTCAAAGGATTGGGGCCAAAAAAGGCCCCAATCAAATAAAATTGACTTAAGGATGTTTTGTGAAAAACTCCCTTCTGATTTACCATTTTCTAATGAATCTAAGGTTTTTCTTGTGGGATTTTTGTGTGTTTCAAAAATGTTTTATATAGTGGAAAAAATGGGGTTTGGAATGATTCCCAAAGGATGTGGGATTCATTCCAAACCTTAGCCATTATTGTAGAAAACGTGCCTTTTGCATGCTTTTAAAACCCTAGCTATGTACGCAGGCTGTGGCCCACGTACGTGGGCCGAAGGCTACTTTTGTCTTTTATTTCCGAAATTAGATTTTTCCTGATTTAAATGGTTATATTTTCATTTTAATACTCCTCAAGTCAATTTGATATCTGATTGGGCTCTAAACTAGCCTTAGGCCTTAAAGTTCGAGCATCATTGGGGAATGGGGGCCTGAGTCATAAAAGGTACAAAATGCGGTGTTTACAGATGCCCCTTTTTTGATTCGTAAGTTTCTTTAACGGATTCAAAAGAATAAGAGACAAATAATTTTGTTTCAAAGTACAACTTGAGCCCAACCCATGCACACGACACACGTCATGCATACATGGGGCGGGGTGCAACTTCGAAGAGTTGCGTGGGATTCGTATGTCCGAAGTTCCACCTTTATTGCTCTAGAAACAAGTAATGACAAGTTCACTATCCCAAAACCTGTTTTGCCACTTGCAAGCAAATGGCAAGTGACTCACTATCCTAGAGTCACTCAAAAAGAAAAAAGAAAAATAAACAAAGGTACTCTTATGAGCTAACCCAACAAACAACAAAAGGATATAGTCTCTGTGGTGTCTATCTAAGGCTCTTGCCTCAAACTTCTCCGGGTAACTTGTTCCTCCTGTCTTCTTCACTTCTTTCTCTACTTTTTCTAGTGAGGCTCTTGCCTCAGGTTGACCTTGGTCTCTTTCTATATCACTATATCTACCTTTTTCTATTGTGCCTGCATGTTCAATTCCCGTAGGATATATGCACGAGTAGTGTTGATTATTGGATCCACTAGGATTGGTGAAAACTTGTTGAGGAGTAGATGTGTATAGGGAGGAATCTTCTGCCTCTCATGACTTGCTTGGGGATGAGAAACTCACTGAGGAGTAGTAGAAATGGACTCGCTAAGGAGTGGTGTAGGTGCGTGATTCACTAAGGAAGACTCTTCTGCTTCCTTCATGGTTTACAAAGGATTTTGAGGAAGAATCTTCTGCTTCCTTGCTGGGGATTTTTTTTTAGGTGTACAGGACTCACTAGGAAAGAATCTTCTGCTTCTTCATGAGGGATACTTTAGGTGTACTTGATTTTCCAGGGATACTTTGGGGAAGAATCTTCTGCTTCCACACTGAGGATTGTTCAAATGTGCTTGGGTTCATCGAGGAAGAATCTCCTACCTCTTCTATAGGGGATGATATTTATTAGGGAAGAATCTTCTGCTTTCTTACTGGGGATGATGCTTGATGTGCTTGAATCATTGAGGAAGAATCTTTTGCTTTCCCATGGGAGTAGTGTTCTTGATATGCTTGATCCATTGGGGAAGAATCTCATGCTTCTTCCATGGGGATAGTGTTCTTGATATGCTTGATCCATTGGGGAATAATCTTCTACTTCCTCCATGGGGATTGTGTTCTTGATTTTGTGTGATCTGCTGGAAATGGTTTTGAGAGGTACCTACTTCATTGGAGGAAGAGTCTTCTACTTCCTTTATAGCTCACTGAGGAGCCCTTTAATGATTTTGTGCCTAATTAGGGCAATCTTGAGATGTTCCTCCCTTTTTTGAAAGATTTTTTTTTTTTTAATACTGTTCATGACTAAACTACACGTAGTTTAGCCATCAGGTGTGTTCCCGCCTTTTCATTTTTCTACAACGATTACCAACCGTTTCTTTTCCTTCTTCATTCTCTTCATCTCCCTCATCTCTTCATATTCTCTATAACTCTTTTTTCTTTACAGAAACCTCCCTCTCCTCTTTCTTTCACTCGCTTTCTAACTCTCTTGTTCTCTCAAACTCTCTTTTTCTCTCATTTTCTCTCTTTATCTTCTCTAATGGCACCCAAAGCCAAGAAGTCCTCCTATGTCCTTTCTTCTAATGCGATCCACCTCACCCACTAGAGTAAGGCAACGAGGTTGATGGCGCCTCCACCATTGACATACCGGCCAAAGAATCACATTGCCATGTCTAAATCTATAAGTTTTCAAACTTTTTATTATTTTCAAGTTTCTCTCTAATCTTTCGTTTTAAAGTGTTTTTGGCCATATAAATGCTTAGGTTTTGTTATGAGATGGGTTTAGATGAAAACCGAATGTCTTAGGAGGGGTAGGAACATGTTTAGGATTGATTTTGGATGATGTACGCTTGAAAATGTCAAAGAACTGTTCCTGTCTGTGTTTCTGCGTGCGTGGGCTCAAGCCTACATAAACAACTTGGATTCATGCGTACACAGCATTGTTCTTGCGTACACAGGTCTGTTCTTAAGGTCCTACGTATGTGGGAATGGACCTGTGTACACGGGGTCCTGTCTGTGTACGTGGGCTTTAACCCGTGTACGTTAGACACTTGGCAGAAGCCTTACTCTGCCCATTTTCACTTCTTTTTTTATCAGTTTCACTTCTATATGCAATCTTAACATACCTTTTTGTCATTTTCGCTCCTAAACATCACTGTACCATTCTCTTTATCTTCATTCTTGCATTGAAAACATCATTTTTCATCAATTCTGCCTGAATCAAGAATCTAGTGTCACCTTCTTTTTTTTGTAGTCATCATCCCTTTATGCTAGTAGGGGAAGCACAAATAAGGTGGTGGACTGGTACAAACTTCTTGTCCCCGATACCAGGGCCTATATCCGGGAGGCGGGCTTCGAGCCTGTCAATCAAGGAAGAGGCGGCACCATTGATTACCTGTAGTCAAGACATATAGAGGCATACAACACATAATTTTTTTTTTCTTTTATGCTTTTATTGTTTTTTTTTTTAATTTTTCTTTTATTTCCCTTAGCAAACATTTGGATTTAGTTTGAGACAATAGGATTGTATTTAAGAACATCTTTTTACATTCATGCTTTAATTGGGACTTAGCACTTAAATTACATGATACATGACTAATTGTATGTTTCTATACAACTTTGCTTCTTGGATGCTTGAAATCTTGTGCTTGGAATATGTCTTGGATGATCCCTGGTTGTAAGTGAAAGTTTTTTTTGTGGAAGCAATATAAAAAAATAAAAAAAAATTATTTTCATTAAAGATCGTTGTACCACACAACCATAGATTCTAAATAGAACAAAATTGTGTACCTCTCTTAGCAACCCAAGTGTGTTGCCTCCCAAGGTATTCACATCTCTCTCTATTTCTTTCTAGGTTTTCAAAAGACTGCAATATCACTCAATAGTTCTGATGGCCAACAACTAATCTGATTTTTTTTTTTTTAAATCTTTTATTTATTTATTTAAGACTTCTAAAACCCAAGAGAGAGATTGAACATGGGATCCTTAGGGATCATAATGTTCAACTGTAGGATTAATCAATAACTTTTTGAATGTTATTGACTTATCTTGAAACTCTTTCAAAATTATTCCTTAATTTTCTCAACCATATCAAGGAAATATTTAAACTTCTACAGATTACAATAATGTCCATCAACCATTGCAATTGACCCCTGAAGATTAGAGAATTACAAATGAGGTCCCATTACTTACAATTTTATATCTATGTCCTTCCACCACGCTATATTCCCACAAGCCACTAAGACTGGATTAATATCATTATCATGTCCCTAGCCCATGTAACCCTTAATTTCTTGATTTCTTAATTTCTATTGGACTCCAAAATATCTTTGAAAAAACTCTTTAAATATATATATATATACAATATTATATATATATGAAAAACATTTTTGAAAAATGTCACCGACCAGTTTTGTTTTGAGTCCAACTTCAATATGAAAATCAACTAAATATACTATCTTCTTTAAAGAGTAGTGGATTCATTGTTGAGCATTTACATATTTTACTCATTACACATATAACCCAACGTGTCTGTATATAGCCTTTAAAATTAGCATCACCAGTTGACATTGTCAAAGTTATTTGCATAATAAATAAATATACGCAAACCTCTCATGTTTAAGGACAATAGAAAAATTGTGATAGAACAATCTTTTAATTAATAGTGATCACTCCATAAGGTGTTCTTGATCAGATCTGATTCAGTGTATGTACTTGTTACATTACACCCACTTGTCTGCTTAAAGTCACTACCTCAATGATGGAGTAAATCATCCTATCATATAGCAGCACAACAAGTGTAGGCTTCAATGGTGATATTCAATTAATATCCACAACCTAGAACAATTTAATAATTTATGAAAAATCATTACTCCTTGTTTTTGGTTCCTTAACTATTAACATCATTTTTCTATAAAGGCGACATCACATGCCACATTTAAACAATGAAATATACCTATAAAAAATTATGTATATGAAAATAAAATTTTATTATCAAATAAAAAAATGCATAGTATTGTTTTTGAGGGCACATAATTCTAATAGTAAGAACCCTAGGAATACCTTGAAGTGAAAACTATGCTCAAAACAGGGGAGAATGGGCTTCTACCAAGCGCCATGCATACGTGGGGATGGGCCTGCGTATGCAACTTTAACTTTGCGTATGCAAGGTTGACCTTGCGTACATTGGCCACGAATCAGAAAATCCCTAACCGACTTACTTAAGTATAAAAGTAGCCGTTTGAGTCTAAAACCCTTACCAACATATTTTCAACCCAGAGAGCCCCTTTTTTTTAAGGTCCCCCAACGGCAGAAAACCCTTCACTTGATGTCTTGGCTTGGATTAGGAGGCTTGGTCCCGATTTCAAGGATTCCATTGCCCTCTATGGTCTTTCTTGTGTCTTCCCATACCATAAAATTAGGGTGGATGAGCCTCTTCTTCGTGCTGTTGCCAATTATTGGGTTCCTTCTCGGCATGTTTTCTGCTTCAATAGAATAGAACTATGTCCCACTATTGAAGAGTTTGGTGCCATCTGTTGGGGTTTGTGCCCTAAAATCCAATTTATTGGCATATCATAAATAATTAAATAGTTTAATTATATGAGACTATCTATAAATGAACTAATGAGACATTATCTTAGTACATGAGATGCATAGTATGTGATTTATGTGAAAAGTCACAGAAAGATATAAATCACAAGTTCTTTGTACATTCAGAATTTTATTTCGTAGTCGGTGATGAAATTGGGCATTTCATCTGCGAAGACTATAACATATCAACTAAGATGATTTGTCTTGATCATGGAAGTAGAGACTTCTAGTTGGTATGTTGATATGTTTTAAGAGTTAAGACATATTAAACTGGACCACTGTGAGATTTATTATTCTCCTAACGACTATCAGATGAATAATAAATCTCACGACTTCTATTTACATCAACTCTAAATCCTGAGAGAATAATGGACCTGATCATGAGGTGTAGGTTGCTTTGATATATCAGGAGTGAGATCTAAAGTCACGATCAAAACCTTAATATGTTAGGCAGCCGCATTTAATGTTGATGAAACATATATTCTCAAGATGGAATTCATAATCTCTTAACGGAGATATAAAATATTCTCTTGAGATAAGTTTAATGGGTTTGGTTATTCAGAGTGTTGGGCCCAACCACTTTAGTAAGGAGTTACTAAAATAAATATATTTATGAAATTAGATTTCATAAATATATATTGAATAACATAAAGGATTAAACCAGGCACTCAAGGATTAAGATGTAGTAATCTACAAAGTGGCAATCAACATTCATGACTTTATATTACTACGAATATTTTAATGAAGGGGTTGCATGTATAATAAAGTCTTGGGATATAATTTATAGATAAGGCCTAGAGTGCAACTATATTTATATAGTGGTATTAAATATAGTTAATGGTAACTTTGGACTTGTCAAGAATTTAGAGAAAAGCCCAAGGCCCATTGGAGCTAATGTCTTATTGGTCCATTTTGGTCCCACTCCAAGCCACATATTTGAGCCCAATTGGAATGGCACAAAAGGCTAGCCCAATTAGATAATCAATTGTATATAAGGAGAGAAACATACAAAATTTCCTTAAGGCTTTTTCATAAGGTTTTTCATAGTCTTTCATAAGAGTTCTCATAAGATATGAAATAGTTTCTATGTGAGTGTTGGACACTCTTTATTCTCTCCTTGGAAACTGATTGAGAGACCACACATCTTGGGCATTAAGTGGAATTGGAGTGAAGATTAAAAGTCTTCCCAAGAACTTCTAATCTTCAGTTTTGAATTTCACCACACCAAGGTATGCATTCTTGTTCTCAAATTCTGAAACTTACATAGTACATGTTATCAATTGCGAATGAAGTAGATCCGTTAATTTTCCACTGCATATGTTTTGTATGCGATACAAACATGTATTTTTCCAACACCATCATGGGTGAACTGGAGATTGATGATCTCATCTTCCCTACCATGGGCAGGGATCTCCCTTCCTTGCTACAAGTTGTGTTGAAGGTCCCTTCCTCCATGGCAAATAGGTAGTGTGTCTTTGGCAAGCTCAACCTTAGGTTAGTTTTTGAGTACTTTTCCAGTTTAGCCCTTCTTATGAGTGAGAAGCCATATTCATAATTTCTCCGTGCCTTTTGTTTGTGTGCTCTTGCAAGATATTTCTTGGTTCAAAATTCATATAATGTGGACCTTCAGATTTGCATGGTAGCTTATGAGCTAAAGAGAGGTAACTCGGTGGGCTTGTTCTTGGCGGAAACCCTTAATGGTTTGGATGCCTTTCATAGGAAGAAAGCAAGCTTCTTTGCGAGAAGTCCTCTTCTCCTTCAGTTATAATCCCTAACTTTTGCCTAGGTTCTTAACCTAGTGGGATTCCTCTAATTTTCGCATGGGTTGCCTTTCGGTTTTCAACCCATCGAGACACCTTATATTGTCTTTCATTCACCATTTATTTGTTTTTCACTCATGCTCTCTTTCTTTTATTTCTTTTTCTTTTTACTCCCTCCTCTCTCTCCCTCTCTTTTTTAGATATGGCTACAAGAACGGCTTCAATTGCTTCAACCTCCCACCATATTTCTCAGCACTTACCTCCCTAGGCATCTTAGGGACCACTGGCTTCATCAGAATGACATAAGCTTCAAGGCTTACATGGAGCTTATGGGTCACCTCATGGAGACTGACATGTAGTGAGTCGTGGAGTGGTGACACATATCAAGCGTGGTCCATAGTTACTACAAAGATTGCTATGTGACTTTAGTTGGACTTCGCTGCTACTCATACTACCCCACTTGTTGCATCTCAAGGCAATTTGGAGAGCGTCAAAGAGCTCCTCATAATGAAGGCGCCTTCCATATTACGGTGTTTACCAATAGGATCTTGGGCAAGATTAGTGAGGCTTGGCCACGCTGTAGGGTGACGAAAGGCATTATTCCACCTTGAAACATTTATCCCACTATGGGGTACAAGCAATGGTTAGATGATGACATGAAGTGGATTCTGAGGGATGAGAAAGCTTACATGACTAATTGATGACCTTGATATGCCTCATGTTTTACTTTTTTGCACTTTTATGATTCTCATGTTTTTGTTTTTTAATTTAATAAAGGATTGAAATGTTCCAAATCCCCTATGAAAACAATCTTATCATTTGGTGAGGTCCAAAATATCACAAGCATAAATCTAAAACTAAAAGGGCCCTCAAAATAGGCAAAGCCCAATTCGCCAACTAAAGCCCGCTTAAAATGAGTAAGAGGAAGCCCAAACCCTGGATGGGAAAGCTTTGGGGCCTTGAAAAGAAAGGAAAAAGGAACCTCAACCCAACCTTTGTAAGGAGAGTTTTCTAGGAGCCCAGAATTGGATTGAACCAAGATACCTTAGGACTACTAGAGCCACGGGATCCTTGGGACTACTAGAGCCACAGGATCCTTAGGAAATGTAGGAGGGGATCAGCTGGGACTTGGATAGCTCAAGGGAGCATGCCTATGTACACAAGGAACAAAGATAGACACGTCTAGCAGCTGCCTATGGCTCAGAAAAAAGGCTAATGACTTAGGAATCAACAATTCATGAAAAAAGAAGTCTGGTACCTCGGGGAACATAGGAAGGTGAACCATGAAGGAAGATGGTTGGGGATTATTCAACTTGACAGGGAAGAATCTACCTATTTAGAGAAAATGACAAAAGGTGAAGCAGCCAAAAAGGTGGATCTGAAAAGGAGCACCTAGAGGATTTGGGAAAAAATGATTGAAAGTCTACCCTTAGGACCGCCAGAAGAAGAAGGTCAGCTGGGGGCTTTTTGGAGGGAAACCTCAAAAGGAAAATATAGTGAGAAAATAAGGAAGGGCCTAGCCACCAATGTTGCTGACACAACATTGGTTCTAGTACCTAGGGCAGCAAATGGAGGGAATCAGTGGTACACCAAAAACCCTAGGAATGTACTATAAAAGGGGGTGAAGCCATCAACAAAAACCATTCAGCAATAACTAATTAGAGCTAATAAAGCCTTTGAAAGACTTCTTTAAAATTAAAAAATGAGAAAAGAAGGAAAACACTGTGAGGGATCCTGAGATAGGCACTAGAGGATACACTTGGATTCAAGGGAATTCAAACCTCACAAGTCTTAGAAGCCCACAAAGAGCTATCTAAGTCTGTGACTTTTGAACTTATTTGAATCTTGTGACATATCCCAGTGGAAAGAAGGGCCCAATGTACTAAAACTCAATATAATGAAATATCATTTTACTTTCTAAGGATCCCCGACGTCCTTAATTGTTTTTTCTTTATTTCTTTATTGTTCCTTAGTCGTTTGCTTGGTCAATAAGTTGTTGTAAGTCAGTGAATCAGCCATAGTTATCCATTATTTTCCGCATTAAGATTATTTTGATTATTTTCATGAATATATCTCCTAATTGTTATATTTTGTTTTACATCTATTTTTTGATAACTCTTCTGTTATCATTTATCACATTCTACATCTACTATTTCTTCATCATCTATTACTATCTCTATGTTTTCTTCTGGTACGTTTATGAATGGTAGGCTGAGCCTCCTTCTGAATCCATTTGTTTATCATTCTGTGTTATCTGTTTGAGTTAACCAGTTATTTACCAGTTATCTGCTTTCTCTATATTCTGTGTTTAGCCCTAAAGTTTGTTGCAAATGTGTACTGTTGAGACAAGTAAGACCAAACTTGTGTTGTTCTTTCAACCCAGTTAGACCCAATATTCTTCCAATCTGTGTTGGTCAGCCCGTCTTAGCCGTGTGTCAGGCGTTTTAGGGTGGTCCCTCAGAGGAAAGGATTATGGCAACAAAAGGTTGTAGTTTGCACGAGATTAGGCTATTTTCCTGTAGAACGCCCTGTTTCAGATCTAAAGGTTAGATCCAGTCTATTGAGGATAAAGGTGATTAGGTTGTGATTGTTAACCCAAGTTTTTATCTAGGATGTTGAATAGGTTGTTTAGAAGTAACTCTACTACCAGCCAGAGATCATCCCTCCCAGAGATTCCTCAAGAAGTTGAAATTCTCAATTCCGAGTCTTATGAGTTATTAGATCTAGATTTAAAACTAGGAGGTTGGAATATCCCTAAGGTTCCCACCCATAAGATCTACAAGTCTTCATGGTCCTTGAAAAAGGCTTTCAAGACAAATTACCATGTCAAGACCATAGAACAAGTTCATGGTATTAACAAGAAGTACGAGATGTGCTACTTGCTTTCACCCTCTGCCCTGTTAGCACACAAGAAAGAAGGACACAATTAACTGCACATAGGTTTAGTCCAGGTCAGAGTTAAACCTTTGATCAGAGAATGGTTGAATTGCTCAATCCTTATGGCCCTTAGAGACACCTGTCACATCAGGTTTGATGACAATCTCCTAAGAACCATTTAAACCAGTCTTAGTTGTGGACCAGTACATTTCGAATGCTTCCCCAACTTCACAGTTGGCCTTCATGATCCTCATGTCATGAAAGCTCTTACCCTTAATATCAAGACCCAAGGAACCCTCATGATCCAAGGAGTCCACCAACTAGCCTTGATATACAGAGTGTATTATAAGTGCATCAAGATGAGCATGAATGTTCAAGCACTTGACTAGAGAAAGATGGGAGAAACCACTCTCATCCAAACCACAAGCCCTAAATCCAAGATTCAGGTACCTAGAACCCTGAAATGGTCTGAGGTCAGATTCCCCAACAATTGGACTCTAGAGAATGAGAACTATCCTCTACAGATCCAAAACCCAACCTAGAATCCAGGCTTAGACTTTGTCCAGCAGCTAGCCGATGGAACGGTTAGGTTAAGTTTTGACCAGTCTAGATTTAGAACACCTCTAGATGACCATTCTAGGTTTAGAACGCCTTTAGACTGTGATGGACCCAGGATTAGGTCCCCAATAGATCTACACCAACCCCTTAGACAGTCACCTATCTTGCTTAAAGATAGACCTGTTTCCCAGTGTAGGACATCCAGACCTCTAGCACCCTTTCCCAAATCTAAAAGAGATTTAGGACTAGAGTTCCAAGGAGTCAAGACCAGATCCCAGGTTAGCACACCTTGCTACTCAGCTAGACAAGACTCAGTTGTCGATCAGGAAGACGACAACAATAGTCAGAAACTCCCATCCTCATCAGGTACAAATATGGAAGATCCACTTCAGTAAGAAACTGAAATCGATCACCAGCTTATGGTTATAAGCAAAGAATTCACCCCTGCCCTAGTTGCCTTAGGCAAAGTATTTGACTTAGAGAAGAACAGAGTCAAAAGAGAAGCCTATAAAGCCAACCACACCAGGGAACAATAGAAAGAAGTTTTGGAAAAATGGAAAGAATTCATGAAAGAGATATCCAGCAATGTGCCTTTCTTTAAATACTTCGAGAAACATTTTGAGTGGCACAAAAAGTCTTGTGTCATCACCAAAACCAACTGGACCATAGAAGACAACAAAGGAAACAAGGAAGTTGTTCAGTCTAGTCACCCACCTCAGGAAGCCATAACCTTCAAACACCATGGAAGTGATGTTGTTTCCTCCCCCTTCAATTATTCCACCAATGAGGAGAAAATTGTCAAGAAGGTGATAGAGCAAAACAACTATACCAACCAATGTCTAGGTGTTATAGGAAAACAGCTTGATAGGATAGAAAATATGATAGAAAACAAGGCTATCCTCCAACCAGGACACCCTAGCAAGCCTATCCAAACCCTAGAAAAGCCTTTAGTCAAGCTTCCCACAACTAGGCAAACAAGCCTCAGGACTAAGGACAAAATAGCCTTAGAAATAGTCACCCAGGAGCTTGAGGAACTAGTAAAGAAGGAACCAGTCACCCCTTCACCTAGTATTGATCCCCGATAGCTTGTTGTCTTAGACAAAGCCAAAGGCTTAACAGTTTTAGAAGTTGATGAACAAAAGCTTGAGGAGCTTAAAAACAAGAAGGAACTAGGAACCAGTCACCTCTTCGACCAGAAAAGCCCTAGCTTAAAGTTCTAGATATTCACATAGCCTCTAGTAGTTCTAGCAGAACCTCTTCAAATAATGAAAAGGAGATAGAACAACTAGAAAACCAGTTTAAGGGTTTACAGGTGAGCAAGTTTCTTCATCACCCCAAAGTAACCCCAACCAGCCTAACCAAGAATTGGTACCCCAGACCAACACCCCCTGACCTCCAGTTCGAGGAAAGGAATGTTAGTAACCAATTCTCAGTGTCTTCTAGTAAACTCTATGAGTGGAACATAGATGGTTTATCAGAACAGGAAATTCTAAACAAGATCCAGCATATGACCATGGTGGCCAATAACTACCTAAATAAAGGACGTCCCCACACAGAGGTCATAGAGCTCATAGCTTTAGGATTCACAGGAAAACTTCTACAATGGTGGAACAACTGCCTGACAGAAGAGTCTAGAGAAGACATCAAGAATGCAATCCAAAAAGATGAGGAAGGAATCCCCTTCTTTGACAAACGCATAGGCAAAGGAGTTCCCGACGGAGTCAACACCCTGATCTATATGATCATGAAACACTTCGTAGGAAAACCCAGCAACATCACATCTAAGATTTACGACCAGTTGAGTAACCTTAAATGTAAAACCCTTGGAGACTATAGGTGGTACGAAGATGTGTTCACCACCAGAGTCATCCACAGAAGCGATTGTAACTCTCCATTTTGGAAGGAGAAGTTTATCAATGGCTTATCCACATTGTTTGGCGAAAAGGTCAAAGAAACCCAACCCCTTAGGTATCATAGATTATGATAACCTAACCTATGGTGACATCTCTAGCACAATCCAGAGTGAAGGAATGAAGATGTGTAGAGATCTCAAGATCCAAAGCCATGCCAACAAAAGCAAAGCCAAGTATGAAGTAGGACACTTCTGTACACAATATGGCTTACCCTCAGTTATTCCCAAGAGAAAGTCCAAATACAGAGGAAAAGAACCCTCTGAGAAATCCTACAGGAAACGGACAGCCTCTAGGTACTATAGAAGTCAGAAGTTTAAGGGCAATGATTTCTATAAGAAAGGAAGAAAGAAGAAGTCCACACCACAAGCATCAGGAAAATGCTTCAACTGTGGAAAGAGAGGTCATTTCAAAAAAGAGTGTAAAGCTAAGGCCAAATCCCTTATCAACACCCTTGTTAGTGACCAAACCAATAAGGATTAGATCTTCAAACTCTTAGAACTTGACCACTGAGAAAGTGAGTCTCCTAGTAGTTCTAGTGACCTATCCGCCAGATATACCAGTCATCCTCCACCTCTAGAGCCCCCTCTAGTACCTCTAGTGGTCCTGATGAACCCATACCATGCAAAGATAGTTGTTGTAGGAACAAGACTATCAATGTTCTCACTAAGCAAGAAGAACTCCTCTTGGATCTCATTGAACAGATCGAAGACCCAGTCATCAAAGCTCAAAGGCTTACCCAATTCCATACAACCTTAGTTAGGGAAACCAGTAAACCCAAACCAAGGTTTCAAGAACCCAAGGTTGATTTAGAAAAAATCTACAATAGGTTTACCAAATCCAAGAAGGAAGTTACAGTCAACGACCTTCAAAAGGAAATCAAGGAAACCAAGTTTGAGGTTAGAACCCTTAAACAAGAACTAACCATTCTTAGGGTTGATCACAATTTCCTTGACCAAAGAGATAAACATCTGGAAAATACTTCTCATCAAGGTAATGAGGAAGGCCCCTCATTTCAGAACCTTTCTGATGAAGAAGTTAATGAAACAGTTAACCCTACAGCTGATATGGTCCAAAAGACATCCAGTGAGAAGTTCTTAAAAACCATCAATAGGATTAACTTCCAGAAATGACATTCCAAGGTTAGGATTGTCATCAGCAAAGATTTTGAATTTGAGGTTATAGCCTTAATAGATTTAGGCGCTGATCTCAACTGCATTCAAGAAGAAATCATTCCCTCTAAGTACTTCAGAAAAACCAGAGAAAGGTTAACTTTCGCAAGTGGAGGAAAAATGCAGATTGAATTCAAAATCCCAAAAACTCATACGTGCCAGGACAACACATGTTTCAAAACCACATTTGTCCTTATCAAGAATATGACAGATAGGGTCATCTTAGGAAACCCATTCATGTGTGTGTTGTATCCTTTTATCACGGATAGTGAAGGAATCACTACCCATCCCTTTGGCCAGCCAGTTAAGTTTAAGTTTCTTAGGAGCCCGGAACCTATAAAAATTAGCACCCTCCAGGAAGTCTCCATCTCCAAGACCTTGAACCTAAGTAATGCCAAAACTCCTCTATCAATTTTTTTCAAGCCAAGAACCTTGATCCATCTGAATCCACCTTTCCATTCACAAATGATGATTTTGTTGACCCAATCTAGCTCCAAAATTCATCACAGTATTCCATTACATTTATTCATCATAAAAGTATTTGCTTCATGCCATTTCATGTTTTTAACAATAGCATTTTTAAAAATAAGAAAATTCATCCTATTTTTTTAAACAACTTTTGGCAGGAAAAAAAGCAAATAAATATCAATACCACAAGTAAGTGGAAAATGACTTCTTCGACAGAGAAGAGGAACAAGGGGAAAGCACCTATATAGGGCTATCTTCGAGACAAAAGGCTCCCAGTAGTGGGACAGTCTTTTGTAATGCATGAAGGTGCATCCTCTAAGGGAAACCAAAAAGGATCAATAACCCTTCAGGATTATGTCCCGGCAGAGGTGACATACTCTAGTGGTAACATGGCTGTTGTTTTACAAGAAGGTTTATCCAAGACTTTGCAATTCAACAAAGGAGTGTATAAAGATTTACCACACTCCATTAAATTTATCCTTGATAACCTTTAAGCAGCCTTCACTTTAAACCGTCATCGTCTTTTCCAAAGAACCCTCAAAGTACTAGAAATCCACCTAGTTAACCTTGAGCCAAGAAATGATGTCATCACTAGTCTACTCTCTGGCAAAGAGGAAGCCTATTCAATAGGTAAAAAGACTACTATTATGGGCACCAATTATGCCAGGCTTAGTCTTAAGACTCAAGCCACCCTAAGAAGTGCCATTGCCAATTTGCCCTCTGAAATACAAACCAATATTTCAGGCAGCAAGGCTATGTTCGAATCATTTGACCAATGGTTTGAATACTTCAGGATTCTAGTCACCACTGCCTTCCCTGTCTATGGCAATGATTCTGATGATGTGGATGACATCCTCTTACAAGCAAGATAGGAAGAATACTTTGGGAGCAGCCAAAGGGTTTATGAAAAGAAGCACCCTTTTCCTGGCCTCCTAATCGATTATGAAGATGGGTCTGATGAAGAGGACAGAGACCCCTACTTGCTTTCCAGAATGTTTGAATATGGCTTTATCCAATTTATCAAATTAACAAGCCATAATCAAATTAGCCAGTTCCCCCAGATCATCTGAAAGGTTATTATAGTAATCAAAAGTCCGTTTGTTTCTATTAGATGCTGGAGCACACTCCCACAATGGGATGGAAACAATTGGATGTCTGTAAGACCCTCCAACCACTTAGTACTCATTAATGGGTACTCCCACCAAGGACCCTAGTTTGAAGGAAACTCCTACCTATCCTACAGAAAGCCTCATGCTCTTGTTGATTGTTGGAGAAACTACTTCGGCAATGAAATTCTTGATAAAATCCAAGACTTATGGAAAAATTACCATTTCATAGGAAACACAGGAAGAATTTCAGTATTCACCACCAAGCCCTACTCTCCATCCCTATTATCCACAGAGCTGGTTACAATGATCCTTGCCAGAATTTAAAGCTCTAATATACTGTGGTTTCTGCAACCAATATGCTCTATTTCATGAGCATGATTGTAATTACAACCTTCCATGGGATCCCTTTGATGGATACCTATCTGAGGCTTATGATACAGACTAACTTACAGTACACTATGAGGATTGCAAGCCCTAAGAATGATTCGGTCATCATTCGCCAGTTTAGGACTTCCCTCCTCCAGTTCAGAGAGTCATTGCTTATAATACAAGATCACAGTCAAGCCTAGACTCCATCCAGATTGTCGAGAAATCTAGTAAGAAATTAAAAAAGATCTTGCTTAGCAAGTGCTCATTCAGCCAGAAAAGTTAAAGTTAAAAGAAAGAGTTTCTCTTGCCTCTTTAGAAGCCTCAATCAACCGCAATCTAATTGACCCCTTCTAGGATTCACTAGATAGCACCAGTCACTATTTAGAACAATTTTTAGAAAGGTTAGTATTCATCTACAACACCAGTCACTGTACATGAACAGTACCCGCACTCAACAGATTCTAGACAGTCTACTATTCATCCATAGCACCAGTCACTGTTGATGAACAGTACACCAGAAAAGCAAGGGGATAGAACACTATTCATGAACAGTAACAGTTACTATTCATGAATAGTACCTGACACAATAATCCAGAAGAACTATTTGCTTTCAGTGGAAAAGGTTTTCAACACAGTAGAAGCATTTCACCTTCTGGATTTCCAGCAATCTTCAAAAGAATCGAAGGCTCCCTCCAATCTATATAAGGTAGCTCAAGATCAATTCTGAAGCTGGTCTAATTTTAGGTCCAGTTCAGTTCTAAAATACCTCCCTTCTCATTACGATCCAATACTTGTAATCAGATGGCAACCCCAGTTTACACTTGTAAGGTCCATGTTTTGTGCACAACCTGGTTCGTAATCAGCCCAACACAGCTATAATGAACCAAGCCCAGTCCACCAAACCACAAATAAAAAATTCTTTGGGGGCCCAAGTTCCTTGATTCTACTTAAGCCTGGGTACTGTCCAAAAAAAAAAAGAACCCACATTTTAAGGCGACTCTGCTGGGGACTAGGCAAAGAAGAAGGAAGAAGTTATCCCTTCGTAAAGCATGGCCCCATGGCTAAGGAACAGCAAGGGTACCAACGTGCCACCTGTGGCATCAAAACCTGTGGGAGAAAATGAAGTAGCTTCTAGGCAAAGGAAAGAGGTACCCCTGGTAGAACACGAAGTTGCCTCAGGGCAAAGGCGCGAGATGCGAGAGCCAGACCCCATGGTCCAAATGGAAAAAATGGTGAAGGATCTCCAACAGGAGATCCGTCTCCTCAAAGAAGGAAGAACCTAGGAGATTAGAGATAATGCCCCTCCCCTGGTCAACTAGGAAAGTGTTTAACCATAAGGAGGGTCAGCAATAAAAGGGGAGCCAGTCCCCAATATCTCACTTTAGTAGATATGAATGCCCTTCTTGAATAGGAAAGGGAAAAGCTCTTGGGGGTCCCCAAGCAATTCTCTAGGGATCCCCCATTCCCAGCAGAGCTCCTTGGCAAGCCTTACCCTAAAGGATATGAACTCCCAAAGTTCCACTCATTCAATGGGAGGAATGGGAGTGCTGTAGAGCACGTGAGCATATTTATTCACTAAGAACTATGTTTAAGGGAATTCGCTAAGTCCCTAGTGGATAGAGCATATACTTGGTACACCACCTTGAGACCCGGGTCCATCCAGACCTAGAATGAGATGATGGAGTGATTCTGTGAAAAGTACTACCCAAGCAAGGATAAGGACACTTTCTAGAGCCTTCAGATGGTGAAGTAAAGGCCTAGGGAGGATCTTGTCTAGTTTATTAAAAGATTCAAAGATATCTCTCTAGACTATTATGGAGACCATGAAAAGGAGATTGTGGAGACCTATTTATCCAACATGCTCTTTGATTACAGACTCAATCTAGAGAACTTATACATAACTCAGTTTTCCGACCTGTTGCAAAGAACCAGAAGGACATCATTAACCATAAAAACAAAAACGGTACCAGTTTCCCAAACCATGATAGCTTCGGTAGAAGAAAAGAGGAAGAGGCCTGAAGGAAAAGTGACCAAGGAACTACCTGTTATCTCATTTACCACGAAGGAGCTGAACCATGTTCTGGATAAGTGGATTGGAGACGGAGTCATTAGACTATTCACCATGTCGAGGCCACCCACTGAAAAGAAAAGAAAGAACCCTCTGTTTTGCAGGATCTACAACTATTTCAAGCATTCCACCAAGGATTGTTGGACTCTCTGGAGGCTTTTTCATAAAAAGCTCAGGAAAGGGACCTTGGAGCTTACCCAACAGGAACTTGAGGTACAAAAGAACCCTTTGCGAAATCACAAGGGAAAGGGAGTAGTGGCTATAATAATTCATGGGAACCTGGCTGATGCGGAGCCAAAAGAGTCGGAAGGATCCTTCCATCCAAACACAATCAGGACCTTCAAGAAAAACCCCAAGTTTAGGTCCCTATACAATCAACTGGGATTTGGACCAGAAGTAAGAAAGATTGTAACAGAATCCCTCATAAGCATAGCAGCAAACTCAAGGGTGAAGTGTTTCACAGCAGAATCTTATGCGAGTCGGGCTTTCTTGGAAACAAAAAATGCAATAATTTTCATAGATGAAGATATGGAGGTTGAGTACCCAGATCATCGAAGACCACTTTATTTGACAACCACCATAAACGGTGTTTAGATCAAGAGGGCACTGATTGACACAAGGGCTTCACTCAACCTTATCGCCCTAAGTACCTTGAAGGCTGTTGGCATGGTTGGCAAGAGGATCCTAAAGGCTCCTATGGAGATAACAGGATTTGGAGGAGTTGCAGAATCCACTGAATGGTACGTGTAATTGGCCTTAAGGGTCGGCCTAATAGTAGCTCTGACTGGGTTTCATGTGATCAACTCAGAAGTTTCTTATCACATTTTGTTGGGGCGACCTTGGCTCCATAAACACCGCCTCATCCGTTCAACATACCACCAATGTGAGAAAGGAAGACTAAATGGGATGCCCATCCCTGCCAACCCAAATCCCTTCAGCCAAGGAGAAGTGAACTTTGTAGAGAAAATGTTCTATGATGAGTTAGTACCAGATGACGAGAGTCCCACACCAGGAACCCCAGGGGCATTTGTTTTAGAAGAGGAGGAAGCAGAAGGTACCTGCTGTTGGGGTTTATGCCCTAAAATCTAATTTATTGGCATGACATAAATAATTAAATTTTTTAATTATATGAAACTATCTATAAATGAACTAATGGGACATTTTCTCAGTCCATGAGATGCATGGTATGTGATTTATATGAAAAGTCACAGAAAGATATAAATCATAAGTTCTTTGTAAACTCAGAATTTTAGTTCGAAGTCGATGATGAAATTGGGCATTTCATCTGCGAAAACTATAACATATCAACTAAAATGATTTGTCTTGATCATGGGAGACTTTTAGTTGATATGTTGATATGTTTTAAGAGTTAAGACATATTGAACTAGACCGCTGTGAGATTTATTATTCTCCTAACGACTGTCAAATGAATAATAAATCTCACGACTTCTATTTATATCAACTCTAAATCCTGAGAGAATAATGAACATGATCATGAGATGTAGATTGCTTTGATATGTCAGGAGTGAGATCTATAGTTACGGTCAAAACCTCAGTATGTTGGGCAGCCGCATTTAGTGTTGATGGAACATATATTCTCAAGATGGAATTCATAATCTCTTAACGGAAATATAAAATATTCCCTTGAGATAAGTTTAATAGGTTTGGTTATTCAGAGTGTTGGGCCCAACCACTTTAGTAATAAGTTACTAAAGTATATATTTATGAAATTTGATTTCATAAATATATGATGAATAACATAAAGGATTAAATCGGGTACTCAAGGATTAAGATGTAGTAATTTTCAAAGTGACAGTCTACATTCATGACTTTGTATTACTACGAATATTTTAATGAAGGGGTTGTATGTATAATAAAGTCTTAGGATATAATTTATTAATAAGGCCTAGAGTGCAATTATATTCTTATAGTGATATTGAATATAATTAATGGTAACTTTGGACTTGTCAAGAGTTGACAGAAAAGCCCCAAGGCCTATTAAAGCTAGAGTCTTATTTGTTCCTTTTGGTCTCATCTCAAGCTACATACTAAAGCCCAATTAGGTAAGCCCAAAAGGCTAACCCAATTAGATAATTATATTTTATTTAATAAGAATTATTAAATAAAGAAACTACTAAGGTAGTTGTAATGTACGTATGATGAAAAGAAAAGAAATTAGTTTTTCTCTACAAGGAGAAGAAGATGGATTTTTCTTTGAGAATCTATGTACAAAAAGACTGATTGAGAGACCACACTTCTTGGGCACCATGTGGAATTGAGATGAAGATTAAAGGTATTCTCAAGTCATGGTTTTGAATTTCACTGCATCAAGGTACGCTTCCTATTCTTTGTTCTAGAATTCAAGATTACATGTTATCTATCATGAATGAAGTAGATCCATGATTGTTGCTTCCGCTGTGTGTTTTGTATGAGATGCAAAACCAGATTTTCCAACACCTGTGACCTAAGGGATCTCCTAGACATAAAATGGGTAAAAGAAGGAGGTTAGTTCCTCGAGATCCTGGGAGTGTGTAGTAGTCCAAGAACCTAGAGGTAGGTTAATATATCGCTTATGAAGGTACACGGGACTTAAATGCACCCCGCAGGAAGGTCCCAGACTGCCAAATTGTATAATGGCTGAAGAGGAGATCCCAAACAATATGGAGAAAGAAGTGCAGATTCAACCCAAAGAAGAGTTGGAAGAAGTAAACCTGGGGGTTACCTAGGACCCCCAAAACCTATTTCTATCAGTAGCCAGCTGTCGGCAAAGGAAAGACAATAGTTAGTGGAATAAGTAAAGAAATATGTAGATGTGTTCACATGGACATATGATGAGATGCCTGGCCCGAATCCAAGGCTGGTGCTCCACTACCTCAATGTAGATATGAGAACTAAGCTAGTAGTCCAACTAGCTAGGGTCTTGCACATTAAGGTAAAGGCTCAAATCACTCAAGAAGTCAAGAAGTTACTAGCAGCAAGGTTCATCAAGCCTATCAAACACTCTAAGTGGCTTTCCAACATAGTTCCTGTGAAGAAAAATAATGGCCAAATCCGATGTTGCGTAGACTTTCGCAACCTCAACAAAGCGTGTCCAAAGGATGAATTTCCTTTACCTAACATTGATCTCCTTGTAGACTCAACTACAGGAAGTTCACTCAGGGAAATGTGGGAGTACTCTATGAGCACATCATCACATAGTTCGGGATCCCTAAGAGGCTAATCAGTGACAATGGTAACCCATTCGTAAACAAGGATGTGAGGAGCCTATTGGAGGGATACCACATTAAACACAAGAGATCCACGCCATATTATCCGCAGGGAAATGGCCAAGCTGAGGCTACTAATAGGGTGATGTTGAAGATCCTAAAAAAATGAAACATAAGTATGAGGGAAAGTGGAGCTCCCAAAGTGGGAAGGCCCCTACGTTGTTAAGGAAGCCCATGATAGTGGGTATTATTACTTCACAAAGGTGGATGGGACCTCCCTAACAAATCCCATAAATGGGAGATGGTTGAAGCAGTACCATGCATGAAGATTTCGGGTACACTAGGGCCCTTTTTGTCAATTAGGCATTATCTTTTGTCATATGTTTGTTTTGTCAAGAACTTTATTTAGCAACTTTTTTTACAATCCATGTGAAAAGGCCACTCCATGCTAGGCCCACTTCCATCTTATGTCTTTAATTTATTATCTTATGTCGTTAAGTCATTATGATGAATTTTAGTGAAATATTCTTTCCAAAATTTGAGCAATCCATACAATTATATTTAAATAGTACTACATATAACATGACCTGAGTTTGGCCAAAATCCTGGTTGAGTACTTGGGCTAGCACTTGAATCAAAGAAAAAAAAAATCTTTTCCTAGTATATGGCCCAGGACCTACACCAGAATCGATCCAAGTGCATGACCCAAGACTTGGGATGGAAAACAATTCTCCTAAGTACCTAGCCCAATACTTGTCACAAAAGGGCCCACTTGGTCCATGACCTAGGACTTGGATAAGGATAAGTATCCAAAGTACCTAGCCTAGGACCTATGTAGGAACACAATCACTAAAGTACCTGGCCCAAGACTTGCCACGAAGTGAGTCCTTAGGAACCATGGCCCAGGACTTAGTTTTCAAAAAAGAAGAAGAAGAAAACAAAGGAAAAAGGGAGAAGACAACATATGAAAGGGAAAAGAAGTACATGTTACTAGAAGCAAGAAGTTACTAAAGTTCACACATAAATTTAAAAAAAAAAAAAAAAAAAAAAAAAAAAAAAAAAACTTAACAGCCTAAAGTACTTAGAAGAAAGGAAAGCAACTTATACAGTCTGAATTTCTTTTTTTTTTTTTTTTTAATTTAAAAAAAAAAAAAAAAAAAAAAAAAAAAAAAAAAAAAACTAAGGTATGAAACCAGCTAGCAAAGAACCCTTTCAAGGAACTGCAGAATTAGAGGAAGTAGCTGGAGAGGAGAGAGCCTGCTGCTTTCTGATCTTCAAGTCTTACTGCACCTTGTGAGCATGAGCCAAAGCCTCCTCAGTAGTAGCAATCTTAACATCAAGGTCCCTGGAGGCCTTCTTTTGAAATAGTGCCTGTGCTAGGGACTAAAGGTTCTCCAACAAAAAAGACAGATTAAGTCTTGCCTCTATGAGGTCTTGCACCACCTCCTTTCATTCCAAGAGTCTCCCTTCAGATAAGGAATCAAAAGATGTATCTTTCAGGGAAACTAGGACGGCACAGAGAAGTTCCATCAAAATGTTCCCCAAGAACACACCTCCCCTAAATCCACTAGTGAAGTCCCCGTGGACTCTAAGCAATCCTTCCAGGGGTGGCAAGCCCTCAACAGGCATAGAGAATCGCAAGAAGTTCACAAAGGGCGGCCCAAAGCTGGGATCTGAAACAGTCATCTCTAGGGCTTCGATATAGTTGTATCTTTTTCCTCAGGAAGTGAGACCTTCAGGCCTTAGGGTGGTTTGGGAGATCCCTGGCAGAGTCTTAAGAGCCTAGACAGTAGGGAGGGGTTCTTTGGCTTCCTCAGTAGTCACAAGTTTGGATCCTTTGGTGCCCATATCAACATCTGCAAAATTAATAGGGTTATGAAATGAGAAAAGGCACAAATAAAAGGGAAGGGAAGAAAAAGAAAAGGGTAAAGAGCAAATACCAATCTCCCGCGGTAAGACTCCCTCCTGAATCTAAGTCGCTGCCTCAACCATCATGGGGGGTTCACCTTCTTGCCCTTCTGACTCTTCAAAGGACTCTGCAGAAGAACACATGGAACGTTGAAAGAAAGGAGAGGAAACCTTGGAAAAATCGCTAAAGGAAGGAAGGAACAAAGAAGGTTGACCTATGATTGAAATGAAAAGAGGAAGAAGAAGACAGACAGGGTCACTAAGGGTAAAAAAGAAAAGAAAAGAAAATAATAAAATGCACCTTCAGAGGTTTCTATCTCTGAGGTGGGATCAGCTTCTAGGGCAATCTAAGCACTGGCTTGGCCTAGGAAAAGAGAAGCAATGTTTTCAAAATGAGGGAAACAAGAAAGATGAATAACACAGGAGCTCATGTATTCAAGAAAGAATAAAGGACAAGATAAACCTTACCTGCACTTGTAGATAAGGTTATGGTCCCAAAGGATTCTTTAGTCACCACGAGCAATTACTCAACAATCATAGTTTTAGCTGGGTTGGGAGTCTGCCCAAATTTGGGATCCTTGAGGACAAAGGTCTAAGTAGCTTCAGGATATTGAACGACTAGAGGGATAAGAGCTTGCACAAACTTAGCATCCTTGACTACCTCAGAAACCTGCTCGGCTTCCCCAACCACTCCACCATTAGGGATTCCCTCCTCCACACCAGAAATAGTTGGGGGGGCTGAGATGCCACCATCTCCTCCTGTAAGGTACTACCAGTCATAAGGGGAGGAACCTCCACCTGCATAAGAAAGAAAGAAAAGGGGAACAATTGACAACTTAACAGTAGGAATGGACAAGCCTCAAAAAGGAAGAACAAATAGAAAAGAAGAAAGGAATGATGGAAAGTGTTATACTGTTAGGATTAGTGCCCTTAAATCCTATTGTATGATGCTATGTATAATATTATGTATGACTTATTGTTGTGTTTAATAAAGTTGTTTTATTACTATCTAAATAATGAAAACATGAATATTTGGACATTAACATATAGTCCATGAGAGGTATAGTATATGATTTATGTGAAAAGTCACAGAAGATATAAATCACAAGTTCTTTGTAAACTCAAAATTTTAGTTCGTAATCGGTGATGAAATTGGCATTTCATTTGGGAAGACTATAACATACCAACTAAGATGATTTGACTTGATCATGGAAGTGGAGACTTCTAGTTGATATGTTGATATGTTTTAAGAGTTAAGACATATTGAACTGGACCACTGTGAGATTTATTATTCTTATAACGGTTGTCAAATGAATAATAAATCTCACGACTTCTATTTATATGAACTCTTAATCCTGAGAAAATAATGGACCTGATCATGAAGTGTAGTTTGCTTTGATTTATCAGGAGTGAGATCTAAAGTCATGATTAAAACCTCAGTATGTTGAGCAGCCACATTTAGTGTTGATGGAACATATATTTTCAAGATAAAATTCATAATCTCTTAACGGAGATATAAAAATATTATCTTGAGATAAGTATATGATAAATTGTTGGGGTTTATGCCCTAAAATCCTATTTATTGGCATTTCATAAATAATTAAATAGATTAATTATATGAGACTATCTATAAATGAACTAATGGGACATTATCTTAGTTCATGAGATGCATAGTATGTGATTTATGTGAAAAGTCACAGAAAGATATAAATCACAAATTCTTTGTAAACTCAGAATTTTAGTTCGTAGTCGGTGATGAAATTGGGCATTTCATTTGGGAAGACTATAACATATCGACTAAAATGATTTGTCTTGATCATGGAAGTGGAGACTTCTAGTTGGTATGTTGATATATTTTAAGAGTTAAGACATATTGAACTGGACCGCTGTGAGATTTATTATTCTCCTAACGACTGTCAAATAAATAACAAATCTCACGACTTCTATTTACATTAACTCTAAATCCTGAGAAAATAATGGAACTGATCAAGAGATGTAGGCTGCTTTGATATATCAGGAGTGAGATCTATAAGTTACGGTCAAAACCTTAGTATGTTGGACAACCGTATTTAGTGTTGATGGAACATATATTCTCAAGATGGAATTCATAATCTCTTAACGGATATATAAAATATTCCCTTGAGATAAGTTTAATGGGTTTGGTTATTTAGAGTGTAGGGTCCAACCACTTTATTAAGGATTTACTAAAGTATATATATTTATGAAATTGGATTTCATAAATATAAAATAAATAACAAAAATGATTAAACCAGGTACTCAAGGATTAAGATGTAGTAATCTTCAAAATGGCAATCTTCTTTCATGACTTTGTATTACTACAAATATTTTAATGAAGGGGTTGTATGTATAATAAAGTCTTGGGATATAATTTATTAATAAGGCCTAGAGTGCAATTATATTCTTATAGTAGTATTTAATATAATCAATGGTAACTTTAGACTTGTCATGAGTTGATAGAAAAGCTCAAGGCCCATTAAAGCTAGAGTTTTATTTGTTTCCTTTTAGTCCCACTCCAAGCCACATACTAGAGCCTAATTGGAATGGCTCAAAAGGCTAGCCCAATTAGATAATCAGTTATATATAAGGAGAGAAACATACAGAATTTTATAAGCAAATGTGGTTTTTGTTTAGATCACATAAGGAATGCAATGATGTATGTAAGTGTTGGACACTCTCTTATTTTCTTCTTGGGAACTGATTGAAAGACCACACTTCTTGGGCATCAAGTGGAATTCGAGTGAAGATTAAAAGTTTTCCCAAGTAATTCTTAAGTCTTGGTTTTAAATTTCATCACACCAAGGTACGCTTTCTATTCTTTGTTCTATAATTCAAAGTTACATGTTATCTTTCATGAATGAAGTAGATCCGTGTTTGTTGCTTCTGCTATGTGTTTTGTATGAGATACAAAATCAGATTTTCTAACAAATGGTATCAGAGCAGTCTTCAATATCATGCTTGTATAACATGTGATTGAGTTTTAGAATTAAAGGAAAATCGTTTTCTTGGTGATTTAAAGTTTCTGTAGAATTGTATGCATGACATCATTGGATTAAATGAATATATGTGTAGATTCATGTCCAGATATATAAAGCATTGGTGTTGTGATATCAGTTCATGATTACATATATTAATATATGCGTGATGTTATATTAGAGATAACAGTTTCATGTTGTTAGAAGATTATGCATTTAATTTTCTGCATAGTTTTTGAAACTATGATTTGATAAAAACTGATATTGATGTTATGATGTTGTTTAAATTTGAATTTAAGTATATTAAATTGAAGTTTAAGGCTACAGCATCAATGGAATTTAGTTTTGATATCAATCTTTGTCTATCATGTTCATATGATGGTTGTTTGTTCATGAAAAAAGTTGAAAAACTGCCCTAGAAAATTTTGGAAATTCAAAATTCGTGAAGCTCGATCGATCGAGAAGCCATTGAGCATCGATCAAGCAAACAGAAGATTTCTCGATCGATAAACCAGCTATCGGTCAGCCATCGAGCTTGCAAGATTGTTTCTCAATCGATCGACCAGCTATCGGTCAGCCATCGAGCTTGCAAGATTGTTTCTCAATCGATCGACCAGCTATCGGGAAGTTGTCAAGCTAGCAAGATTATTTCTCGATCAATCGAGCTTGGGAATTTTTGAATTCTTTTAAGTTTTTTCACATGTATAAAGTGCAAGGATGTGTGTGATTAGTTTACACATGGTTCTAACTAAAAGACCTAATGAGATCAATGATATTAGTTAAATAGAACTCTTAGTCCTAAATAGTTTGGTACTTGTCTTTTAATAAAAATTCTAATGAGATTGGAATTGTTGAATGATTAAAAGTCCTTAATTTATTTTAATTAGAGGTTTTTAATGAGATTAAAATTATAATTAAAGTTATATAGTTTCTAATGAGATTAGAATACTTTATCTAGCAAATTAAGGATAGAGTTCTATATAACTAATTTTTGATTCATTAGTGTTTAAGGAATCCTAAGTAGTTTAGGACTTCCATTTTAGTTAGTGATTCTAATCAAATTAGAGTCTTCAACAAGTGCAAGGTTATTAGTTGTGATGGGATCACAATTATTTAAGAAAAACCCAAATAATGAGTGGGAGTGTTGAAATAACCATTTTGTTAAGTTTATTGTAATGTGAATAGATACCTTGTCTTGACTTCGAGTCTTGCATTCCATACGGAGGGTATTTACTTCACTGATTACAAAGTTAAACTTCTTTGTGATTGCGTGAATGTTCGTCACGCTATTGTGACGTGACTTAGTTACATCACCTTGAATTTAAACAATTAAACACATTTAATGTGTAGGGTTAAAATTGTGATTAAATCACAATGATTTCAAGACAATCCACTTGTTTTAAAATATCTAGTGGGAGAGAGATACAAGGGTTGGATCTGACGGCCTCCATTGTCAGTTCATAGTGGTGTAGGGTAAACATCTTGTCTTGGCCTCGAGCCTTGCATTCCATGCGGAGGATGTTTATTTCATGGTACTACAAGATTGAATTTCCTGGTTTATAGTGGTTTGATCAAACACCTTATCTTAGCTTCGAACTTTGCATTCCATGCGAAGGGTGTTTTGATCATGGTACAACAAAATAAGCCTGTTAAAGGGATGAAATGTGGCTACACATGATTCTAGACAATGGTGTACACTAGACTAAGTTTAATAGTATCCTCTATGCTGAGTTCTTGCTATTATTACTTAGAGGCCAAAGGAAGAGCGGCAAATTATTTTTGTTTGATAAAAGTTACCATGATAGCATTAATAATGAGAATAATTCTCATCTGATCATAGTAGTTGATATTCACTCTATGCTGAGGAATATTAATTGCGGGATTAGGTTGTTGTTGCACCTAGTATAGTATGTTTTTCGGGTTCCATACTCTATGGTTATGGATGCAAAATATAATGTTCTTGTAATTATGTTCATAGTCTCAAAATAAAGTTGTCATAATTTTGTTCTCTAGCTACTATTTTAATAGAATCACATTAACTAAGAAATGATTTTGGACATGGTGCTTAAAGGAGCTGAAATACATATTTATGTTTTTGATTCAACATTGTCATAATTTCCTTTGCATGATGCATTGATGGAAGATAACTTATGATATGATCATAGTCTCCATTGAAATGCTAAAATGTTACATTGGCTTCTATCTCAATTGTGCTACAGCATGAGATGCAAGAGTTAGTACTAGACTTAGATTTTATATTAAGTCTAAATGAGATGTTTGGTATGAACCATATTAAGTGCTAAGAAAGGCTTAAGGAGTTCCAATTCTATGTCATTTTATATTTTATTTTTTAAAATGTGGAATTCTTGGATGTCGAGATTAAATGTTAATCTCATATGGATGTGATCCATAAGTCCTTGTTAGAATCATTTAATCAATTCAGATTATTTTGAAAATAAATTTTTTATATATTATCTGAATTGATGAGTGAGTTCTACGCAATGGAAGACGTCCTAAAAGCTAAGGCTGGGATCAATATGATTTAATTCAAATTCTTAACCTAGACCGAAAGATAAGGGTGGTAAGAAAAGGAATTATAATACCAAACAGTTGGGCAAGTTAGTTGCTCTAGTAGTTGCCAAAAAGAAATTAGACTCAAAAGTATGACCAAAAGAAAGTGTTTCTGTTTTGGTAAAATTAAGCTTTGTCCATGATTATTTTCTAAATGGAAATTTACATGTTTTACTTTTTAAAGAGAAAGTTTTCATCCTTTTGTATTGTATGTTTGGGTACTTATGTCTAGATCTTATTAATCTAAGTGTTATTCAAGATTGGTGAAAGATGGGCTTTTAGAACCATTATTTTGTTATATTCCCAGTCTATGAATTCTATTTAGAGGATAATATGATCTAGGGCTCCTTTATTGTAAAGGAATATAGTGTCAATGACTTCTTTATGTCAATGCATACATGAAGGAGGAATAAGACTCTTTTAGAAATAGTAAAGTACATGATAAGTATTTCTATTTGCTTATTTCTTTTAGAGATATACTCTAATAATTACTATACATTTTCTAAAATTGATTTCAAAAGTTTGTTCCTAGGACATCTATCAAATCTTGGATTGGGTGGAAACCTAGTATATGATACTTTGAAGATGTCCGACACTTGTGCTAGAAAGGAAGTCTAACAAGTTGAAATCAAAAAGTAGAAAAATGTATGTTTAGGCTTGGTATTCAAAAGAAATTACAAAAGATTGTTTTGGTAGTCATAAAGTAGACGAGATGTTTGTAAATTTCTTGATGATGACTATGTGAATAATCTTAAAGCAAATCATAGATTGTTCTAGAAGGAAAATGTCAAAATTTGTTATAAGACAACTATAAAATACATTTAGAAAAGAGATGGTTGTATTAGATACACCATAAGACATTATTCTGTAGATAACTATTACACCAGTACAATATCGTAGTGGAAGGATTATCACTTATCAAATAAATTCATACTTTTGGAATAAACTTTTGAAGTCACCACAAGGATATGAATTTAATCCTTGGTCCTACGTAGAGGCAATAGATGATATGAATATAGATTACTGGATCAATGTTATGTGAATAAAATTAGGTTCTATTTAAAGTCTAGAACTTGTAGAGGTGCCTAATGGCATTAAGCCTATTGTTTTCAAATAGGTCTAAAAGAAAATGAGATTGATAGATTTGAGAGTGCAAACCTTCAAAGTCAAGACTAATGGCGAAAAGATCTATTCAAAAGAAATTGTTTGACTATGAAAATATTTTTTCATCAATAGTCAAGTTTGAAACTATCTAGATTCTCTTATCCATTATATTTCATTTTGATGAAATATGGCAATGGATATCAAGAAAGCTTCTTTTAGTAGCAATCTTGAGGAAGACATCTATATGATGTAACTAGACTTGTTCATAGCAATGAACCGGAAGTGTTTATAATGCAAGTTGCTTAGAGTCTATTTACGGACTAAAGCAAGCATCTAAATCATAAAATATCATCTTTGATCAAGCAATCAAGTTGTTTGATTTCGATTTTAGTAGCAATCTTGAGGAAGACATCTATATGATGTAACTAGACTTGTTCATAGCAAAGAACCAGTAGTGTTTAGAATGCAAGTTGCTTAGAGTCCATTTATGGACTAAAGCAAGCTTCTAAATCATAAAATATCATCTTGGATCAAGCAATCAAGTTGTTTGATTTTGATCAAGTATTAAAAGGCCTTATGTGTGTAAAAGTTATATAGAATAATAAATTCTTAATGTACGTTAATGACATTCTAATCATTTAGAATGATGTAGAGTTGTTGTCATCAATAGAGTTTTTGGTTCTCTAGTCCAGTTTAATATAAAGTACTTAGGAAAGACTAGTCACATCCTAAGAATTAAACTTTGTTAAAATTCACAAATTAGGATATTGGGTCTATCTCAAACTGCTTAAATGGATTAGATTCTAGCCAAGTATCGCATGTAATACTTCAAGAAATGATTCTTTCCTTTTAAGTTTGAAGTTCCCTTATAAAGGACTATAGTCCTAAGACATATAAAAGGAAGAGCATATTAAGACGGTCCCTTATATCAAATCGATAGGAAGACTTTATGCTATGCTAAATACTTGGCTAAATATCTATTTTGCGGTGGGCATAGTAAGCAAATATCAATTGAATCAAAGATCACATAATTTAGTGGGAGTAAAGCATATACTCAAATATCCTAGGAGAATGAGGGATTATATGCTTGTCCACAAAAGTGAAGTTTTGATGTTCATTGGATGTACAAATACTGATTTGTAGTTTGATTGTGATTCATGAAGTTGGACATCAAGATATGTGTTCATCCTAGGTGATAAAGATACACATTAAGCGTAAGTATTATCTCATTAGAGAGATATGAGTACTTGAGAAGTAGTAGTAGAAAAGATAATTTATGCAATAAGTCTGGCTGAAACTTGTTTCCAAACCTTGCCTTAGAGTGACTTTGAATTACTCTAAAGGGAAACAAGTGTCAGATACATGGTAAATTGTCTTTGAGGGCAAGTGGGAGATTGTTGGGGTTTATACCCTAAAATCCAATTTATTAGCACGTCATAAATAATTAAATAGATTAATTATATGAGACTATTGATCGGTGCAAAACTGCAAGTGCACAGTATCGTAGTTTTATAGTAAAGTGATGAGAAGAGTATCATCCTCAGGGATTGATCACTTACTTTTGACAAATACCAAAATTATGCTAATCTCGATTTTATCTAGAGAAGTCACTAAGGTTTTTGTAATTGGAATTTAAAATAAAATCAATTTAAAGAAAATGTGCAAAGGAAAAGAAAGATGTTGTTCAAAGATCAAATTAATGGGAATAAAACTTCTAGGAAATCGATTTCACCTAATCCCTCACTATGCTTTACTCATCTAGCTAATTGAATTTAATTCTCTCTGTTTGTTAGCAATCTCAACAAAAACATCCAAAAGCCTCTTTCGACAGTCAATTGGAAACCATCTTGTTCATCAATTTACACAAGAGTATGCAATTTAATAAAGCAAGAAAGCATTAAGACCAATGATTTTAATACTACACAGGTTCATACAAGTCTTTCGATCTCAATATTTACCTATGCCAAAATATTCAAGATCTATCCTATAATTCCCTCTTTCGATAGCAAATCACAAGATTAAAATCATCTAATTAATGGCTGGTTAATTAGAAGCAATAAGCTCAGAATAAATTAGACAAACGTGAAGAGAATTAATTCGAATTAACATGGAGAAGCAAGCATAGTTCGGAATTAGATTACATCGTTTTCCTAGAATAAAGAAAATTTAGTTCATGCTAAAAATTAAACTCAACATAAACGAATTCACCATAATTTTTCTGAGAAGATTTGAAGGAAAAAATGAAAGCAAAAAATCTCTTTCAGCCCCTGCAGCTTCTTCTCCTCTCGTTCAGCATCAGCCTCCTCTATTCTGCTTCAGCCTCTCTGTTTTGCTTCAGCCCTCTGTTTCAGCGTTTTTCCTCTGTTTCAGCCCCTCTGTTTCAGCGTTTTTTCTTGTTCAGCATCTTCTGCTTCAGTTCAGCCTCCCTTTTCAGTTTCGGCCTCTCTGTCCAGCAAAGAACATGTTTTTTTCTTCTTCGTTTCAGCGCCTCTTTTTTTCAATTCAGCGCCTCTTTTATTTCTTTAGTTCAGCCCTCTCTTTTCCAGACGTGTTGCCCTTTTTTTGCTTTAGACGTGGTGCTCTTTTCAGCCCAAAAACGTCCTCCCTTCAACCCAAAATCAATTCCTCTTTTCAGCCCAAAACGTTGCTCCTTTTTCAGCCCAAAACATTCCTCTCTAGCTACTTCAGCTCTCTTTTATTTGGGTAAACCTTCTTTTCCTTCAAATCTGCAATGAAATTTAAATAACAATAATGAAGTCTAAAATCAACAAAAAAAAAAAATTAGACTAAAGTTTAAAGTTGAGAAGTGATAAATTATGCCAAATTATGCAAGTCATCAAACACCCCCAAACTTAGAACTTTGTTTGTCCTCAAACAAAAAGAAAATAAAATAAAAGACAACTATAGACACTATCAGCTAGACCCCATAGAGAAATATCATCACTCACCAAGCCATGATTTGAATTTAGATTTCATCACTAGTAACTTACTCTTTTAGCATCAAAGATAGCAGGAAAATCAATCAAAAATTTATCAATTTGTCAAGCAAGAGTTAAGCATTTACTTCAACCTAAAGCTAAGTCCTTGAGTGTGTGTGTGAAATAGTCAATTTAACTCCAAACCACTAGCAAATTCATATAAAAGTAGAACAACTAAAATCAGAAGAACTCTCTCAAAACTTAACCCCATAAGTCCAATTTTCAGAAATCCTCTCCACTAATGTAATCAAACACCAAAATCAGAGATCAAAAGGTCTTTAATCAAGGTTGTAATGACAGGCCACAGGGTGAGGGCTAAGAAAGAAATGGATATGGAAAATCAAAGCAAACTGGGAAAATACTTGGTAGAAAGAACAATAAAAAAAAAATATCCACAGGATTCACACTATAGCTTTCTCGACAATATGCTCATACTGATGACAATATTGTTGCTATACTCAATAAGTGGAGTGCTTTTTTTTTTTTTTTTTTTTTTTTTTTTTGTTCAGCCACCTTGATACTCATAGCCTTTTCTGATTTTCAACCACTTTAACCCTTTTTCGATTCTTGCCTTTCACTTTCTTCTCTTTTCACACTTTGATCAAATAGAGAAAACATAATGTGGATAATTTAATTTGAACTAACTTTCTCTTTAAATGCAAATTTCCACCAAAATATTTTCTCAAAATGTAAGGTAAATTCATGGTTTTTCAGGCTTAGAATGGAATGGTTTATGTAGTTAAAAGAACAAATAAAGGCTTAT